>VYXB01004988.1:959600-1137066 GCA_013397135.1 Pachyramphus minor | reverse complement strand
GGTTTCCTTTTTATTTTTTCTGGGCTCTGCCTTTAACTTGCAAAAAGCGGCAACTTACTTTTTTTTTCCCTAAGCCCGAATTCCCCCATACCGACCGCTGGCTCCTCCCCCGGCCTTATATTTTATTGAGCGGTGACATTGAAAAAGCTGAAGAGTGAAATCCAACTTTTTTTCTTGGTGTTGGGCTGCAGAATGCTTTCTGCAGGGAACTTTGTGCTTCTTTTGATTGATTATTATGTATTGGTGCACGCGTTTCAAGGTGGGAGTGACTTACTGTCAAACCGTGAAAGCTGCTGCTCGTGTCATTTCCCAAAGTCATTTTTTGGAGAGGTCCCCTCACCTGCGATGGCAGGGCCCTTACGAAACGCACGCGTTAATTTATGGGAAGCTCTGCGAGAGGTGGAGAGTGGCTGTGCTAGAGAAGCACAAGTCCTAATGTGTTGTTGTTTCTCCAGAGCTTTTTGCTGTGCTCAGTCTCCAGTGCATAACATAAGGAAGAAAATGCTCATGAGATTCAGCTGATTTTTTTTTTTTAATGATCATCACGTTTGCTTTTTTAAAAAAAAAAATACTCCCCACCTGAGTTTGCCCTGTGCCCCAGTACAGCATTTTCAGTATTGGGTCAAACAAAAGGTATCGGGCGAGTGCAGCTCTGGGCCCTGTTTTCTCCCTGTTATCAAGGCCATGCAAAAAGGTGAAGTTTTGTGCCTCCTACTTTGTTGTAGTTTCAGCCTCGGCAGACCTGGGAGGGGAGGGGGGAAGGACACTGGTAGAGGTCATCGCTGCTCTGGTGCTGCTGGCTCTGGAGGGGGTTGTGTTTTGGGAAGGGAAGGCTCGTGCTGGTGTAACTGCAGAGCTTCTGCTGGACGGATTGAGCGTGTTCCTTACTGTAACTGGGTTTTATAGTCTGTGTTCTGGGGCTTAAAGGTTTTATTTTAACCTGAGCGTGGTGTTAGGAGGAATCCTGTCTCAGTGCTGCAACATCTCCTGGGTGCCTGTGTGTGTGAGATTATAGTTAAATGAAGAATAGGAGGAGCAGGGAGCAAACATGAGTACATGATTTTTAAAAAATGCAATTTGTGTGGAAACAAAAAGCCCAAAGCTCTCATAGAAGCAGGTGGAATCTAGTGTTTTAATTCGACCTACAGATTCTGCTGGGCTTGTCTGAGCACGAAGCCCATGCTTTCACATGCCTTAATAATTTGATTTTAGGTTTAATCAGATATGGTAAGATAACTGATTCAACCGTGCTCCTGAGATTAAACTCACCAGACTTTTTCATGTACAGCTATATTCTCTATGTGTTTTTAAAGATAAATTTAGATAAGAAGAACAAAGGCAAACAGTATCTTCAACGAGAGTTTTTTAAAAAAATAAATCATGAGAGGACACCCTGTCATATTTCTGACTATAATTAGGTCCTCCCCCAGCCTTTTTCCTGTATCATAGTCTAGTCCCTGCAATGTATTAATTTGCTCTTCTCTGGGGGAGGGGTGAAGAGCTTCACCAGGACGAATCTCCCTCAGTTGGGTTGTGTGATAATGATTGAATCAATCCAAATATGAAATTGCCCTTAGAATCAGAAACAAACACAGAGCCAGGCAGGTCCTTTCAGGCGTGTATTTGTAGAGTATTGTAGTAACTGTTGTGCAGTATAACAAGGCATTTGACTCTGTTTCAACGTTCAGCACAGGAGGCAGATCGGTTGGGTATTGGCATGGAAACGTCGCTCTTGTTTACAGTTACGTTTAAAGCTTTGTTTAGGTAATGGCCATTCATATCAGAAATAGTATTATAGTCATTTCCTAGAGGACTTGTAGATACAGTAAGTAGAATTGTACCTAACTAACTAATATTTTTTGGTAGAACTTTGGTTTGTTTTTTTGTTTTGTTTTGTTTTTTATTTTTTTATTTTTTCTTTTTGGTTGTTGTTTAAATAGTTGACAGGGTTATGCAAAAGGTATGGATTTGCCACCTTCATTGCTAGTATTCATCTTCAAAGGCTGAGGGTGTTTATTCAAAAGGTTTGGGGAAGGAAAATTCAGTTCTTTAAGAAAATCTGTCGCTGTGGTGCAAAGGACTCCACGCTCTTTGAACTGACCTTCAAAATGAAGGTGTTGCTTTGGAGTTTAATGGCTCTCCCAGCTTTTAACCAGAGGGACTTTGCAGTGATGTCCTTCTGGTGGGTCTGTTTGGTGAGAAAATTTGTACTCTTGAAACAAACATAGGAATGTGCATATTTACCTTCACCTTTGGGAACCCCTGTGGAAAATCCGTACCTGTTGTATTTCCCCAGTAGACAAATGCCTAGTCAGTGCTGAATATATTTGTAGATAATGTTAATCTCTATGAAAAGGTTAGCTTTCTAGATAAATAATTTTACTTTCTATGCTTTTTGAACAATAAAGTGGCATGTAATCACTCATTTCTCAGGTGTGTCTTAAAACAGATGCTACATTTGTATCTGAGGGAGACAAATCAGTTTATCAGCTGCACATGAAATGTTTGCGATATTTCCCATTTTGACAAATTAATTGAGTAAAACTGCTTTTTAGGAGAGGCCCATGGTTATTTAGCAGTGCCAGGAATATTTATAAACCCAGGAATAACAGTACCAAATGGAAATGTCTCCCTTTTCCTCATCAAGGTTAGTTTGAGGGGAAAAACCCAACAAAACCCAAACCCAAACTGTGAAAGAAAGCCTCTACTTCTGAATATGCTTAACACGTTAGTGTCATCAGTTGGTTATACAGACAACACTGAAAGCAGTCCCAAGTTGCACAGTTCAGGTAGGATTTAGTACTTTAAAACATCCTTTCCAGATTCTTTAGAATGTGTCTGTGTGCAGGTGCTACTGAGAACCAGAGGTGAAACCAGCAGCATGGAGGCATTTTATTGCAGTTTAAACTGGGCATTTGTTAACATGTTTATGTACGTCCAGCCATGCATCTGTGGTTTTTTTGGCTTTAAGTCTTTTTGTCATGGGGGAGAGGAGTCAGTTTCTAAAGATGACCTGCGTGGAAGTTGTGTGTAAAGTTGCAGAATTAGCATTTTGGAATTGCACAGTGGGCACACTTTGTAATTGATGCAGCACAATGGGAGTCAGCACTGCATCTTAAGGGAGTGTGGGGTAGAGCAAGGATTCTTTTTTTTTCCCCCCTTCCTTTTTGTGTCTGTGGTGACATAACTCCTTCATGGAAAACCTTTTCTAGGAACGTGTTTTATTCTGGTGTAAGTGCCTCTGTTTCACCTACGAAACCTGCCCGTGTTTGTGTCTTTTTCTCCTCTCTTCCCACCCTATCCCATAAATGCCCCTTTTTAGTTCTCCATTGCTCACTTGTGTTTTTGGAGAGCGAGCAAACCAGATCAATTTGGCATATTGTTATGAAGGAGCATCTAGTCCTTCTGATACTTTAATTTTAGTAATTGAAACGTGAAGAGTTTGGTTTTGACTTTCCTTTTTTGTGTGGTGTTGCTCATCAGTTGACAAAACAAAGCAGAGAAAACCCCTGTAACCCCAAACCCAACTGCAGGAAGGTGCAGGTGTCGAACCCAGCAAGTTAAGATGTTGATCAGGAATGCTGGCCCTCTTCCTGTGCAACCTGCAGAGCATGCAGACAATCCCTAACACGCAGTTTTGGTGGTAGAGGCAGCACCCAGAGACTAATCCAGAGCTCCCCAAGGACCAGTGGGGATCGTTGCCCAGAAGATGATAGAGGTGTGCAGAAGAGATGTTTTCTTCCTCTCTTCCCATCTTCCTCCCTAGAAAAACCCAGTCTGTGACCCATCAGTTCCAGAGTGGTTCTGGATGACCTGGTGTGCTGAACTACAAGCCTGAGAAATGAGGGATTAATAATTCAGTGATTTAAAACCAAAATACTCTGAAATGACAACCAAAGCTATCTTGTTGATTTCCCCTTTCTTTTTCCTCAGATTGACCCTAAAGTTGCGTTTCCCCGACGAGCACAGCCCAAGGTAAGTAGGAGGATCGATAATAGGATTTTAGGCACACAGAGAGTCATTGTTGCCAGGCAGTTCGGGTTTCAGGCGGGGAACTGGCAATGAAAGCTTTTAAAGCCGGAGTGCTGGGTGCCCGAGGGGGATCAGCGAGTGGCTGTGGCACAGGGGAGAGCTCTGTGTCCCTGCAGAGCTGGGTGGTCGGTGCAGCTGACGGGCAGAGCCGGTGCCGGCTCCGGGGGATTCGCCATCCACACGGCTGTTGTACACGCCGTGTTTTGCGTGGTGTTTATGAAGAGTCTTTGGATTAAGTGCAGACTTCAGGCTTGTTTTGAGCTGAGCTTTCAGTCCTGTGGTTGTAATGGATGGGAATATATCTCTGCCTTCATTGTTTGCAAATTTTCTTTTGTATAACTTGAGATGTGTGTGGAGACGAGTAAGCCTTGGATAGCAAGTTTCTGATGAGGCCCTGAGCTCTCGGGGCTGCAGGGTATTCTTTTGCAAGAGCAGAGGGACCATGAGGTCTGAGTGTCCAGCTGGTCAGGCTGGAGCTGTGACCTGGCCATGGTGTGACCAGTCTCCATGAAGGGAGAGGCACAGGCAGAGACACTTCTCCCTGTGTGCTGCCTCCAAAACCACTGTGTGCCACTGCTCCTGGAGGCACTGCTCGTGGAATAGAAGTGGTTGTTGCCCTTTAGGCTGTGCCTAATGAAAACAAATTGGTTTCAAATCCAGACGTGCAGTGTGTGAATTTTGAAAACCAGGGGCTGAAAGAAAACTTTTGTCATTCATTGTTTTTTTGTTTGTTTTTGAGAGTCTGTTGGAAAAACTTAATTCAGCTGGTGTATGGTACTTGTGTACACTCTAGTCATCTTGGGTTGCTTCAGTCTTCTGACTGAACAAAATGGAAAGGCAAGGCTGCAGATTTGTGGATGCAAGTCAGCAAGGAAAAGTGGTCTAAAGGTGGTGGGAATGAGTTCTTTAAAAGAGAAAAAAAAAAGAGAACAAACCCCAACATCCCACTCACAGAATTTTAAACCAGACTAATGTAGTCAAATGTTTAGAAGTTCTTTTCTTCCTAGGACATATCTAATAACTAATTAGTAAATAATGGTGTGCCTGGCTTGTTTCTGCACTGAGCAAAGAGTTTATAGTGTGTGGGGCTTGTGGCTTCTGGATTATGTTGTTGGATTGATTCTGTCTGTAAGATGTGATGTAAAGTTACCAGAATTTTGGTCTTGTGCAGTGACTGATGTCCCTTTCCTGCTTCCTGATGGCTTTTAAAGGCTTATTTACATTTTAAACTGTCTTCAGTTGCCAGTTACCTGTTTCTACAGTGTTATTTGGAGAAGTTTATAAAGCTTACAGCAGAGCTGTTAAGCTGTCCCATGTGATTCTTCTCTAACAAGTAAAAAAACCAGGGCATGTCTTACGTGGAAGATATTAGCGAGTTGAATTTTCGGGTTAAAGAATGCAAAATCAGGTTGTTTTTACAAAGGGGATTTTGTTTTCTTCCACATAGGATGTTTTTTTTTCCCCCTTGGTTTTTGGTAACAGACATCTTTCGAGTGTGGGGCAAATGCTGGACCGTAGGCTGGGTTCTACTCCTAGCAGGATCTTGCTCTCTCTGGAGAGGTCATCAGTGTCTGTTGCTGCTTTTTACAGACTTGTCATTTCTAAGTGTCAGGATCTCTATGGGGCATTTGAAAAAAATCCGAAGATTGAAAACAGCCCTATTTGGAAACTGGAGAAAAGCAGATGCAATAAAGAAGAGATTTTACATCTATTATGACGTATCATTCTGGCCAGCATTTCATAATCTGGATATTTTGTTTTTTGTTTTTTAATTAGATACTGAATTAAGGTTTTGGACTTTAGCTGTTCATTTATCCCAGTTGAATAGCAAATGCTCAGCGTTAAAATGTGACTGTACTTTAGTCTAATTAACTAGCTAATGCTGGGGTCTGTGGAGATTAATGGCATTTAATGAAATGTCTCTGTCTCTCCCTAGGTGCAAGGGGAGAATTTGTTTGGGTCTTTTTTTCCCCCCCACCCCAAGTAATCTTCCTTTTGGCAAAATGTGGATTCATGTTTTTCTGACTTTCCTGGCAGTGATGGGTGCTGAGGTGGGAGCAAGGCTGGGGGTGCATTCCCAGTGCTCCTGCTTCCCTCCCTCCATCCCTCCCTCCCTCCATCCATCCATCTCCTTCCATCAGGAGCCCTTCTGACCCTCCTCAGCACGATTAAGCACATGTGCACTGGCTCTGCCTTTGCCAGCTCATGTGCCCGCGGGGTCACACTCACTTATTTGTTCGTGTTCCTTCCCCCTCCTGCTCCACGGTAATTGCTCCTTGCCCCTTTCAAACCATGGCCCAGTAAAACGCTTTCTTTTGGGCTTTTTAAACTGCATCTCCATGGTTTGACACCTCTCTGGTGATGCAAATTGGTTCCCGAGCAAGCAGTGGCAGGTTGTAACAGCCGAGCATTCTTCCCTGATTTTCTTAGAATGACCCTCTCAGAAAATCCTGCTGATTGCCTCCAGTGGATTATGCCATGATGTGTAATCCTGCTCTCCTTGGGAAGTCCAGGACGACTTGAAGCCATTGTTTTAGGAAATTTGCTGCAGGGTTTAACTCACTGGGGCTCTGGTGTATGGCTAGCAGTGAGATGAAAAGAGTGTAGTCCTGCGGCTGCTGTTCCTTGATAAAAATCTGTCTTGCTTCCAAGTGCTGGAAGGCAGTCTGGAACAGAAGATCATTTATAACTCTGCTGACTTAAAAAAATCCTTAAAAAGCAGCAGTGATGGGGTGGCAGTAGTTTTGTACCCCCTTTTGAATACTGAAGACTATAATAATTTGACTTTTTACTATACATAGCCTGCCAGTTCTGATGTTACCTGCTCTATTAGGTTGGAGAAGCTTTATCTGATTTAGCGTGTTCATTAGATATTTTCACATGTAAGCAATTTCCCCCCTCACCCTTCTGCCTTAGGGATTTATTTAAAAAATAAAACAAACCTGAAGAACAAAAGGACAGCAGCCTCGGTCCACAGAGAAGCTCCTTGGCCATGAAAATATCTTTGTGTGACTTCCTGGTGTAGAAATTTTGATGCTTTGTCGTGCAGAGCCCTGAAACAGGAGCAGGTAAAACTTCAGTCCAGGTTTGCAGTTAGTGAGGCTGCCCACCGAGTTGTGATTTGTGCTCAGGTTTCTCCAGGATGGGATAGAGCTGCTTGTTCTTCCAGCTCTTACTGCAGGGGCAGACAGCACATGGTTGGGAATTGCCCCCAGTTCAACAAGCTGGAGCTACTTGATGGTGTCCACGAGCACTGAGTGTGTGCCCTGCTGGCTGTGGTCTGTATCCTTCCTCTTCAGGAGGAGGAGGAATAGAAAGGGCAGGGTCACCACTGCACTGGCATGGGCTGGCACTGGGTGCTGGATGTCTGGTGTCCTGTCTGCTGATGGCCCAGAGTAGAGGTGGTCATTGCATATTTTAATTTGGCATCTAGTCTGTGGGTTGGGTTCAGAATGCTGGTGACAGTTTGGTCACAAAACAGCAAAAGAGCTTTATTTGGTGAGGGAAGCCTTTTTTCTGGTGGTGGGCTGGTGATGCTGAACTCTGAGTTCTTCACCAGGTGTGTTGTGTGCTCACAGAGGTCTGTGCAGAGCTGACCACTGTCCTGGCCCTCAGTGCCCAGTCAGTCAGTCAGTTGTGTGTGTGCCCACTGTGTGGACCTTGGCTGTGGCCTGGCTGGTTTCCTGTCTGGCCGGGCACGTGGGCTCTAAGTGCTGCAGTTCTGCACATCTGCTCCTTCTCCTTGGGAAGAAACAGTGTCAACAACTCTCCTTTCATGGGAGTTACTGCTGGCTAAAGCCATGTGAAGCTGGTATTCCAGAGCAGCAAATGGAGGGCATGCCCTTTTGGAATAACACTCAGGCCAACCTGGGATTTTTTTTTTTAGAGCTAACCAGTGGATTTGTATGTCTGACTCCAATTAAGTTAACTGTGAGTGGGGTGTCTGCATCCCTTGGCTGTCTGATAAGCCTGAGCCAGAGTAACAGGGAGAGATTTTATTCCAAAGCAAATGATGGACCTTGAAAATCAAGGGTTCTGTTTGTTCCCTCCCCTTCTTCTTCCTGTAAACTCCTCCAGGTTAGTCCCACTACTTCCCATCTTATTTTAAGTGTCGGGTAGACTTTGAAGTTAGGTGTTTTTTTCCTCCAAAAGAATGTGGATTGGACACACTGGCAGAACTCTGGATTCTTCCTTTCTTGCCACCCTTCCTTCCCCACTGGGCTGCGAAGAGCAGCAAGGTCAGACCTTTTCCCTATGATTGATTGTTTGTTTTGTTTTTCTTTTTGGATTCCACTGCATTTGCAGGTCTGGGTAGAGTAAGAGAGGAAGTATTTCCTGCTCATGGCATGAGGCATAGATGTGTAGCTTGATACTCTCATGGTACTGTCTGCGTGCAGAGTCGTGTGAAGTCCTTACAGATGGTGAGAGGTATTTCTTTTTATGGTCTACAGCCACTCTTTGGGCTTCTTGTTCATCCAACCTTGACGTAGATCCCTTGTCCAGTGTCAGCTGCTCCTAGAATTTGCTTCCCTCTGGCATTAGATGGTCAAATGGAAAAGTTGCTGAGTCTGAGTCTTGGCTGATCAACCCAGGTCTTCTCGGGTAGTGGAGGGTCTGGGTTTTGAAACCCCTTATTCTCGGGCTTGGATTTGTGATGTGATCTGGCTGAGGCAGCGTGGTCTCTGTCCTTGGATGCTGCAGCCAGATGAAAAATGGGCTGTGCAAGGCCTTCTGTGGAGTGTACTGAGTTCTGTCAGAAACAAGAGTTGAGCTGGATTTTTGTATTTATGTTGTTTTTTGGAGATGTAAACATTTATTTCTTCTCCACAGTCATTCAGGTAGATTGCTCATATTGTCCTGAATCCCCACAGAGTGTCTTGTACTTGTTAGAACGTCTGTATTTCCATTCTCATTGCCTAAGGACATCTTTCATGTTTAGAATAGTCCTAATGTACCTTCCCTGCATTCCCTGTGTTTTTCAGTATTGTTGGATTATTTTTAATGGCATCTGCCAGGTGACTTTTCTGCACTTGTATATGGCAGGAAAGGTTCCGAAATGAGGGAGGTCAGGGAAATGGAAGAGGAGCAGCATGGTAACACCCTTGTGTTCCCCTCTGCTTCTAGATTGAGTACATCTCGTCTGCAAAGTGCTGAGCCTTTATCAACCCGGGGGTAGGTCTACTAATGACTGATCTAAAACCATCAAATTCATTTATTTGTCACTGCCAGTGACAGGCCAGTTAATGCTAATGGATTCTTTTTTTAGCCTGTTGACTCTGGTGATAGTCTCATAAATGTTGTGAAATCTAAAGCATTAAGGGAACTTGAAACTTATTTTTAGAGGAGAGCTATTGAAACAGGGTAAGGTGGTGTGTGTACATCAAGGTGTGTGTTGTGTTGAGAGGGAAAAAGAGCAACTCCTGGCTCCTTAGCCATACACAGCTGCCTTTGCTGTCCCTAATAGTTACTTGATTTTTCAATTGTATTTTAGTGTTCTCTTTTAGACATGTTTTGAGTGATGCTATAAAGGAAGGAGAACCTGTAAATACAGTCAGTCATCTTAGGGGGAAAAATGGTTCATCTTTCAGAAAATGGTTCATCTGCAGGGCCTGAGTCTTCTCTGCCCCTATTGTGTGAAAGTACTTAAGCATATACTTAAGTTGGCATAAGCATGTGGGTAAGTGCTTTGCTGAATCAGGATGGACTAAAAACACAGTATTAAATGCTTTGTTGAACTGTGAAGCTTGCAGCAGAAAAAGATTAAAAGATTACTTTGTGTATTTGAGAGTACTTTGTATATGGTCAGTCCCATGGCTTCTCTTTCAAAGACAGGTTGTTGTATCTCTCATTTCCCTGCCTTCACCAGAGGATCTCACTCACAAGAAGATACTAATCTGCTGTTTTCCCAAAAAAGTGATTGCAAGGTCAATGTGGCATCAGACTTTAAAAAAATAAATAAATCATTGTTTAAGCTTAATTTAATCTCTAGCCCTGAAATCACACATTCTATTTGCCTTAGTCACTAGAATAATTCTGAAAAACTACGTGAGTAGTGTTCAGTGTGGCTTGGGTTTCTGTGATATTATTGCTGTAGAAATTGTGGTTTGCTGAGTAATTTGAAAGTTAATGTGAATGTCTGTAGTCAGATCAGCATACGGTATTAATAAGTTACTTCTAAACTTTGGCATTTTACTGCTCTCCTGTTGGAAGTATTTTAATTTTTGAGTGCAGAGAAAACCTGAAGAATGTTGGGAAGTTTTTTTGCCTTGCTCAGTCATTCCCTGTGCTGGAACATCTGCAGCTGGATGTATTGTTGTGACTGAGGAGACCTAAATTAAGATTGTACTTTGGGAACTTTGTATTATAAAGAAGGACCTTACCCTGCTAAGGCTTATGCAGTTCTGCACATGAGGAGTAGTTCCAGAGACCTCAGTGAGCACAGATAAATGCAGACAAGGCTTCTTAATATGTTGGTGAAGTGTACGTGGCAGGAAGGGTGAAGGAAAAGAAGTATTGACAGCAGCAGAAAGCGTCGCTGCCTCTGCCCTGCCCTCCCCCAGCAAAGACTTGCATTAATTTCCCATTGACTCTGATGTACAATAGGGAAGAGGTTTCAAGCTGACTGAAGGGGCAAAGGTCCAAGAAAACTACTGTAGCAAGAACTGATGCAGAGTGACAGTAATGAGGTGGCCTGGCAGGTGGGAGGGAAAAATGGTGGGGTGGGGGAAAGAAACTAATATCTGGTGAATTAAGTAGTTCCCAGGGTTTGAAGTTGTTAAGTCCTCTTGGTTTTATTTTCCTCTGTGTGTCATACAAGTATGAGATGTGGCTGAGCAAGGCTCCTTGGCTGAGGACGTGGGTCCTGATGCAGCTCCAGCCCTTGTGGTTTGGGACTGGGTCACTGGGAGTGCTGGTGTGGCCCAGGGGGTACAGAATTCCTCTGTAGTGTCCCCAAACCTGCACTGTGTTGTTTTAATCAGTGTTTTAGTATTCCTGACTCTGAGTTCATCTTTGCATTGTTCTGTGG
Organism: Pachyramphus minor; assembly: GCA_013397135.1. NCBI lineage: Eukaryota > Metazoa > Chordata > Aves > Passeriformes > Tyrannidae > Pachyramphus > Pachyramphus minor. Next base: position 1,126,007 of record VYXB01004988.1, on the reverse strand, counting down.
GTCAACTGTGTGTCAAAGAGAAGGTGAGGAGCACAGGGTGAAGAAGTGTTTTGAAATTTTGATTTATTTAAAATAGGGACTGTGAAGTGCTGGCAAGACTTTTGGTGTCTTGAATGCTGGTGGAAAGAGAATGACTGCTAGACAGAAACTCCATGGAGGCTTTATAACAAATGCTGAGGGTATTGGGATGTGGTGTGTAAAGAGGTTGCAAGCAGCTGAGCATTTGTCCCAAGTATCTGTAAATCCCACTGAATGGGGAGGTATTGCTCAAGTTGAAGGCTTGGTTTGTGGCAAGAGCTTGTCAGCTCAGCACTGGCAGAAGGTTTGGTGTTTGCACTGCTGCAGAAAGGTGTTGCTGAAGGGGATATTGCCAGGGATTCTTGTGCAGTGCTTGCTGAGCGAGTGAAACTCCTGTTTAGTTTTCCTTTTGGCCGCATTATCAATCATTAATGTTCAGAGATGCATCGGTGCGATTCCCTGCTCTGAGCCCGAGCTGTGTGCAGGGCCCCATACATACACTGAGCATTTATCCTGCTGCCAAGGGTTTGCAAAGTGTTGCAAATGAGTGTAAAGATGTTCATTTGCTGGTGAAATTCGCCTACTTCTGCTGTTGTATTTGGCAGACCTACAGAGCCTATAGCAGCACTGTGTGCTCAGTGAATTGTGAAAGGGAACAGCAAACATTGAAAAGAAATCTGAAGTTAGTACTGAGATGGGTAATAGGATAGAAATTTTCTGAGGATGGGGTATCACCCCACCTTTAGGTCTGGGGCTGCTACCAACCGTTGTGTTGGATGGTGTCAGCTCTTGTTCTCTGCCATGTCCTCGGGATCCCTGGGAGATCTTCCCTGTGAGTCCTGAACAAGCCCTGCTGAGACAACTACAGTGAAAACTGTCAGCTTCTTGTGGCCAGAGCTCCCTTGGCTCAGAAAGTCTCCAGTATAAGGTGTTGGGGTTTTTTTGACTGATGTATTTGCACTAGACAGCTCCCCTTGCTCCCCTGTCGCTTTCTGTGGTTCCAGCTCTGGACGGGTGGCCTGCAGAATACTCACCGAACGTTTGAACTCTGCCCTCTTCAAATATCACCTGGTTAAAAAAACCATGTAAAACCCACTGTGAAAAAGTCCTGGGTCTGCTCTTGGCTGGTTTTGATCCACTGTTGGCTGGGTTTGACCACTGAGAAAGCACAGAGTCGCTGTCGGACGAATCTGGTCTTGGTATAATGTGTAGGAACCCAAATAAGGCCCTGATGGGCCTGATACTGATGCTGCCTTTGAGCCTGGAGACACAAGGGTCAGAGAAAAAAGGACAGCGGGGGATTATCCAGAGCATCTCAGTGTGGCAGAGAACAGAGCAGCTTCCTGACACCCAGGTTTGATACCACAGTAAACGGCCGCCTCTGCCTGGAGGGAGTGTTGGGAAGGAAGTGTGGGGAGCAGAGCAGTGTTGTACACTGCCAGCTCTCCATGGGGCTTTCTCTTTGAGGGGTTAAACTGAGGGGGTTTTCTGTTTTTAACGACTTTTGACTGTAAGGGAAAATAAGGGAGGCCCTGACTGGAGTGCCAGTGCTCCGGTGCACGGCGGAGGATGTAACTGCTGAGGTTCCTGTGGAACGCTGGCGGTTCCGAACAGCCGCGGCCAGGCCTGGGAGAGGGGGAAGCGAGATAAGGACGTGAGGCCGCAGCATGTGAAAGGTAGTTTGTGGTGTGAATTATGGCTGATCCGGTCTCATGGTGGTTACAAACCAGCATGAGGGCTGGGGCACGGTGCAGGGGGTTGAATGGGTTCAGTGGTGCGCTGTGGCACAGGGCTGGCCCTCAGTAAGGAGAGGAGAGGAGGCAGCACGCGGAGCTGCAGGTGTCCTGGAGTCCTCTGCTCCAGATGAGCCTTGGCTGCTCTTCCCTGCAGAGCTGGGCGCTCAGCCATGCCGGACGCTCTCCGCCCCCCTGGTCCGGCTCCTGGAAGCTGGCTGTGCCGTGTGGCCCATCCTTCCTCCCCGCTGGAGCTGGGAGGGATGGCTGCAGTGGGTCCTCTGCAGACAGGGAGCGTGTCCTGACGTGCTTCCACTGTGGAGTGTGGCACCGGAGATGGGCTGCCCTGGAATTGTGAGCCTCTTTCCCCTCTGCCTGCCAAGTGGGCATTTGCTGCCCCAGCCAGCCTGGGATCCCATGGGTGGATGGCTGGTGGTGAAAAGCACCTGGAGAGAGTCTCCTACAGCACCTTTTGTGCTTTAAACTCCAGTCTCACCAAATCCTGTGAACAGGGATTGAAGCTTCGGGTTCTGCGTGTGTAGTGCCTGGGCATTTATGTATGAGGAGGGAATTGTTATCATCTGGCGTGTTTTTTATTTTTTTTTCACCTCTCTTTTTCATCTGGTGGCATCTACTTTGTCATTAATCTTCCAGATCAAATACAGTGATAGTTGAAAGTCTTCCATAGTTATGATTCCCCCAAAGTTTTGTGAGTATGGCTTTGGTTTTATTGTAGTCATGAGAAGTCAGTTTAGGTTTCTGGACCTCTGTTCGTAGGTATCTCCAGTGGATATTTTAGCAGGGGCATTTGTCTTCTCTCTCGGTTAAGCATGTATATACAGTTGGAAAAGAGCAAAATATGGAATAGAAAAAAGGATAACGCAATTCAGTTACCAGTCCAAAGGCCTTAATGCTAAAGAGCCATGAAGAAGCTTTATTGGAACTATAATTGCAGACATAAGCAGTGATTATCTGTCTTCGTGCCTTTATGGTTCCCATCACTGTCATCTGAACACATGAAGCTGATGAGAGTGTGAGCAGAACATTATTCAGCTGGTGCTGTGTAATCCTGATCTCTTGCAGTGTGTGGAAAGTAACATGAAGTGTCAATTCATCTGGAAGTGAAGGGGAGAGAAAAAGGTGAGAGAGGAGAAGTGTTGTTGCAGAACACAACCTTATTTCATCCTGGTTGCAGCTGAAGGAAAGCAGGGACAGGGTAAGCTGCAGAAGGCTTTTGTACCTAGAACTGGCTTATTGGAAGCTGTTGTTGAGAACAGGCCTGGCTTTGCTGGGCATTTGAAGCACCCTAACAATGGTGCTGACAGTGATATGAGTCTGAGTGGGGCACACACAGACACAGGGGAGGGCTGTAAGATATTGTAGGTGGAGAGGTGAGTGCCCAGAAGAACAGACTGAACGCGCTGCCCATCTGACATCCGCCTGGTGTGTCCAAACCTATAGTTGGCTCCTGTAGTGTGGGGCAAGAAAGGGAAGCAGGGCATAGAGAGCTGCTCCCTGCCAGGGTCTGATTGCTTCCTGGGGGAAGGAAGCTGTGTGGGAGTGTGCAGCAGTGCTGAAGCCCAGGGCTCTGTGCACCAGGAGTGCTGGTGAAGTGCTGGTGTGTGTGTGGTGAGGACGGCTGGAGCCATGGGAGTCACGGAGCCGCGAGAGCGAGTGCCCGGTGCCTGTACCTGCTCCTGTGGCTGTGACATGCTGGGTTGCAGCTCTGAGCCCTCAGTCTGGCACGTCTCTGCCCTTCCCCACACCCAGGACGTGCCTGTGTGGCACGGCTGGAGAGGAGGAACAGTTACAGCCCTGGTCTGTGGGTCCAGGCTGCTGCCCTGCACCCTCGTGTCCTCCCTGGCCGCTGTGGGCTGGAAGCTCCAGTCTGGGTGCTTTGGGATCCTCTGGCAGCAGCGCTGCAGAAATGAGAAGTATCATTGTGTTTTATTGTGGCTTCTAAGAACGCAGCGTGTTTGTGCTTCGGGGAGCCCCAGGGGCTTTGTTTTTCACCAGGCCTGAGCTATTCTTCAGCAGAGCCTTCCCAGAGCATGAGCCAGTTCTGCCCATTAGGACTGAGAGACGGGCCTGACTGATTTCTGCTCCCTGCTGCATAATAAATCTGATACTAAAATTAGTGCTGGTCTCCCTAGGCCATAATTCTTGCTGAGATTATAGAGAATTGTGTGTGCAGAGAGGAACTGTGGTTGTGTGTGTTTGGCTTTTTTTTATAACCTTGAGTGTCCAATTTCCAGGTTTTTTACTTAACCCCCCCATCTTTTTTCCCCTTTTCCTCTCTTTTGGGAAGTGCTTAGCCTTTCTGTGTATTTTGGCTATTTAAGCCTCTGTCACTGCAGGCAGATGAGTTCCTTGGGAGCTCTTCTGAAGGTTTTGTAATTGAGTCTTTTACCACGGCGACAGGATATTATTAACCTTCAGTAAAGCAATTTATTTCATACTCCTTTGTGGGGATAAGCCTTTTTTCCCCCAGGAAAATATGTATGTGGAAAGGGTTTTACGTACAGAGGTAGCTGGACTTGCAGCAGTGATTATGATTTTAGAAAAATTAATAATTACATGAAAAATAGCCAGTTCTGTTTATGTCAGTTTAAAAGAAACCTTTGGTCCTGAACAATCCACCCCTGCCCCAGTGTTTTATTTTCAAGAACATACTTTTTGCCTGTCGGTGGCTTTGAAAAGAGGTTGTATTTCATTTCAGAGCTCTCAATATTTAGCCTGGGTGAGCACTAAAACATTTTGTTTTCTTCTTTCAGACAGCCTTAAAAATGACCTGAGAGCTGGAGGGAGGAGTTCCTTGCGGGGTCTCCCTGCTGGCATGGCCTTTGCTCTGAAATCAAATGCAGAGTAGTCCAGAAGTCGTTAAAGACTGGATAGCTCCTAGAACAGCAATTCCCAGCCAGTGAGGGGAATGCTGGATAAGTGGCCAGCCTGGCTGAATCACTCCTGCTCTTTGTTGAGCACAGGGACAAAGGCACTGGTCTGGGGCTCAGGGGGTCCAGGCTGGTGTGTTGTGGCACCTCCCCACGCCCCAATTTTTTATTTTAAAAAGACTTGATGTTTTACTTCAGTAACCTGTTAAACTTTAAATTAACAGTGCACTTGTCGTGTCTTTCAAGGTACTCGAAAACTTTGTGCTGTCTCAGCGCTGCTTTCGAAGGAGTTCACCACACCTTGCAGTCGGAATATGTTCTTTTAGCAATTATCTTAGATGAAGAGGTGGTATTATTCCCACATTATACAAGAGAGCTTGGATGAGAGGCGAAGTGCTTTGTCCAGAGCTTTACGTTTATTAACACACTCGAATCTCTTGGCGCCGTGCGGAGCTTTAATTGCAGAGTCATCGTTTTGCTGCGCTGCCTCTCCCATGTGCTCAGTGCTGCTGCCTCAGTGCCACGGGCATCCTGGAGCAAGGGCTGTTCTGGGAGGCTCTCAGTGACCTTAGGGAGGCCTGACCTCCACTACCACCTTCTCCCAGCTGATCTTCCTGTGTTCTGCTGCTTTCCGATTTCCTGGAAGTGTTCAGTTACTTTTATTCAAACTTCCTAATGCTTGTTTAGTGGTTCCATCCCTTTTGCATTGGATGGGCTTTTCCATCTCTGTCACAAAGCCGGGGTTGTGGGATGGAGCTGCCCCTTCCTTTGGGCTCATGGGTGTGGCTGGGTTTTCTTATGGTAGCAGTGAACTGAGACCTCTAAAACCAAAGGTAAATGGCACAGCTGTGCTTTTATCCTGCGGTCTTCAAACGGCACCAGCTCCATGTGCTGCTGCACCCCTGGCTGGCTGAGCAGGGTGTGGTGGTGGTTGTGTTCCAGGGGAGCAAAGGGGCTTCTCCAGAATCTGCCCTCTCGTTGGTGCCTCTGATAACTGGCTCATGCTGACCCCCCCGTGGGAAAGGGTCCTTTGCTGTGTGATCCTTCAGCCTTTCCTAAAATTCCAGAGACACGTTACATGCAAGAAAACATTTCTGTTGCTGAAAGACTTCTAGGCCCTTCTACATACTGTTTTTTTAAAACTTTGCAGCTGGTAGATTTATTCTTAAATTTTCAACTAGAGAATCTTTCTATTTTAAAAATACTTAAAATACCTTTTTTCCCCACCTTTTACTCTGTTGTTGTAAATGAACCCCACCATCTGATTTCCCCCCCCCTCTTTAAAGCTTCCCCACCAGAGATTTAATTAAAATATTGTGAAAGGCAGTCATTGAAAATGAGAAACCTTTTGAGTGGAAGGCACCCTGATTTCCCTCTGTGGAGCTTTTTGTCACCATAGAGATGAAAAGAGAAGCTCAAAATTGCACTTTCCCCTTGTGTGTTGCTACTGAGGGCCGTGGCTGCAGGTAGCAGCTGCACTGAGATCGAAGGGCCGGGCTGGGAAGGACTGCAGGGGCTGAGACTTTAACTCTTTGCAGGGCATGAGCACTGGGTTGGGATTTCATTCCCTGGTGGAAGCTTTTTTCTTAGTTTATTATTCTGTTTTAATTTCCTGTACTCCAGGGCTGGAATTCATGTGGGCTCGTGAGGGGAAGGAATGAAGGCGCCTGTCCTTTTGTCTCCATAAAAGCATAACTGAGCACCTTTGGGCACAGCAGTGTCCGTAGGGTCTGCTCCAGAGCTGCTCCAAGGGGCTGAGCACCTCCACAGTGTTCCTGGGGGGCTTGTGCACAAATCGACTTAAGGAATGCTGTTGGAATCCCATTGGCCTTTTTAATTTTGTCCTGTTAGTCATAGCGAAACTTCTCTTTAGGGTTCAAGCCTGTCTGATTCTATTTCAAAATAACTAAACATTAGGGGTTTTTTTTTTTGGTTTTATTTTAAAATTAATGTTTTGTTTTGTTTTGTTTTTTTTTCCTCATCCAGTGACCCTTGTGGAAGCGTAGGGATTACTAAGCCAAAAATATGCTGCGAGTGGTAAAACTTTGCTGCTGCAGTTTCAAAGACAGTCCCACAAATTGAAGATTATTGGAGGGGATGTGGCACTGGGCAGTGTTATGCTTTTAATCATTTTAAAAACAAATTTTTCTCCCTAATTGAGTGAAGAGCAGGCACAAGTGGATTCTTGGCACAAGCATCTCAGACAAATGAAAGTAAAATGTATATTGAAGCTGTCTACTGTTGTATATTTTACACCATACCTGTCTTGGTGCCTGATCTCAAATGGATGTGGTGGTTTAATTTTAAGCTGTTTGAGCAAGACCTGTTGTGTTTAAACTTCCAGACAGAAAGTGAACATAACCCATGTAATGGCATTATTAATGGGTAGTATTACTAAATTGCAATTTGCAAATTAATGGTTTAACTGTGAGAGCTAAATATACAGCTGTGTTCTTGTGTAATGTTACAAGACAAAATTAGATCCAGTATTAAAAACAGAAGGGCCTCATCCAAACCCAGCGGGTGTGTCCCCCGGGGACTTCAGTAGACTCTTCCACCCCCACTGAGGGTGTGGACCCAAAAGCCCAGCGAAGTTACTCAAAGGTGTGTGTGCCCTCCAGGGTGGGCTGTTGACATCTGACTGCCCAAGATACCGATGTATTCAAAGCAAAATACCAAAATCACTTGCTTCCATGCTGGTGGTGACCACCAGTCTGATGGCTGGGTTCAGCTTGTACCTGGCAGGCTGATTGAAGCAATGCTGTTGTGCCTATGTATCTGAGTTCCTGCAGAATTGTGTATTCATTTTTAAACAAGACAGTATTTGGGAGCTGGGCTCAGCTCTGATGCAATTTGCCCTTGTGCTTTCCTTGACGTTGCTAATAAGAAGTGCTGGCCTAAATCAGCGTCTTGGAGAATCATCGATTTGCTAATTGCAGATAATCAAGTCCTTGCTCCCTGCTCATGCTGAGACCACTTTTGTTTCCTGCCATTCTGCCAGGATTTGGGCAGCATCTTCTGGCCTTTGACGTCACCAGCAGAGCGGGTCTTGAGCGCTCACGTTGTTACTTCTCGGAGGTGACAAAGTTGTTGGTATTCAGGCTTGATAAACGAGGAGCTGTGATACCACTGACCTTCCTGGCCAAAATGAGCTGCGAAGGTCAAAGCTGGGGGCTGAGTTGTGGGAAAGGGGGATGTTTGGAGAGCTGCAGGGGCACAGCCTCGGGTAGTGCAGTCCTGAGCAGTGTCTGCTGGCACCAGCCTGCCGGAATTATTCTGAACGTGTACGGTAGTTGCTTCTTACTTTATTTTTTTAAGATGTGCTTCTTTCCCCTCTGTTCAGCTAGGGGGGTGTTTGTGTGTGCTGTAGATTTTGCAGATTATGTTTAAAATGAAGCAGGGGCTGATGAAAACGTCTGTGTCCTGCAGTTAGTGCAGTCAGGAGAGGTGGGGACAGGAGGCTGCTGCTCTGCAGTCTCCCTGGTGTCCCAGCCCATGGGCATGACACATTGTGCTTGGATGCTCTGCCCTGTGCTGTCTCCATGTCCACTTGAGCCAACAACCCTGTGCCCATTAGGCATTTTTCATTCTCTTGCTGGATCAAGTCTCACTGAAGGCTGTGCAAAGAGGGGCAAAAGGTAGTAACAGCTGGCGAGCTTTTCTGATGACCCCGTGTAGAGCAGCAGTTGATCCCAAACCATGAAAAAGCAGGAGGAAGTAAGAGCCTTTCTGAGGAAGACCCCATTAGCTGATGGGCATGGCTTTTCTGTTGGTGCTGGTCCTCTAGGTCAAGGAGAACAGGGCAAATCCTCTGAAGCTCCCCTCGTTTGGCTTTGAAGATCTTGAACATATTGCCTGGGCTGGAGCATTTTGCAAAAATAACTGAGGGTTTTTCATTTTGTCCATCTGGCTGGGAGCTGGGCGGTGTGCAGGCCAGCACATCCCTCAGAGATGGAGAGACAGGTTTGCTTTCCCCAGTGCTCGGTGCAAGGATTTGCAGCAGCGGGTCGTGTTTGAGTGGCAGAGCAGAACCCCTGTCAGCCCACACGTGTGCTCCTGGGGTCACCGTGTGCTCCTGGGTCGTTGTCTGCACGGAGTGTGGGGGGAGGTCTGGTGCTGGAGAAGGGACTGACGTGGAGGGTGTGGTGGTGCACAAAGGGGTGGCAGTTGCCTGAGTCTTGCAGCGTGTGGGGACACTGAGTGGCCCCAGCCTGGTCCCTGCTGGAGCCGGTGTCGTCCCCGCTGCCGCTTTAAAGCCAAACCAGAGGAACAGATGATCACTGGACAGCTTAGGTTACATAATCTCTTTTGGGTTTAATGTCAGGCCTCCCTGAGCCCCATCCAGTGCCAGCTTCCAATCTGGCTCGTAATACTCCTGAATGTCCTTTTAATTTTTGTCTTTATTAATAGTTCTCTTACTGTAGTGTGCTCTCTGCCCAGCTCTGGGTGGTATGCGTGCCTGGGAGTTCATTGCTCTGCTCTCTGAGAGCTCCACTGCCTGTGCTTCCTGCTGCTCCACCAGCCTGGAGCCGTTCCCAGGTGTTTTCTTTGCTAGTTCCAGAGGCATTTTTTAAAAAATTGTTGTGGGGAGGGAAACAGGAAGGCTGGCCAGGGATGGAGCCTGTGTGGATTTGGCTGTTCCTGTTCATGAATGAAGCTCGGGAGGATGCGTGGGAGGGCAGAACTGGGCAGAGAAGACCAGGGCAGTGGTGGTGAAGTGACAAAGGTGAGACAGGAGAGAGCCACAAGCTCTGGCTCCACCTGGGTGAACTCCTGCTCTTTGCAAGCACAGATCTGTCAGCTGGACTTTCTTTAAAATTTAACTTGCCCATGTCTGAAAGAGCTGGTTTGTTTCTGTATTGAGTGTTTATTTTTCATAAATAAAGTTCAGGCTCTTCACCGTTTTTCTCTGACTACTCAAATGTACAGCAATTCTGTGGAGACAGGGCAGCAGTGATTTTCGATGCTGAACAGCTGTGTGATCCAGAATGCCAGTGTTTTTTTTCCTCATCCCTAACTCCATAAATAGGTGCCTCTGCAGTTATTCTCCACTCCTGCTAGGATTCGTGCTAATTCCATGTATGTGCCCTCTTCCTTTGAAAGCCCTAACACTGACTGTTTATTTATTATTTAAAGGAATAACATAATTTTAAAAAGTGCATACATATAGTCAGAGGGGAGGAGGAACTGAGATGTTATTTCAGATCTGAGTCTAGGAATCAAATAGAAATCAGAAAAATAGATGTGGTTAGAGCAGACATGGTTTAGCAGCAACCTGAAGCACTTGGAATACTCCTGCATTCCCTGAGACAGCTTCTCCTGCATTAGCTCTTGTGTGACTTAGGGGCAGTTAAAGAAGTTGAAAAATACTGCAGGGGAAATATTTAATGCCTTGTGAACGAACACCAGTGTGTTGTAGCAGCTGTTTGAAAAATAAATAGTAAAGCCCAAAGAGCAGAGTGCAGTACCCAGGCTGCTTTGTGTGGATGCTTTGGGAGTGTGCTGGACCAAGGCAGAGGATTCTGAGCTTTCGGTGTGTTTTAATCTCCTCCTCTGATTTGTTTTTACTGCTTCAAATGATGTCTTAGATGGGATGGAGGCAGGAGCTAGGTGAGGGGGGAAGGTAGAAAGGGGAGCAGGATGGATCTGTTTAGCTCCTTTTGCAAACCTAAGCCAGCATTGCCCTGGCCACCTTGCACACCACTAGCTGGTACTTCCTAAACTCATACTGTGAGTAAATCATGAGGCAAAACTATCATGATCTTGACTGTGAGCCAAACTGTGCAAAATCCTGTAGTGTGCCTGAATGGCTAAAAAAGCCCAAAATAAATCACAAAGTGCTGGTAATACAGTCGCTGCTGCTGTTTGCCACAGGGGTGGATTGCAGTCTGTGATCCCTGGGTGAATGAGTCTCTAAATTGTATTCAGAGATGGTGTATGGCATAGCTGGAATACCACAGTGTCCCTTTGCTGTGTAGCATTGAGGAGCAAGGATCCAGGACTGTTGTTTTATTTTGTTTATTTATTTTATTTATGAACTTAACCATTTAGGGCTGTGTTATTTTGCTAGTAGATATGTGCAAATGAAAGTCAAGTTAAAGATGTGTGGGGAACGTTAACTTTATAAGTGTATGTATGAACACACTTAAAGGGTGCCAGAATCTCTTACATATTTGTGTTTGCTCAAGTGTACAAGAAATGTGATTGACACCACTGAAAAGGGGGAGGGCAGTTGAAATGAGTTACACCTTTTGGTCCCTAATCTGCCATTTCTTGGTGTATCCTGGAAGAGCCTTTGTCCTAAAGATGCTGAGCAATAAATAACAGAGGGAAGAGTAATAGCTGTCTATGGTAGCAAATTATAGTTGATTTATTGCACATAATATATACAGGTGCAGCTAATTTAATTAAACACAAGACCTTTTTAATGCTGTGAAGAAAGCCCTCTCTAAAGCCAATCAGCACTGTGGTGCTGTAATAAGGCTTTAAGTGAAATAAGCAGCATTACAAGCACAGCTCCATTGGTCTGATCAGCCTCCCATGTATTTGGGGGAGGGAGTATTTTTTCCATAACCATTAATGCCACTTTAAGTCAACTTATGCCATAACAAAGTCCAATTTAGCATACTGATGCAAGTTACCCCATTTCTGCTTCATCATGGAACAGCAGCTCCCATGAACCAGCACATGTAGCTTGTTATTTTCTTGTCCAACTGAATGGTGCTGTGCTGGGGATGGCTCAACTTCCAGGGTGGAGGCTTGGAGCTCCCATGCTGTGGGATCTCACCCAACAAACAAGAAGTCCTGGTTCCCTGGAGCCTCTCTGCTTGCCAGTGGTTTGTATTCTGTTCATCCCTCATCTGAGATGGAAAAAGGGGACTGTGGTGAAAGGAGCTTATGTAGAAGAGCTTGTACATCACAGAATCCTGAAATGGCTTGGGTTGGAAGGGGCCTTAAAGCTCATCCAGTGCCACCCCCTGCCATGGGCAGGGACACCTTCCACTAGCCCAGGTTGCTCCAAGCCCTGTCCAACCTGGCCTTGGACACTTCCAGGGATGAGGCAGCCACAGCTTCTCTGGGCACCCTGTGCCAGGGCCTCCCCACCCTCACAGGGAGGAATTTCTTCCTAACATCTAATATCCCCCTGCCCTCTGGCAGTTCAAAGCCATTTCCCCTTGTCCTGTCCCTCTGTGCCCATACAGAAGGTCTCTCTCCCTCACACAGGTGAACACAGGCAGTGCTCGGTGTTACCTTGTCTCTATCTTTGCTTTTCTCTTTTTCAAATCAGAAAAGTTGCAGAGGGTATGTGTGTGCGTATGCATAGAAATCCACCTTTAGCCTGGCTGGAAGCTGTTCCTGTGCTCCCTGCTGTTGTGATTTCCCTGGAGCAGGGCTGCTGAGCCTGCCCTGCCATGCCGCCTTCCCCAGCTCATCACCATGCGGAGCCGAAGCCTTTCCCTGCGGATAATGGGGAAGATGCTCCACGATACTTTGCCACCATTACTTGATTATTTGTGAAAGCGTAAAAGGCTCAAGTAGCTGATTGATTAATTTTTCTCTAAGTTTTTCTTCCCTCTGTTGCCTTCATTTGGAACATGTAATCAGGGAAGGAAGATGCATTAAGAATAGATGGGTATGCATATGAATGCTTAATTTTTTCTAATTCAGGCATTCATGTGGGCACATGTATCCCGCTGCATGCTGTGCTAAACAAATCTCTTCAGCGCTTCTGGAGGCAGAGGAGTGAGTTTGGTGTGGTTTTTTCCTTCAGTACTGGAGTTTCTCTGTTCTGAAGCAGCTGCTGTTCCAGGAGTGTGAGGAGCGTCCATGGGCACGACTGGGGCGGGTGTGTGCAAAGCTTGGTGTCTCCCAGCACAAATGAAATGTCTACTTGCCCTTCTTGTCCCTCACCACTGGGAAGAAGGCCAGCAACTCTACTGTAAATCTTTGCAGTCCGTTTGCTTTGGTCCAACACTTAGTCGCAGTTAAGGCTTCTGGGTTTAGGTTTGGGAAGATGTTTGTTTTCAGAAGCTGGTGGAGGGATGCAGGATGTGTGCTGAGGTTGGGAGAGGAACAGGAGATGTGGTTCCACATAACCTGCAGCCACCTGGCTTGGTGTGGAGCGATAGTAGAGAGGGAGTTGTCTGTAAATTAAGGTGTAGGAGGAAGAAAATACTGTGTTGCAGTTTGGCAAAATGAGTTATTTTAAATACTTTTCTGAAATAAGTAGGATTCCTAAGCAAAAGGAAACTAAAATGAAAGCAGCTGCTGTGTTGGTTGATGTGATGGCTCCATTGAAAAGGAAATTTTGAATTTCTTTTTTCCCTTCTTTTAAAATTCTTTTTTGTGTAGTCTGGTCTGTCTGTGTGCACTTTCTGGATGAGGATCTCTATGCCTCAGTTTCTTATCTGTCTAATGGATAGAGTAACAATTAATCTCACTTCTCAAGGTTTCTGTTGTGAAGTGCTTTTGAGAAATCTGGCCTGAAATGTCACATTTGATAAGGCTGCTTGAGAGCTTCCATAAAAACTACTTTTAATCCAAATTATGTTTGATGATAAGATATTGTGAAATAGACTGCTTTGCTCTGTGCTCACTTTCTGTGTTAGGATGTGGAACGAACCTGAGACCTTGGAGCCAAAACTGGAGCATTTTTTGAAACCTATAGTTTGTTTTATGATTTGGGTGGAAGGAGGATAATTGTCTGAACATTTCCCTCAGAGTGAGAATACTAACTTGGTGTTTAAATTTCTCTTGGAAAAAATAACACTGTGTTCTGACTAGGTCCAGTATTTGCCCTTCTGTGCTGTACTAATTCTTCTTGTACTTGTAGTTCTGATTATGTTCCCTCAGCTGGTACTTCAGGAAACGTGTTTGTCTTTGAGCATGTCTGGTGACTCAGAGACGCGTCTCCGTAGCATCTGGTGAGCGTAATTGTCATTATTAATCTGCCCCGTGCCAATCTGTCCTCAGAGCAGCGGTGGGAGGAAGGGAAGGTGCTGCATGACTGGGTGTGTTCTGCAGAGATGGGACTTGGGAGGAAGGTTAGCGAGAGCCTGGGCTTGGCTGATGTTCTTTCTCTTCCTGTCACTGCCTCCAGAACCGTCAGAAATGAGCGGTTAGTGCTTGATGGACATGGTTGAGTTGCTGGGTTTAAATGGTGTGTATGGCCTGGCTCTGTGCAGAACAGTTGAAGTGAGAGCCTGGGGGGAGCAGCTGTGGATGGAATGTTACAGGAGCTGTTTCTGATGGCTGCTGCTCCTCGTGCTGGGCTGGATGTAAGGGAACGTTCTGGTGTGAGTGTTGCACGTGCACAAGGTCCCTTCAGAAACCGTGATGAGCTTTGCTGGGTCCCACTGGGTTTTCCTGAAAGCTGCTTAGTTTTGCAAGAGCCTGTCAGTCATGCACAGCTCCAGCACATTTGATGCCTGGCTCTGCTCAGCTCGAGCCAGCTTCCCTGGCTCCAAAGGAAGAGTTAATGGCTCAAGGGGCTGGAATCTGTGTCCTGCCTGTTCAGATGTTGTTGGCCAAAGCGACCCTGTACTAATTATGTAATGCTGCTATTTTCACTGTTCTGTGTAAGTGTGTTGTAAGTTAATACCTGACTTTAGAGTTCAGAGATTCACTGGAACCTGATACAACTTGGCATTATCTCCAGAGCTTTGTGCATTTTCCATTTTAAACAGTTGAATGAAGTCTCCCACAATCAAGTCCATTCTCCCCTCTCTGGTTCATGTCAAGGCTCTGCTGCCCTGTGCTCTAACCACAAGGTGAGCCATACATTTGTTTAAAAATGATTTTTTTTTTTTCCCTGAACCCAGATGCTCTCTGACAGTGTCTGTCCTTATGGGAAGGCTCTAAATGCTCTTTCTTCTGCTCTCTGTCTACAGTGCTGGAGCTCTCACTTGCTAGTTCACATAATCACAGGCTTTTCCTTCATCCCCGTTGTTCATCAAACTTCACTGCCTGCTTAATGTCTTTTTTCCTTTTTTTTATTTCTCTGACATGGTGGTTTTGGTTGTTGCTTCTGTAACAGCATTTTGTTGCCTGTGGCTTCATCATAAATTGGGGAAATTAATAGTGTATGATTGAGAGCATATACTTTAAAATAAGTTGAACTAGAAATAGAGAATTTTTTTATTACTACTAGAAACACCTTTTTTGTCAGTCTTTCTGTTTTGAGCAAAGGGCAGATTCTACTTTAACAATTTTATCATATGTGTGCTGTTGTAATTTACATAAATGAATTTTAAATACAGTTATAAGCTGTGGGAAGATGTTATTGTCTCTGCACAATGAGTGTGGAGATTTATGCTGTGCATACATCTTGTGTTAGATTAACATTTGTTCCCTTGTCTCTGTTGGATAGTGTCGTGATGGAGCCTTGAAATCTTTACACAGGTACTTCTCATGCTTATTTAAAACAGCATTTGAATTATTCTTCTTCCAGTCCATTCATTTCATGTAAATATGCCTTTGGATATTTGACTCAAATCTGATGACATTGACAGAAATAATAAAACTTCTGTTAGGAGTGAGCTGGGAGCTGCTGGTACACCCTCCCACCCCCTAAATATCAAACAATTCCCATTTTTGCCAGGGTCTGTGTGTGGGGAAGTCCAGTGCTTGAGCTGTTCCAGTGAAGTCGGTCCAACCATGTGCTGAAACTTGTGTTGCTCTGGCGGGTTGGGACCTTGGGCACAGACGTTTTCTGCTGTGTCTGTCTTTTGTCCAGCACTGGTGACAGAAGGTGGTTCAGCTCCTGCCAGGGTTGTTACAGCCCTCAGCTGTAGTGCTGTGCCCTGTGGGATGCTGGGTGTGCACAGCCCTGCCTGGAAGGAATCCTACAGATGTGCTCTGTGTGTCCCAGCGGGAGCTGGTGGCAGGGCTGGAAATGGAATTACAGCAGTTTGGAATGAGGATCTGCTCTCTTTCCACCCTTTCCAATTCTTGCTTTTTCTCCAACCTGCAAAATGGCTGTTTACAAATTCTGCAGATCCTCTTCCAAGACCTGTGCTGGTGAAGTCAGGGTGGGGAAGCACACCATGGGAGAGGGGGCTTCTCCCTGCTGGAGCGCTGGGGTTGGCCGGGAGGGTCACGCGTGCCAGAATGAGTAAGAGAACCTTTGGAACATGTCTGGAGAGCAAAGCTAACGAGCTGGAGCAGAGCTGCTTGCTGACTTGCCAAATACAAGCCTCTGGTAAATGCTCTTGTGGGGGCACTTAGCCTGCATGTTGTGGGGGAGGAGAATAGCAATTTGACTTGGGGCTACTGATTATTCTGTGGCTGTGGTTGAATTTCCTCTCAGCTGTAGTGGTGTTCTGAGTTCTGGGGACAATTACCAGCTCTTCTAGATTTCTCTTGTTTCCACAGCTTAGAAATGGCCATTTGGGGCAGATCCACCTGAGTGACGTGCCTTTCTTCAAGGCTGCCTATTGAATTCTGACTGTCAAGAGTCAGATTTTACTGCTTCCCTGTCAAGTAAGGGCCTGTTGCTGGGAGCTGGGCTGAGGTGTGTGCACAGACATGCAGAGGGGTGAGAAGGAAAGGTGCTTTTGCCTCTTCTGTGCACACCACAGAGGGATAGATTATTATTTGTAATTTATCATCTGCACAAGCATCCATCTGTATTATTTCGAGCAGACTTTGTTGGACAGCTATTCCGTTCATCTTAGTTTGTGTCAGAGGAGGGGTGGCTTTTTGGCTGCAAGGAGCAGGGTGTGTGAGCCTGGGCACTGTCCTCTGTGTGTGTGGGTGCTGGCGACATTCCCGGTGGTGGGAAGAGCCGGTGTGCCAGGGGGTGAGCTCCTGGTGCACAGCCCCATGGCCAGGGAGCTGTGGGGGCTCTCACTGTCCCGTGTGCTGCTGGAGCCTGTCCTGCTCTGCTGTTTGGCCACGCTGCAGGTGAGGGCACGGAGGGCAGGGTGGCTCTCCCAAGGCTGCCACAGTCTGAGGGAGGCATCCGAGCCCTGGTCAGACATTCCCATCCTGGAGCCCACGGTGTGGGTGTGCAGAGCTGCCAAAGCTGTAGTGGCAGTGGTGGTGTTTAGCGTCACAGCTTTGCTTTCCTGCCAGCTGGAGTCTGTTCCCATTGTGATTGAGAGCATTATACTTACCATAAATGTTTCTTCTTAAAATAAAAATTAAGACAAGAAAAGCAGAGAAGCGTGGGGGTTGTGCCGGAGGGCTCCGTGGAGCTTGGCTGGCAGCCGGCTCTTTGCCAGTCACCTCCTGGGAGCCCAGAGCCCTCGGGCAGCTCCGTGGGCTCGGGCAGCCTCCCTGGCACTGGCCATGCTCCTGGGGTGGGCAGCCAGGCTGAGGGGGGGAGAGGGAGCCGGCTCCTGCCGCGGGTGGCACAGGCTGAGCGGGCACCGCGTCACTGGCTCACGCCCGCCGCTGCCACCGTGTGACGTGGGCACGCCTGGCCTGGCCTGGCCTGGCCCTCGTGCTGCTGCAGGGTTTGTTTGAGGGAGGGTGTATGGCAGGGACACGCAGGGAACAGTCTCAGCTCCTTAAAACCTGGATTCTCTTTGCAGGCTCCCGAGGGAAGTGCTGCCAGCCCTGCTTAGGGAGGGAACAGTGTTATGCAAAGCCATGGTTTTTATTTTTCCAGCTGCTTTGGGAGGATGGGGGGCAAGAGAGAGAGGAAGACTGCAGTTGAAAGGGGGGAAAAACCCACAAATAATCCCCATAATTTTTGTTCTGGCTGTTTTTCTGTTTAAAAATTAGTTCATGTGTTCTAGGTCTGAGTAATGACTGGCTATTTGCAAAGTAAAATTAGGAGGTTGTGGAAATATAGAAGTTTTGATCTCATGGGGTTGCTTTGTTTTGTTTTGTTTTTTTTTTTAAATCTTGATTGAATGAATTCTGCTCCTGAAAATGTATGTGGATGTTTCATTGAGGTGTTTTATTACCTGATTGCTACAGTGAGAGGTTTGGGTGCTTTAAGCTTGCTCTGTCACTCACTCTCTTTCCACTCCTGCTCTTGGTGTTGCCTCTCATTTCCAAGGAATGCTCCAGTCTTACTTTCTTGCTTTTGGGCTGTTATTACCTTCTGTGGGAAAGGCATGAATAACATTCATTGTTAGGTAAATACAGGTGCTGTGTGATTTTTCCATAGCAACGTACTCACCTGGAGGTGGTTTTAGGCCTCTAAGGGCCTGGAAGATTTGGTAAATTAATCTGTTGGGAGATGTCCTGCTGGGCAGATGTGGTCAGGTTCTTGTGGCATCCCTGTAGCCTGGCTGATGTCACCTCAGCCAAGAGAAATAATTAATTGGTGGTGTGTGAGCCGATTTGTTTCACCTTCAGGTGCTTGTCACACTTTGAGAGGTTGGTGCTCCATGGTGCAGGGTGTCTGCTCCAGCTTTTCCTCAGATTAAACCCTGTGCTCACAGAGGATGAAGGAAGGCAGCTCTGACAAGAAGTTTCTAGGCCAGAGTTGCATCCATTTACATGTGACAGTGGTGATTAAGCTGCTGAAGAATAAGTGCCTGGGAACACGGGGATGTTGGTGTACTGATGGTCACTGCCTCAGCCTCCTGGAGTCATTACAGAAGCACAAGGAAATGAATGTTTGGAGTCAGAAGCTTTATCTTGGGAGACAAGGATTGTGTGGCCTTGCTGCAGAGGCACAACACAGATTGGGAAGTCAGAGTTGGGATTTTTCATAGAATCACAGAATGGTGGAAGGGTCCTTAAAGACCATCTAGTTCCAAACCCCCTGCATGGGCCAGGACACCTTCCATTAGGTGATCATTGCTGAGGTGGATGCTGGGAAGACTGGAATAATCAGAGAGGCTGGGATTAAATGGTGGTGGGTGTGCCTATAGTGTCTTAAATTTCCAGTGCAGTGTGCAGCCATTTAACCCTCCACTGGGAAGGATCACTACCTGTTCCACAGATGCAGAAAACTCAGGGGCAGCAGTGGACAGGTGGGTGACAGAGCCTGGCAGTCAGTGCCAGAGCCATATTTAAATGAGTGTATGGTCTTGACTTCATCAGGATGGCTGACTTGTGCTAATTAAAGCTGTGATGGATCTGCTGCAAACTATTCAGGAGTCTCTGATTTTCTTTGCAGCTCTGAACTGACTATGACAGCAGGACAATAGTTTAAAGTTCAGTAGTAGTCAAATTGAAACCAAAAAGCTGCTCTCTGCTGAGAGATGGAAGTCACTGCTGCCAAGCTTGAGACCAGTGTTACGGCTGAATTCAAACAAACCACCTTCTCTCCTTCCCTCTCATGTATAAATTCATGTTCCGTAACATTATTTGCTAAAATTCCAGCATGGATAGTTGAAGCTGAAATGTTCCAATCCACAGCAGAATTGCTTGGGCATCCCCAGTTTGACCTTACTTTCCCGGCTGCTTGATAGCTGAGGGAATGGCTGAGCCTTGAAGTCGATGCAGAAATTATGTTTTGCAAACTATTTTGTCTTTGCTGTCTTTGAAGGATCCAGCTGGTGTTTCTGGCCAGCCTCACCCATCCCTTGGGAGCAAACATGAGGTCATTCAGCCTCCATTTGCAAGGGCACTGAGCAGGGCAGAAGACAGGGGTTATTTTAAGCGTCTGCTGACCAAAGCAGGATTTTAGACAATAAAAACCACTTGTGTCCTGCTGCACCTTCAGCTACCCAGATTCAACATTTTGTGTCGTCTGTATGCAGCTTGCCATGCAGGAGGAAAAAATTGGCCATGGGAGTATGTTTGTGCAGTTCTGTATTTTTGGTAGGTATTTTTATATCCTTGGGAAGACTTAGCTGTGACAGCTGTGTAGGGTAATGCAGAGTAGTGACAGCTTTGGGTTGTGCTGAAACTCTGCTAGTGAAAGAACCACGTGGTGTGTTCTCCCTCTCACCCTGAGTGCTGCTGTGGTGCTTAGTGTGTGTTCATTTATGAGGCTGTGTCAGGCTGGAATTTTGGAAAAGGCTCTTCCCCTAGAGGGTGGTTGGCACTGCCCAGACTCCCCAGGGCAGTGGGCACAGCCTCAAGGCTGCCAGAGCTCCAGGAGGGTTTGGACAATGCTCTGAGGGACAGGGTGGGATTGCTGGGATGTCTGTGCAGGGCCAGAGGTTGGACTGGAGGATCCCTGTGGGTCCCTTCCAGCTCAGGATATTCTGTGATTCTGTAATAGTCGCGCTTTTTCGCTTTTGAGTTTTTTCCTTTCCTTGTACACAGATTCTGGGAATTTCATACTACTTTGCAAAGAAGGCAGAACCATCAAAGATGGACCTAAGCAGTACAAAGCAGCTGGGGTCAGAGGTCAGCCTGCTGTGCTGGGCATCCACCCTCTGCTCAGCTCCTTCTGCTGGAGTTAGGGTTTGTCGTGTGTCCTCTTGGTGACTCTGGTGCTTTCCTGTCTCTACTTATCTTGTCTGCTCTCCCTTGAGCTTCCTGGAGCAGGGAGTCCTGTTCTGTGTCTGTGTGGTGCTTTTCCAGGGTAGGGCCCTGATCTCCTCTGGACCTCTGTGGGTGCTGGCATAACATGAGGAGAGTAACACTGCTGATGCAAGTGTCCTTAAGTGCCATTTGGCACACACACAGCTCACATTCCACTTATCTCAAAGGAAAATATTGTAGGCAATTTAATCCATAATGCAGGAAAATAGCAGGGAGTTTTAAAATATTGCAGTGAAGAGCCAGTGGCGTGTGGAGATGTTGGGATTGAGAGAAGTTGCGTGTAGTTTGATTCACATTTTTTTGTTTGGTTGGGGTTTGTTTGTTTATTTTGGGGGGTTGTTTAGGACATCTGATGTCATTTCAGGTTTAGCAGAGTCTTGTTGATCCAGGAGTGAAAGTTAAGGGTAGAGAAGGGAATGTTTGCAATTAGCTACTTTCATGATAAACATATATATCATAGTGACTGATCTATCTATCATAATACAATTTCCATCACTTTGATGTATTTGGGTGATACTGAGGGGAGAGGAAGCTTGCTTTCCCTGAAAAATGAATCTGAAGTGCATGTTAATTTTGTTTTCTGTCCTTCCAGTCTCCTCTCTGACAGAGCATAAAGTTTGTGGGGCAAAGCAGCTTTAATGCCATCACTGTCATTCCTTCACGTCTTGAAGCGTTGCTTGCAGCTGCCATCCTACAGATAAAAACGTGTTTCCTGAGCCAGCAGGACTGCTGCTGGAAAATATGATGCACTCCCTTTTCCAGGCGCTGAGAAATCCTCTTTCCCTGTGGCTGAGGTCTGGAGACCCTTTGGGTACCCTGCAGGGTGGGGACTGTGGTTCTGTTTGCGCTTGTGTCACTTCCAGCAGGGCCAAGTATTCCGTGTAAGAGGCATGTGCTGGGCAGAGTAGGGGCAAGTGCTGACAACTGAGACCAAACTGTAGGGAAAGAGCAAATGCCAAGTCCCTCAGTGAGGGGGAAGATGGAGGAGTTCCAGGGACGAATGCTGCTGGTGCAGGGTGGGGAGCCTTTCCTGGCTGCTCTTGGGGCTGGGGGTACCTTGTCCTCATTTCTGAGCTGCTGAAGACTGTCAGCAGATTTAATCAAGGGGCTGAATTTTGGAAGCTCAACCTGCGAGATTTCAAATGTACCCTGATGTTGAGAAGGTTCAGAGGCTCTGAATTGCATCTCCCAGAGGTGGGAGCATGGCTGGGCAGGGCCCAGAGGGGAGCACTGGGGGAGACAGGCCTGCAGAGATCTGCTGGGTTCTGTGTGTGGTGTTAAGCAAACAACTTTGCTGCTTGCTGTTTTTTATGTCTTTTCCCTTGTTTAAGAATGGATGCTTGAACTACATGTTTATTGAAATCCTGTTTTGCTGGGAGATCTGAATGTTTGCCAAAATCTAAACATGAGTGACCTTGGGATTTGGAGCCCTTATGCAAGGATCCGGGAAGGACAAGCTCTCTGCTGAGATGTTGCCTGTGACTGTGCATAGCAGAGTGTGCAGCAGGCAAGCTCTGCCAGAGCTCTGTGTCACAGGAACCTTGGGATCCTGCTGAACTGCTTAAGGATGTTGCTTGCTGCACAGGCTGTGTGCTCCAAAGGAGGAAAGTTTGCCTCCTGGATCAGGAGGGGAATATTGTTGAACATGTCGCAGCCTAAAGGCCGTCTCTTGTTAATGAAATTTGAAGGGAAGTTCTTACTGGAAGGAATCTCTTGATCTTCTTTTAATGAAATGTGAGGAGCAATTGAGTGCTTTCTTTAGCTGGGAGAGCTGGTGACAACATGAGGGCTGGGTGACAGGACCAGTGAGAACATATTTTGAGGCCCTGGTGCAAAGCATCTCCTCTCTTGTTCCCTCCCATCTTTGGCCACCTCAGTAGTGTGTGATGGTGCTGTTCTTGCTCCAACTTCGTTTGCACAGCACCGCAGCCTCACCAGCAGAGCTGCAGCACTGCCAGGACATGGCTTCTGCACACATTGCTAATGAAGAGGAGATCCAGCCCCAGCCAGTGTGAAGTGGAGGAGGCTGAATCACATCTTCCTCCCAGCCCCATAAAACGAATATTTTCTTTTCTGTCAGGAGAACCTGGGTGATGTTCCTCTTGTGTTGACTTCTATAAATCACATCTCCACAAGCGGCGGTCTCCTCCTCTGCCATAGATAAGCCTTTGATCATTGGTTTTGCTTCGCAGCAAAGTGCCTCTGTTGCAGCAGGAGGGCGGCTGGCAGCAAGAACTGATCGATAGTGACTTTTTTTAAACATTCCTAGTTTCAAAGATTAAATATTGTACTAGACTTTATGATTTGAGGTCATTTTAACCTCCTACCTTTGGGCTATGACATCTCATGTGCCTCTCGTTTTTCAGGCTTTGTTACATATGTATTTGAAGCCATATGTAGAATAGTAAAAGCTTGTAGCTCTCTTCTGGTAGCAGTTAAAAAAGGGAGGGAGCAGTGTGGGAGCCACAGGCTGTGTGACAGCTAATACTCCCCCAGCTTCTGATTGGAATTCAGAGTGGGTTTGCACCATTTGCCTTCCGTCTTATTTCCCCGCGTTAGTGGTTAACCTCAGTAGGACACTCCCATATTATTATTATTTTCTTTCAGGAAAATTGCCAAAAGAAAATGAAGTTCAAGTCGTATCAGGCAGGGTTGGTTTTTTTTAAGCCTGTGAGGGGAATTCCTTCTGAATGGGCACTTGTGGGGAAGGCAAGAGGCAGAAGCCTTATTTAAGAGAAGTCAATCAGGAGATCTCTCTCCTCCCACAGCCTGAGTCTGGGAGATGTGATGGTGAAAGAGGCTCATCCTCTTCCTTTTGCACATCTTCTGGTGACTTTAGCCAGAGGATATAAATGAAGAATAGTAATTTTGGTACCACTGAGGTGCAAGGCTAAGATGTGAGGGGGCCCTGGCACTGAAAACTCAGGCTGCCTCTTGTTTGACTTTTTCAGTAAAATAATCTGCCTTCCTGAAATCCTTCCTCATCATCTTTTCTTTCTGGTTATTTGGTTTCTCATTAAAGCAGTGGCTTTGTTTTGCTTTGGAGATGATTGTGTGTCTTAGGTCGTACTGCATCCGATATGTTTGTTCGCTTTGGAAAGCAACTGGGATCCTTTAGGATTAAAGGTCCACATGAATGGATGGGATTTTATGGTTTTTCATGTGTGTTAACTTGTGTGTGTTAGTCTGGGTCTATTTTTGTACTTCTTTTTTTATTACCATGCATATGTGATGGTTTCAAGCCTTTTTAAGGGGCACATTACGAAGTGAGGTTGGTGTTAGGGGAGTGCTGCAGGTCTGTGTCTCTTCCTTCTCTCAGGGGTGTTTAGCATTCCAGCAGCAAGCTGTTGTGGATGAGTGTTACCAGCCAAACCTGGAATGCTGCTCAGAGGTGCAGGTGGTTTGTATCGATACGTGTTTCCATTACTCTTAAGCTGGATTCTGATTTCAGCAGTCGGGTTTCCATGTCCTGAATTGGTTTTGGTGATGGAAACACTTACTAGAAAAAGTGATTTGCTGTGCATTTCTCTTTCCCCTAAAGGAACATTTTCAAGAATTGCAGGGGAAGATTAAACACTTAGTCTTGCTCTCCTAATCTGAATTGTTCTGTGAAAGCTTAATTTGAAGAGTGTGCTCCTGATCCAGATTTGCTGCTCTCCACCAGCAGTCAGCTCTGAGAGCGTATCTGTAACACACACACAGCATGGTGAGGGGGAGGCATTTTAACCTCTGCCAAGAGGAAAACACAACAGTTGGGAGAGGCACAATGTAATGGTAAATATTTTATTGACATGTTCCAAACATATTGGATGTAAATTTAAACACTATCTGAGATTTGTTAAGTTTCCTTGTGTGAATTTTTATGTTCCTGTAAATCCTGGTTCATTAATTGGCTGTAAAGCAACGAACATCGGAGCCAATCCCTCACCAGCAAGGAAGCCTCTGTTGGCTGTGCTGGGTGGTGATAAACCCCTGTGAGGACAGACCCCAGGAGCAGCCCTGCTGTGTGCTCAGCTCTCCTTGGGAGGCCCTGGCACGGCGGGTGGGAGCACATGGAAACCCTCTTGGCTTGGTTCCTGTCCAAAACGCAGGGGAGATAAAACCCATGCTGGTGTGAGCGAATGAAGGATGGGTCAGGAGGCGTAGGAGATAATTTTCTGTCTCCTAAGGAGGGTATTGGGCTCTCCAAAGAAATGGAGAGTCCTGTGTTAGCTTAACAAAGATAACAAAACCTTTTAGAGTGGTATCTTCAGGCACTGCACCGTCGCGTTTCCATTACCAGTTAGCTCTGATGTGGCTCCAGGTCAGTAATTTGTGAGGAATGACTGAATTTGGGATAAGGCTCAGTTCTTCAGTGGCTGTGAAGAAACAAAGCTGCCCACAGCAGGACCAGGCATGGACCCCTCTGCCCTGTGTCCCCAGGCTTGTGGGATTCTTCCCCACTGTGTTTCCTTCCACAGGACAAGAGCAGAAAACCTGGGGTCAGGAGGAGTTAAAAACTCCCATGGGGTGTGGGGATGGTGAGGGGACCTTGGCTGAGTGCTGGGCTGGTGGAACAGCTTCTGGGAAACCTCATCCTCTGACCACCAAGCTGTTGATAAGGACTGGGCATGGAATTGTCCCTCTGTGGCTCTAGAACCTGAGTGTTTGTCCAAAAAGCAGAGAGTAGAAATGCTTTGCTCGAGTCTGCAGCTTGCTGTGAATGTTGCACTGAAATGGGATTTTATAGGGCTACATCCTGCTGACTTTTATTAGCACCCTCATAAATTGAAGGTTCTTCATTAGATGTGCAATAAATGTTTTTACTCTCGCAGCATTCTGAAATGTTTTCTGCTACCTACCCTTGGATGTTGGCTTTCTAATGGGAGATTGTTGAAAAGAAAAAATAAATCCAGTTTTGGATATACAGTTTGGCTCCAAAAGGTTATACAGCATTTATTTCACTGCAGTTCTTCTAAAATTCCTTTGCTGGAGTATTCTGAGGCTTTTTTTTGATTTTCAGTCTAGCTAATTAGATTTCTGGGGCTCAGAGGACTTGTCTTTGATGCTGTGAGAAATCCAGAGACAATGATGATGTCTGTATTTCAGTAGTTAACTGCAGGGGTTTGCAGGATTGAGTGACTCAGAAGCTGTGGCTTTCCATCCAAAGGTGGCCTGGTTGTAGCTGCTGCTCTCCTGAGTTGATTGTAACACTGGGGTGGGATGTGTGTTTGTTCCTTTCATAGACTTTCCAGGACTAAAACCTTCCATTCAAATCCAAGGTTGAGAAAACAGCTTTTTAAAAACAAACAGAATAGGCTTATCGTCAGTGAGTCTCCTTTTTGGAGCCTCAGAATAACTGAGGCGTTGCTAAATTTTTTTGAAAGATGCCTCTTTAGAAATTAGGAGTTTGGTCATGTGAATAAATTACTGGCAGCGAGGAGGTGCCTTGAACCTGGTGCAGCACATCCTTGTTGTGGTGAACACATGCACTCACATGGCTGTGGTTGTTTAACTAACCCTGGCTGCAGCCACACCTTCCAAATACCAACTCCACAGACTTGTCTCATCACCTCAGGAGAGCACCACACGAGGGATTAAGGCTTGGGTAAGGCTTGAGGAGGGTGCTTACGGGCTGGAACACCTGTTCCGGTTCAGATTTAAATGGTGATTTGTTAAATGTGAATTTTCTGATGTTTATTGAATTGTCACAGGAGGCAGGCAGGAAATGTTTGTGGACGTGTCTCTTACCCTTCATTTAGTAGCATGTCATGCATTAGAGGTGCCTAGTGATACCCATTTGTTCAGAGTGTACTCTGGAGCTTTTCTGAGCTCATGTTCTGGAGACTTGCCCTCCCCTACACTGGTGTCTCTTTACCTGCCTTCTCTTGGTTCGTTTTTCCCATTATCTCATTAGGTGGGCTGTTGGATTAGATGTAAGTGATTACAGGCTTCAGCTCTGCCTGTTGGAAGGAGGACTTCTGGGTAATCACAGAAGAACAAAACTGCTAAACTTGCCAGTAGCCATAGGAAATGTTGCTTGAAGGAAGCAGGAAACACAAGGCATCTGTTGTTATTTTACCTGCAATCTCGACGAGGAACACTTCGTATCCTGCAGTGTCCTTCTCCTCCGTACCCACCTGAGGTCTTACAGAATCATTTTGAGGATAGGAGTCCATGTGCTAATGTCTAGGAATGCAATTCACAGCCAGATCTACCAAGAAAATTACTTAGAAATTCTGTTGAGCAGGATGAAGGGAAGGATCAAAAGGAGCCAACCTTTTGTCGTCTGCCAACAAGCAAAGCACTCTTGTCAAACACGAGTTATGGAAATGCCCCTTTTACAGCATGAAAAGTGGTCCTCCCAGCACGGTGTGTAGGATCTGCACTTGACCTGAACACAGCAAGTCTTCATAGACATGGGCTTTTTTCTCCCTCCTGCATCTGCTTTTGTCTTGCCTTGGCTCCCCTGGCTCCAGTGCCGTGCACAGTTGTGCCAGTGCAGATGTGATAGAACTTGAAGAGAGCTGTCAGATTAGCTGAGCAGTGCCTTTTTTTTTTTTTTTCCCTATTTTGCCATTTTAATCTTGGTTAAACCTCTTAGTCAGAGGGTGATTTCCATTTCATCTTGAGTTACGTTGGGCTTCCATGCTCATTTCAAGCTATAGCTTGCCTCCTTAAACTTCTGATGTAACCCCTGTTACTGCATTGCCCATGGCCGTGAGGAGCCATACCTACTCCTGGGTATATAAATATTTTCTATTTTTTGCCTTCATTTGTCAGATGTTTGGGTTTGGTATGAGCAGGAATGGAAAAGTTTATGCTTGTTTCAGGAGGAAGTCAACAAACGTTTATCTGAATGATCAGAGCAGAATTTATGGGGAAATACAATGGAAAGTATTCCTGGCTGTTTCGAGGCTGATGTACAGGGGTAAGCCAAGAGGAACAGATACGAGAAGAAAAAGTGAACTGAGTACACTCAAGTGAGACTTCTCCTGATCCTGAACTGCAGTGTTTCCTCTAAGCAAACTCTTTTTCTTTGCTTGTGTCTCCTACTTGCCAGGGATTTGTGATGTGCACAAGGGGTTGGGAAAAGCAATGACCCTGCTTCTTGTGAAGTGTTACCTCAGTGGAGCCAAAGAAAACGGGATTTTTATTCTAAAATAGTTTATCACCTGGTATTATTTTATCACTTTTCACTTCCCTCTGTAGCTGGTGTGGCTGTTGACCACCCCCAGCTCCAGGCCAGGGTGTGCAGGGTCAGGAGCAAACCTGACTCTCCTGGGCTGGCTGGGGCAGGGCTGTGCCTGGTGCCATGGCTGCTCCGCTGCATTCCAGGTTAATGAGCCTCTACTTGGATTCTCAGGCTTCCATTTTGCATCTCATCCAGAGCTGGCTCTTGCTGGGAGGAGGACAGCATGCCAGGCTGCTTGACCAAGCTGTGGTCATTGCAGCCAGGTTGCTGATCTCGTTAGGGTGACTCTAATGAGGCGTGACAGGCTGACGAGTTCAGGCTCCGGCTGCTGGCAGGGAGCCGGCTCTGCACAGAGTGGGGTTCAAGCACGTGTGTTACCTGGCTTCAGCAAATGTCTTTCAGCTCTTTAAAACTGCACAACCAGTCTAAGGGACCTGATGGGGAAGACACACTTGACATGAAATTGTAGCAGGGCTGCTACAGCAAACCTGTAGCTAAACCTGATTCTTTGGGGTGGTGATTTGCACCCTGTGTGTTCTCCTTTCCTGGCATCAGGAAGTTGCAGGAGCTGGTGAGGTGATTCTGTGCAGCCTCACAGACAGCAGTGAGACCAGACATGTTTGGAATGATTTTCCATCTGCAAAATATTACCTGTGCAAGACCTGGTGGCCTCATTCCTTGGCTTTGACAGTCTATGGCCTCTCCTTCAGAGGACAATGATGCCTCTTGATTTCCAGACTGAATTTGGTTATTCCAGAGGAAATCAGGGTGTGTGTGCAAGGCTCATTTGGTAACAAAACCCGTGAGGTCTCACTGCTGTTATTTCACTGTGAATTAGAACCCATCACCTTGAGCTAGCTTTCTTCTGCCTTGTTGAGTGTGTGCCTCTGGGGGATGAGGTGGGACACCCTCTGCCATCAGAGTGGGCTTTAATGTGCACTTCACTGACGTTGTATCTGTCTCTGCTTTCTTGAGTAGTCTTCCTGCAAGTTCTTAATTATGTTGTTCAATCTGCAGATATGGATACACCCCTGCTTGCCCTAGGCAGGATCACTTAGGGAATGTTTTCTGTCCTATTCCTTGCAGTGGCAGCTTCAGGCTGTTGTTGAACCCTCATTCTTTACATGAAAATCAATGCAGTTAATGTCATGCCAGCTAAAGCTGTGCTGTTACTAGAGGACTGTATGCTGGAAAATTGAAAACCTGTGCAGTTCAAAGGCTTCTGTTGCTTTCTTCAAATTCTCTAACCCCCTCATTGGTGATGTTATGTTTAGAGATAGTCCTGTAGAGCTTTTGAGATCTTGCAGAACAACATTCCTGTTGTTGTGGAGCTCCTGTAGGCCATTCCCAGGTGGATATAATGCTTACAAGATGCTAAATGTGTTTTACAGAGTGGGAAAAATACTTAGTGGTGTCTCACATTTATTGCATTTGATGTCTTTCAATCTGTGTTGGTGGTGTCATTACCTTTGGTGTAGCAGGAAGGCTGAGCTGGTGACTGAAAACTGGAAGAGGTGAGACCTGCCCTGTTTGTGCCATCTGATTCTGCCTGGCACTTTGCAGGCCTGCTGGCCTCTCTGCCACCCTTGTCGTGGTGTTTGGAAGCACAGCATGGTCCAGTGATGCCCTTGAGGCTGCTGAAGCCAGAGGTGGGCTCACAGCCTTCCCAAATCCATGATTGGCCCATTGCCTCCCCCCCACACTTAGTGTTTTGAGCAGCAGTGCCCAATTGCAGCCGGGAGACGCTGCAAGAGCTTCACAGAAGGGTCATTATTTTGTCACCTAGGTGACAGTTTGTTACCCTGCCAGTTGTCTGGAGTGCAGCAAGCCACTCCACATGCAGCTGACGTGGTTTAGACACTTCTTAGTGCACAAAATGGGTGGCTGTATCCATCCATAGTCCTTGTCTCTCAGAAAAAACAGGTTCCAACTGTTGCATCTGTGATGAGGCTGCTTTGAATTGGTGAATCTGGCAGCATTTGTCTGCTTTGTCTCTTTTTTTCTCAAAATGGTGACATAAAGAGGGATGCCCTGATTTAGAAGTGCTTTTAGAAACATGAATCTTCAGAAGGTTGTGGGAGATGGAAAGGTACTCATGCTGTCCACTGCAGATCTATACTGAGGTCATGAATCTGAGCTGGGTGATTCCTCTTTGGAGTTTAATTCTTTGAGTTTCATGATGGATCTTAGTAACTAAGGCTGAAGTTTCTTCTTTGCCAGTAACTAAGTACTAAAGAATTGTCCCTTCCAGCAAGGGGACTACATCTGCTGTGTGCCTCTTGTCTTCTTCAGGGCTGGATTGTGTGTGTAGCATTAAAGTCAGGTTGCACATAACATCGTGTTAAGCATTTAACAACTGTAGTTGCCACAGGTTGTGTTTTAAAACAATCTTCTGCTGCCTCTTCACAGGAGGAATAAGATTAATTTAAAGCTGTTCCTTCCATTTTAAGCATGGGCTTAGGCAAGGCTGTGAGACTGGGTAAGACTTTGCCGTGTCTGCTGCTTGTGCCGGCACTGAGAGGGTCTCCCAGAGCCCACCTGTCCTTGAGCTCTTTGCAGCGTGGGGATAGAGTTCCCAGCAAAGGAAACCAGTGAAAGTAGTCACTGGCAGTAAAAAAAAAATGGATAAAACTTGCCAACTACCTTGTGTTACTGGTCTGCCCTCCACCTCCTCTCCAGGAGTTGTTTGTTAACAAAGGTACTCACAGCTTGGGGAGTGCACCATAATCCTTACAAGTCATTTAAAGCAGTGTAGGCAGTTAAAGATTAATTTTGCATGCAGTGACCTCTTTATTTTTAACTGCTTTGCCTCCTGCATCTTCAGAAATAACAAACAAATGCTCCAAACATACCAACCCCCTTGGAAGACAATGATTTCATTGTGGCTGTGAACATGACATACATTACATAAATATTGGTGCTCCCATGCCTGCTGATTCTTTGTCCTTGGATGTGGAGTCTTCCAGCCCCGCTGGTCATGTTTCATAAGAGCTGGGAGAAGCAGAGCAGTGCAAACACTGACAGTAGTGGTTGGTCCAGGCTGCCTTTCTAGCCTGGGCTGCTTTGCAAGGTGGATGTTTCTCTGTTAATGTGCTCGGACTGGTTTATCTGTCACTTCCCTTGAGCAGGCCACAGCTGCTGTGGCACTTGTGTGCCTTTACCTCGAGCTTTTAGATGTCTTTACGCTGGTTATTGCAGGATGCAGAAGAGCATTACACACATGGTTCAAGCCCTGTGTCATCTCTGGAAGAAAAGCAACGAGGCCTGATCCCTGTGAAGGCAGGGGGAGGCAGAGGAATGATGCCCAGGGAAATCGTCCGTGCAGCACACTTGGGAAATGTGTTGTGTTGTGCCCCTTCCTCCCACGTGGGGCTGTACAGGACAGCACTGTGGTCCCACAGTGACACAGTCACGCTGCTCCTTCAGCTCCAGTGATGGAGTATTGTGTTAAGGAGCTGCAAGTCCCAGTTCTCAAACCCTGCTGATGATTGCTGCTGGAACTAGTTTTAATTTCCTGAGGGCTCCATATGACTCCAGTGGAGCTACGAGTTTCTCTCTGCTTGTTCCTGTAGTTAGGCCACACTGTCTTGCAGAGAATGGAATCTAAATCTCTACATGACCTAACAGTTGTTTCCTAAAATATGAACAAAATCAAAGAATGAAGAATGTGTGTTGTTCAGAGCAGCTTGAGAAGCTGAAATACTGACTAAAGTTGCTGAGAGAAAACAAAGTAGGGGGTTTATGGGATTTTTCTAGATTAACTTATATGTTAAATTAATCTTTGCTAGCAAGCAAATTTCAAATGAAGTCAAAGTAATTGTGTATATCTACTCCTGTAATTGTCAGGTCACTGCTCGAATGCAGGCAGCAGGGAGGATAATTTTTGTTGCAGTATCTCACTCCTTGGACCAGAGATACTTTATCAAAGCTTGATGGATGTGGGAGAGAGAACTGGAATGTAACCTGCACGCAGGAGCTTGGGGTGGGAGCAGAGCCTGGTCAGCTTGTTTAACCTTTGAGTGCCTCTTGGCTCAATGGCCCTTGGATGCTGCTACTTCATGGAAAAAGTTCTAAATATAGGACTCGTTTGTTGTTGAATAATGACTTTAGAGGGTGGTTGCTGGGGTTTCCAGCTCCTCGCAGGGCCTAAGCAGTTCAGAAGTGAGATACTGTAAATGAGACCATTAATGAGGATTCAGGCCAGTAATACTGACACACCTGTTGATTTGGTTGTAGAATATTCTGTTGATAGTCTCTTTGTCATTAAAACTCCCTGAGGTGAAACCTGAGGAATTTTTTTACCCTTAGGAGATGTTGCCTTTGCATTCCCTTGTTTGCCTGGTATGATCAGCTGCCAGTCATGGGACTTTGGTGTCCGTAAGTCTGCTTTTAGAGTGGAACAGATTTTGATGGGAAGTAGAACAGTCGGGAAATGGGGAAATGGATCAACAAGACCATCTTTCCCTGGAAAAGAGAGAGATGAAATCTAGGAAAAGGTAAAGAAGTTTGCCTGAGTCCCCCAGGAGCTCAGTGATGAAGCTGGGGTCTGAGGTTGTTTATCAGTCCTTTAACCAAGGTATCATCCTTTCCTGGAAGTTCAGAAACCCTCCTGGTTTTAACCACCCAGAGAGTGAATCTGCTGCCTTTGTGGCTCTGTTTTCCCAGAGCTTTTACCTCAGAAGACCCTGCCATCTTGAACAATTTCCCTGTGTAATGCTTGCTTCATTGCTGTTTCATTTCACTAACTTTCACTTGAAAATCAGATGCTTCCTTATCTTTTCTTTTTACTTCCTTATACAGCTTTTCCCTGTTGCTGCAGCTCATTAAATCCTGCAGCTGTGTGTTATTTAACATCATAAAGTGGTTAGAGATATCATTCATATAAAAGGATACAAAATGAATGTGCATTGTAATTCTAGTCTCGAGGTAGCAAACTTCTCTGTGGAGTTGGGACTTTACTTATGGCTTTGTGGAAGCTTTTACTTGCCTTTATTTAGCGCTTTTCTGGTTCTTAATGATTTTTGTGTAGGTAAATATATTTATAATGCAGTTATTAAGTAATCTGTATAATTATGTACAATGATAAAGGTTTGAAGTGTCTTGAAAATGTCAGTTACTTCTCCTGCCCTGATTTCAGCAGCAGGCATCGTGCTGCCCTGCACTGCTGCCCACTGGCACAATGCCACGTGCGCACCCTGACCTGTGGTCACAGGTTCCTGTTCTGCTGAAAACTGATGCAAATAAAGCCATGCACCAAACCCTCTGGGGAGGCAGGTGTGCAAGTGCCAGGGGCCAGCCTCCAAGAAAGAGGAGAAGGTGGCAGAGCTTTGCTTTTCAATTATTTGGTAATGAGAATCTTGCTGGTGTTTGGCACACGGATTTGGCGCAGCCACGGCAGCCATAATATATTGTATTGGTGTTCAAGGCTCGTGGCTGGAATGTAGCTGACTTTTGCCTCTGCTCTCTTCTCCTTTTCTCTTTCTTAAAGCAGATTCCTTAGCATTTGTGTGCCAAGCTTTTCTCTCCTGGAGGTCATATACTTCCTCTCCAGGAACATGGTGAGACTTGATTGGTGTCAATCCTGTATGAAGCCAGGGCTGATATGATCTGCTCTGCCTGTATCTGATTTTCTGGGATGGTTTTTTGCGTGTGGTTTGTTGTTGTGTGGGCTTTTCTGCTTGTTTGTTGTTTTTAAATCCAAGTGCTCATTTTGGGGCCTAATTGCCATTGTTCCTTTCTGCATTCTGGATGTGTGTCAGGGAGTTTGGTAGCTCTGCAGAGCCTCTCTGAGCACGGGAGTGCTCCTCTCTCCAGCCCCTGGGGCAGCAGAGGGGTAGGGAGGCAGCGAGGGCTGCAGTGTGCCCTGCTCCTGGGGAGCCACAGCTTTCCGTGCTCCTGGCAGGATGGCAGACAGACCCTCAGCTGCCTGCCGTGCTCTCCCCCTTGGCACTGGCCGTGTTTGTAGCTGTGAGTGCAAGCCCAGGCACATTTCCAGGGCAGTGGAAGCTGTGGGTGCAGAAGTGTGTCCCACGGGCACGGTGCTCCCCTGGCACTGCTGTGGAACGAGTGCCTGCTTGTGTCTCCCTGAGAACTGGTGTGCAGGTCGTGGCCCCACGGTGGGAGGTGGATGGATCTCCCTGACTCAAACGCTGGGCTGTGGCTGTGTCTTGCAGAGTGACAGTAGGATGCCTTTAGGAGTGTCCTTGTGCCTTGCAGAACATTTAGTAATGCCTTTTCACGTACTCCCTTGAATAATCATTAAAAGCATTTTCTCTTTCTTCCCTCCTTCTTTTTTTAAGTATCCTGGCCAAAGCAAATAGGATAAGGAATTAGAGCAAGCTGAGGCTGGTGTAATATACCAAACCATGACTCTAACAGCAATTAACACAAAGGAATGAACATTTACAGTGCCCTGCAGTTATCCTTAGTGCTCAGTGGTAAACTGAAAGAGGCCTGGTGTCTGTGGGCTCGCTAGACTAACTGCCATTTTCATTACGTTACGTGGATTATTGCTCATTTTTTCTTCCATTTTCAGGCTTCTCTCAGGCTACTCTCCTTCCCCCTTAATGGTGATCCCCAAAGAGGAATATTGTAGTTAGTGCAGCTGATTTTTGACACACCTGAGTTCAGATACTTGCACGTGGTCAACATTTGACCGTGTTACTCTGTGCCAGGATTGGAGGTGGCTCAGAGAGCTGTTGCCTTGGGGAGGAAAAGGGGGAAAACGTGTGGTTTGCAGAGAACTTACTGGCTCAGAAATGTCTGAGTGGCTGCTCTGCTTTAAGCTCAGGGTGGTTCTATGAACTTTGTCGGAGCTGCTCATGCTCTGGATTGGGTTTATCATGCTGTGGAAGTTAAATGGTGACACTGATTTGTTTGTGGTACTGTACAAACAAACGTGGGTTTCGCAGTGCCCCGTCCAGAGCAATGAGGTGGTTCTGTGATACCAGTGTGTGCATGTTCAGGTTTGGACTGGCATGAAAGTCTTCAGTGAGAGACTGAAGGCTTTGCAGTTGGTGAGGAGTACAAGCATTACTGCCAGGTTAGCTTCTTTCCCATTAGAAAGGTGCTGGTTGTGCCCTGCTGCTCCCAACACACGTTGTTTTGGACTCTGGAACTCGCAGCGAGTCTGGGGCAGGAATCACATAAAGAAGAGCACACTGGTGAGGTTGGTTTGGTTGGGCACACAGGAAGCAGCCACAAGTGTGGCTGTTAGTGCTTCCCAAATCAAAGCTACCATGGCTTGCCCTGAAGCTTTACCACGTTGTTGTGTGGAGAGAAGTAGATGGGAGAGACCCTGAGCCGCAGCAACCTGCTGCACGTGTATAATATTGGTGTGTGAAGAACATCTGTGTGAAAACTTGAAGAAATACATGCTTTGGGCAAGAAAAAGAATGTGCAATGTAAGAAACCACTGTTACTTAATACAGTTTTTGCTTGGAGGTTACAGTCAACACATGCTGTAATACTTCTCGCTTGTGTGATACAGTAGCAGTGTGACACTTCAGATTTATTACTTTTGGTTTCTCTTTAAAGAAGTCCTGAATCTGGAATCAGAAGAATGCTTTTTTCTCTTGAGCTACAGAAGGGAAAATATTTCAAATGTCATAAATCAAAAATATATTAAAGGCCAACAAACCAGATGAAAACTTTTTTGGAAGATTGTCTATAATGTTTGGCAGAAGAGACTAATGTGCTGTGGTTTTTGGCTGAAATTAGAAATGTGAAATACTCTCGGGTCCATCTCCTTGAAATGAGCTATTTTTGTCTATTTCATCTCTGTCTATATATTAAAACAACAGCAGAAGTAGTTGTGTGTGTGTATAATGTAAGTATTAGCATGTGTGTAATTTGTGTTAAGTATATATAATGCATTATATAAATTCAATTACAGTTTGGTACAGAATATTTCATTACAAAATAATTTTTCTAGTGCAAACGCTCACTAGAGACCTCGGTCTTAGCCAACAAATCCTGTATCCTTGTTGACTCCAGGGCTGGCAGTACATAATTTTTCATGCAGATTCGTTTCCCTGGCATCCATATATCTGTCCCTATCTGAGATACACTTCACAGCAAGTGTTGCACTGTGTGTGCCCAGCCTTTTCCTGGTGACTGGCAAGGTGCTGCAGGGGCGGGCAGTGGCCGAGGCTTCCCCTGTGCCTCGGAGCAGCTGGATGGAAGCAATCAGGCCCAGTGGAGCTGAATGACTTGGCTTCGTGTGTGTTTGCTCTTCAGTAAACTTTTTATGACATGTTTCTTCCCCTTTTAATGCATTTTTAAGTTTAGCTCTGTGGTTGTGTTCCGTGTAACCGAGTTGCACCGCAGAGGACATGGTGTGGGATGAGCCGCTGCTTCCTCCTCTGATGCTTGGCCTTGTGCTGCTGATTTTGAGGATGTTTCTGACATCTGAAGCAGGGACAGTCACTCTCAAGGCTGTGCTAGCTGGCTTTTAGTCCAGGGAGGTTGTTTTAAGCCACAAGCTCCTACAGCTCGTTCTCCTGGGCTGGGAATCTGGTACCACCGCTGCCCCATGATCCAAGTGTTACATGAAATGGATCCCCCTTTTTTCCCCTAAATACAGACTGTGCAGTTTTTTAGGGAAGTGCTTTGGACTGTCATTCCCTGGTCACGTCAGAGACACTGCCTGGCACAGTTTGCACTCCTAAACACACCTGCACACACAGGTCATCTTACAGAGATCTACAAACTCCCATTTTTAGGACTATGTCTTCCACGGTGCTCCGAGTTGTTCAGAGTGACTCAAATGCTCCAACTCTTCACCTCTCCCTTCCTGCCATAACTTTTCCTGGGTGTAGTGATGCTCATAATGCTCCTGAGTTTTGCTGTTTGCAATAGGGACCTGACAACTCAAAGCTACATGTAAACAGCTTTGTTGGCTACTTTTCCTTTCCTTGCTTATATTGTACACCTTAAATGTGCTATTTCTTTTGGCATAATGGCAAAATCACTGCTTATGGGAACCGCCTAGATAATACAAAAAGCTCTTTGAAAAGAGCTTTATCAGAGTACAAAGTACTTGGAATTGAAAGCCCCTAGAGGGTTGCTTTATTTTCCCCCTTCATTCAAACTTGTAGTGGTGCAGGATCGAGATACATCATGCCCTATTTTCAGCTGATTTGCATGTTAGAGAGAACGGAGTAATTGGTGTTTAACCAGAACAAAAGAGGATCTGTTTGCTAAAAGAAAAAGAATTCTTGAAGTAGACCCTAATACATATACTGCCTTTGTCTCTCCTCTCATTAAGAATTGAATAGGATGGCCTAGTAATTAGAATGTGGAAGGCATTGCTTTGGTGTTGATGCTTTTTGAGCTAATTGGTTTGAAAATTATATTTGATGTAGCTCTAAGGGATGTTGGCACAACACCTTCTTGGGACAGGGACATCCTGTACTCCCATTTCACTGTAGAAATAGGCACTTTGAGGCAGGGTTTTGTCCTCTGGTTTGTTTTTTTTAAAAAAAATTATTTATTAAGCCCATCTTTACCTTTTCAACTGAATACACAGGATGCATTGTCACATGTAAATAATTCTTCTCTCGCTGGTATGAAAACCTTGAAATGACCTTGGAAAGAGCTTAGCCCCTCTTTTCCCAAATAAGTGCGTAGTTCAGCCCTTAGTAAAGCAGAGATTTGAGCTAAACTGGGTTTGGATTTCTGCCCTTCTGCATTCTTGGAAAGGTTTTGTTGTTGTTGCTTGTTTGGTTGGGTTTTTGTTTCATTTTTGTTTTGACAAAAAGAGTAAAACAAATGTTGTTCTTGAGCAGACTGGAATAATACAGGTCTGGAATTGTGCAGGAGGCTTTCTTTGGTCAGTGTGTGTGATCATCATCATCAGCCCCATCTCTGGTGGTGAAGACTTCGGGGGATAGTGATTGCCTCCATAGATCCTTCCTTTGGGTTCTGAAATGGGGTTGCTTTAGGCTGAAAACTTAAACTCAAATGTGTTTTGGATCTCTTGAGTTCCAGAGGGGGCCTTGCTCTGGACAAGCTTTTTGATTTGTATCCCCTGTGTGGGAGCTGGGTTTGGGGTGGGTGGAGGACCAGGGAATTCAGAGGAGGAACATGCATTTCTTGGACTGGGAGATAAATTTAACTGTGAAGATGCAGCTGTACAGACCTTAAGGGTGTTTTATTTGCTAATGCTGTAGTTTTGTGGTACAAATTGGAATCTCAAGGCTGTTAATGGTTCTATGCAGAGCCCTATACAATCATCTTAATAAAGTGTCACACTGTGGTGGAGTCGTTATGTTACGAGGATGAAGTGAACTTCTAAAATTTCCCCCAAGGTTTCAGTGATAAAAAGAACAGCTTTTAAAATGACTGTAGGTTCTGGGGAGTACGTATTTAGCAGTGTATTTGTAAATTAAATGGATTCAGTCTTGCAATGAGCAACAGCTTGCTTTTCTTTACTTTTCAGGCCTGTCTTTTTTCTCAGTGGTTTTGTTTGGCTGCTCACCAGGGTATGAGAGTCAAAGTTTTGGTCCTGCTTTAAGATTTGTTTGTGTTTGTTGTACTGCAGCGTCACTGCCCGTAAGGCTTTATCTTTAAATACTGTAGGTATCTAGATGTCTTAGATATCTTATCTGCAGACAGCAGTAAGTGACACTGAACTGCCTGACAGGCCTTGCCATGAAGAAATTCTGCCTGATGTCCAAACTGAACCTCCCCTGGCGATGTTCAGCACACACCCAAACAAGATGGAGTATTATATCTAGCTGGGTCATACAGAAACACCCATATTTTGCAGTTATATAATATAGCAGGGGCTCAGGGTGGTTTGCTGTGCTTCATGGGCTGAGGTCTGGGTATCCATGGTGGCACCAAAATCCTGCTCCTGGGGGCTGGGCCATCCCTCAACTCCTGCAAGTGGACCTGGGTACATTTTCTTCTTAAATATCTGCAAAAGATGGAGCTTGGACGAGAAGGGTAGGAAGAGAAACTGTAAAAACAGGCTTAATTTGGAGGCCACACTGTTGATATCTTGTACAACAAACTTCCATTTTTTTATTCTTCTGTGTCCTCTGTATTTGAAACTGGCCCTAAGAGGCAAGAGGTTTGAAAGGGGTTAAATAAACTGAAAAACCCACAGTGTATTTCCGCTCAGAGTTGAAACAAGATGTTGTGGATTGACTCAAAATGAAATTTTTCTTTTTTTTATTTCCTTTAAAGTTTTGCCAACAAACTGAAAACATGTTTGTTTAATCATAGGCAAATTCATCCTTCTGGTTTTTTGGGTTCTGTTTTGTTTTCAGTTTAGCCAGCACATTGAGAAATGAAACTGTTCTGCCAGCGCTGCTTCCAGCTCGGATTGCTCCGAGGGAGCCGGGCGAGTCTCCCCCTTGCACACTTTATCTGGGAACCATCAGAATTTCCCTGATTAATACCTTGGAAATTATAAATTAACCATATGGATCTACTTCAGTTTAAGTAACTTGTATGTTCTGGTGATAGCTAATCCCCTTACAGCGTGGTTTTAATGACCAGTTTGTTTTCACCTGAGGTCATTAATGCTCTAAAACCGGCTGTTAACTGCACCAAAGAGGTTTTCCCGCCCAGGGAGGAGTGCTGCTGGGCACCACCTTTAATGCTTAATAACCCTTTATTTCTGCCCTGCCTTCCGGACATGCTGGCTGGTTTTAGTGGCTGTGTTGGAAAAAACCTGTTTATTTTCTAAGGACTGATCTTGCAGTCAGCTGGGAGGAGCAGTGTGGGGGACACAGGACACAGAGACACTTGTGTGAGTGTGTAAAAAGTGGTATATGAGTGTACAAATTGGGCTCTGTGTGCTGTGGAGGGAAGGGGTGCACAGTCTCTGGTGCTCCTGTGGGTCTGCCAGACTGGGAATCATGAAGTCATTAAGAATATTAAAACTTCAGACAATGGGCTGTGGTAATTCTCCTGCTCCTTCTGCTTAATTTTTGTGCTAATTTATTGCTCCTCTCTGTTCCTACTTCTGTCACCTAAATGCAAATGCCCTGGCAGCCTGCTTTATGGATAACACTTAAAAATAATGGTGCAATAATGAGTGGTGAATTGCAGCAGAGATCCTGCTGAAGTGCCTGCAATATCCGCATTAATTCCAAATGAATTAATTGCAGTTAATACTATTGTGTTTAAAACCTGTCAGAGGCCATAATGATGATTAGGGTGTAAGAGTAAAATGTTATTTCAGAGCAGCATCAACATGTTTTAAAATAGCAGTGGATGGTGTTAAAGTGTGTCTGACCTAATGGCCATCAGCAGCAGCAGCTTCTGTTTCCAGGCAGTCGGATTGGGTGAATCACAAGTATCTGAGCAATGAGGGGCCCATAACCCATTTTTTTTCCCCTTGATCAGGGGCAAACAGATGCTTTGCCCCAGTACTGTAGGTATGAGCAGGGGCAGGATGAAGGAGGGGTTTTATCCGGCATGGCTTTGGATCCCATTGGTCTCTGGTGCTGGGCTTGCAAATGCTGCTGCTGCACCTCATCTGTCACCAGTGGTTGGTCCCAGCACTGATGCAGGGGAGGCTGGAACAGGCTCTGTGTAGCTGTGACAGAAGCATTTCTTTAGTATTTATTTCCAGTCCTTCAGAACAAATTGATGCTGTGGCAAATAGATTTATTATTCCGTAGTTAATACTCGTAAAGCAAAAGCATCCCAGTGCCTTTTGCTTGAGTCCTTAAGCATCTGCAGCAGTTCTGGGAGTTTTACCCTCAGGAATGTGTCTTTGCTGAGAGGTAAATGGGGTGGTTGGCACCTGAGTGAGCCACATTTTTGTGGGATGAGCTGACACTGCTCTGGCTGAAATGACAGAGCTTGCAGTGCTGCTGGGCTTCTGGGGGAGTTGCTGAGACTTCTTGGCAGCATAAAGCACCCTTCCTCATGTGTGAGAGGCTGAGATGCTCTTTGGCTCCCAGGGATGAGACAGAAAATTGCTGGGAGCTGTGTGATGGTGCTGAAAAGGTACCAGCACTTGGTGATTCACTCTGTGAAGTGGGTGACAGTGGGTGACAGCGGGACGTGGGCTCTGGGCTCTGTCCCTGCTCCAGAGGAGCTGTGGCCCAGATAGAGCTCTGCAGGAGCAGGGAAAGGTGCCTCACATGGAAAGAGCCCTGCAGGAGCAGGGAAAGGTGCCTCACATGGAAAGAGCTCTGCAGTGCTCTGTGGGGAGGCGCTGGGGCCGCTGGATCACTGTGCTGATCTCACCGTGCTGATCACCTGTTTCATAAGTTGTTGACGATTGCAGCTGAAGTGTGAACCTCCTGTCGCTGTGCTCCACCAGCATCTGCTCTGCTGGCCTTGGCCCCTGGCCATGGCACCAGCTGGGGGGGCTTGTGCATCCTCATTCCTGTTGAAGTTCCTCCCTGGGCATGTGGGAGGGTCAGGGACCTTGAAGTTGGGCAGTTAAGGTCAAAGAAAAAAAGTCTTTTAAGGTGAGGCAGGTGTGAGTGGAACTTCATTTAGTGCTTGCCCTGGTGGAGGAGCTGTCAGAGGCTGGACTGGGCCAGGGTGGCACAGGGGCAGGGGCTGCTGCTCTGCTGCAGCCAAGGGACACCTGCAGAGGCTGAGGGCAGGTAGGGAGAGCAGAGTGCCTGGCTCTGGGCCTCACAGCCTCCTGTGCTCCCCATCCCCACACCTGCCCTAGGGAAACAGCCATGTAACTCATTTCAGTTTAACCACTTGTATTTCTATTTCAGATCTCAGTGTCTGGCTTTGAAGAGCACTACACCTGCAGTTTGTCTGCTGATAGTGGAGAGCACAGAATATAATCTGACAGATTAAGACAGCTGCATTCTGTTCATCTCAACCATGAGTTGTGTTTGACGATTTGTAGATACAGTTTCCATCTGACACAAGGTGGGGACTAATTCTGGCATGTGTGGGACTGATAAGATTTCAGGCCAGATCTTCCTTAAAAAAAAAAGGGAAGAAAAACCCCTTGATGTGTTACGTAGTGCAGTAATCAGTTTCCAGGTTCTTTAATTAGATCTGTGCTTTAGCTGATTTAGCTTCATGTCTCAATACACAAATGATTTATAAAGGGGAAAAAAGATATGTGTTAATCTTGAGTGAGTGATGCTCGGTGCACTGTTTGTATTACATATCCTACAGCATTCAGTCTTTAACATGGAATTGGACTTCATTTTTTAAAATAAGTGACAGAGCTTTACAGTTGAATCATTAAAAGCTTTTTATTGATGCGGGTTTGCATGTATGTTTACATTGATATGTAAATGTAATTATTTAGTGAGGATTAGCAGTCAGTCAAGGCCCTCTCTTTCCATTTTGTATGTTACTGGTCATTGCAGGTTCATTTCAGTGTAGGTCAGAAATTATGGTTACTATTACATTTAATGCATGAAGTATCCTGGACTCAACATTTCCTTGGGCAGCCCTTCTGCTGCAAATCTTACCTGATTCCTTTCAAAAGCAGCAGAGTTCATCGTGATCTCTCCTTTTCTTAATCCATCCCTCCATGGCATTTTGGGAGCCACTTGCTAATGATGAAATCTGGGCCGTGGAACCTCTTGAAGCCATAGATAAGTCTCTGTTTAATCAATTATCTGGTGATGGGGACATTTAGAATTACATTAGTGCATCAGCTCCGAGCATTGGGCTGAGCTGTGCAGATGTGTGTGGGCTGGTGGCTGTTGTCTGGTGGAGATTCTGGGTGATCAAAGAGCACAGCTGAGCTCTCCTGTGTGCAGAACACCTTCAGCCTGTGCCAGCATCATTCCCTTCCCTGCCAAAAGGCCAAGCAGCTCCTGGCCTTGGTCCATGTGGTGCTCCAGAAATGATCAGAACAGTTCTGCTTCTTCCCTTCTCTGTAGTTAGACTAGAATTTGGGGCCTGAGGGTATCCTGGCTCCCTCTTGTAATTACATCATTCCCACTATTAACTAAAGAGAGCAGATTCTTTTTTTAATAAAAGCTTCCTCATATGCATTCTTGAGTGTTGTTTTAGTTTGCAACTACTCACATTGGAATGCATCCAGACACCAAGTCCTTATGTTTCCTCCACGTCCCCAAACTCTGTGCTGGTAATTTGCATTTCAGCACTGCTCAGTTGCACTTTGCTCAGTTTAAGGGAGGGAAGGGCCGGGCAGTAGCATATGCTGATTTACATATGCTAATTGTAACATGGATGCTTTGCTTCCTTCAGGCAACCAAACCAGGATATTTTTGGTTTAATATCCTGTTGGTTTAAGGTGAGAGGTAAATCAGAGCTTGTTCTGCTTCATTTACTGCTGAGTCCTGGTCTGAGGTTTGGTGGTCAGGGCCTGAGATGGGTGTGATCAGAAATCAGGGAGCTGAGGGCTGTGACTGAAGGGTTGTTGCAGAAATTTAGGGAAACAAACTTTGTGGTTTGTTAAGGGGGAATAATAAAGGAAGGGAAGAAGCACTACGGGGCACTGCTGGGTAGCAGCATGATGTGTCATTTGATGCTTCAGCCTTCAGCAAACACTGCAACACCTCCAGCACTCACTGCATGGAGCCAGGTTTCCATCAGAGCCCACGGGTTTGGTTTGGTGAAAAGTTACAACAAGTTCCCAGGTATCAGATTGTGCTCGTTAGTGAGCTCAAGAGAGGTTCCCTTACCAAAACACTTTGTGGTGGTGGTGTTGTTGTTGTTACTGGTGCTGGTGAGTGAGAAGTTCCCAACAGGTGCTCCCTGGAGGCTGATCTCTGCTCCCAACACAAGGAGCAAGTTCCTTGCCCAAGCCTTTGTGGCATGTGAGAGTGGCCAGTTGAATCCAAGGCTCTCTGCAGCTGTTACATCATCAAACCCTCTGCTGTGATGGATCCAAAGCCCCACGGTTTGGGTGAGGAGGGTGTTTGTGATGAGCTGAGCACGTGCTTGGTAACTGGATGGAGTTTTAGGGGTTTGGTTTTGCCTTGGTGTTGTGTTTGCTGTAGGATGAAAGGGATGCCCAGGTGTGCACTGGCTTTCAGCAGGGACTGCCTGCCTCTGGGAGGGGAGAGCTGGCAGGGATCACAAAATATAACAAATACACACAAATAGAGCAGAAAAGGCTGTGCATATCACTGATAATTGCCCTGATAGCCTCGATTAACAAACAGGCTGCAGTGCTGGCTGGATTGATATTCAGGATCCTCAGAGCAGCAAAAAGGTTTCTGCATGCTCTGACTCATGAAGCTGATTTTAAAGAAAATGGGCATTTTTAAAATCCTATTTTCCTTCCATTTTTGCCTTCCTTTGATGAAGACACTTGAAACACCTTTTTAACTCTACGTTGTAAATGCTATTTTATAGCCATGAAATATACCCTTGTGTAGTTTTCAGGTCCTTTTAATTTTTAAAAGCCCTCCTTATTGCTGCTGCATAAGGAGAAATTTTTAGATTATGGGGAGAAGCAAATGTGACATTCTGTTCCATATTAAAAGTTAATTTAGGGCAGAACTACAGACCAAGAAAAGTGTCTTTTCTTTTCCTATACCTCCTTGTAATGTAATTGACCCCTAATACCTCTGCAGGATCTGGTGCTCAGGCAGAGGGAACCAGCTGCCCAGGGGCACAGTGTGAACACAGTGGGAGCAATTTGCCCAACTGGGATAAAAGCCGTGCTATTTGAGGGCTTAGAAGCAGGTCTGTGACAGCATGTTCTTGTCTGAAGCAAAGCTTGTGGAACCAGGTGTGGGCAGCAGGGAGGTGATGCAGGTCACTGGGAGGGCAGAGCAGAAAGCTGTGCGGGTCCAGAGGGGAGGGTTCAGCCCCAGCCCAGATCCAGATTCCAGGTGTGACCCTGGTAGGTCGTGCTGGAAACGGGCACCAGGCTGTGAGGACCCAAAGAACCTGCAGGATGCTGGGTCCCTGTGCAGACCATGATCTTTGATGCTGGGAGCTGGGAAGCTGCTGTGCCTGGCAGTGCAGGTTCCCCTTGGCCACGGGGGATCAGGTTGTTCTGTGAAGGGCACAGCTTGGGCCAGTGACACGTCTGAGCCCTGAGCTGATTTGTGGACAGGAGTACTTGGGTCTCGTGCTGACTTTGGGCATTGCAGATGATTACAAATGACAAGTTAATTCAGATTGTGGTCATGGAAACAAGGTTTTCCCTGGGACAGCTCTTGTCATGGCTGTGATTGAGAAAAGCCTTTGATACATTCTCCTCTTGAGAGGGGAACAGGTTTGTGTAAACATACAAGTGGCAAGGATGAGGTTGGCCACAGCCTTTTGGAAGACAGAATACAACTGTGGATTAACTGGAACCTCTCTTAAGTCATTTTAAGCCCTGGGCTGAAGGAGCCACAGGCATTCTCCATCGCTCTGGGGCTGTGTCCCTCAGCACTGAAGGAGCTCTGTGGACTTCACCAGAGGAAGCAACTGGAGGGTTGCTTCTGAGACTTAATTATGCAATTGTAATCTTCCATAAAATGCATCATAAAACCTGCTCGTGCCTTATATTGGCTTGGAGGAGTTATTCCAGCCCTCCTGGTTGTAGGATGCCCACTATAGGAAATTGCCTAAATCTGTATTTTTCTTGGAGCAGTGCTAGTCAGCCCCATAGGTTTCTAATAAATATTTCATAACCTTCTATGAAGGATTATGAAAATAATTTGAATATCTAAATGGCTGGCTCTCA
Source organism: Pachyramphus minor (assembly GCA_013397135.1). NCBI lineage: Eukaryota > Metazoa > Chordata > Aves > Passeriformes > Tyrannidae > Pachyramphus > Pachyramphus minor. The sequence continues at coordinate 1,081,184 of VYXB01004988.1, read as the reverse complement.
GTGGCCCAGGCAGTGCCCAGAAGCAGGCATTTGGTTCATTTCTCTGACCTCTCTTGGTGTGCCGTCAGAATACCTGAAATGGTAGACCCTACATAAACAGTCTTGTTCTTATTGGCTTGGAATTTCTTCTGCCATTAAATTTTTTTTTTTTAAAAAAAACCACTAGTGGGTAAAATATATTTTTGCACTTCCACTTAGAGTGAAGGACTCAGAAATACCTCACATGCATTGATTTAGCGTGAACTCCATCAGGGTTGAGGAACTGCTTTTGCCTTTTTCACAGTTAGAATGGTGGGAGGAGAAACTGTGTTTCTACCTGCCTTGATTGTTGAGATTTTTATCTGGCCTATACAACAAATAAGAAATTAGACAGGGAAAGAGAGAGGCTGCAACAGCAATCAGAGCCGAGAAAGTGAGCATAGATACCACTGATTTCCTACAATCTTTTTATTTTGGTTTGGTTTTTTTTTTTTACACCAATTAAATGTACTTAACTGATGTGTTCCCTCTGGAAAAAGGGTACTAAGGCTGCCTGACAGGGCTGTGCCCTGGTGGGGCTGCCCACAGGACTGAACTCCCCCAGCAGCTGCAGGAGTCGTGTGTTCATGGCAGCACTGGAGCTCAGGCTGGGAAGGAGGGTGTTTGTGGGGAGTGGGACTGGGATCTCCTGGGACCTTGGGTCCTGTGGGGTGGGTGAGGTACTGACTGAGGTACTGGGTGGATCTCACAGCCCAGCTCCTCTTCATGTTGGGGTTGCTCACAGCAGCAAGCTGAATGCTTGATGGTATTTGTTGGCTTTTAGGGCTCTTCATTCTGCTAATTTGACATTATTGAAGTTCTATTTCCCCAACTGTGCTGTGGGCTAAAGCGAGAGTGACAGCTTGCTCGTTATTTGTGTGTGCAATATTTATGTATGTAAATGACTGGTGTGTTTGCCTTTATCCCTTGATATAAATACAAGAGATGTATACAAATATAATGAGGAGGCACAGGAAGCTCGTTTTGTTTAAGCAAAACGCAGCACATTAAGCCGTCATGCCCTGACACTTGTTCCGTGGGGGAGACAAAAAGGGAAGCGTCGGGCTTTTGTTGGGAGACATGAAAGTTGCTGCTGCTTTCCATGTTGGGTATTATGGCTTCAGCATGCCAGAATCATTGGGGGTTTTATTATTATTATTATTTTTCCTTTTGGTGAAGACTGAGAAAAGACAAAGACTAAAAATAGAACCCATAATTTTTGATACAACTGTGGAAACATGGTTAGTTCTAACACAGCAGGTGGCTAAGGGACTCGATCGGCAGAAACCAGCAGTGCTTTCAGTGCAATCAAAGTTAAGTGCAGAAATTTAATTAAATGGTAGCAAGGCTGGCAGAAACTTTGTAAAGCAGCAGTGCATTGTCAAATCCAACAATTATTCCAAGGAACACAATCCACAGATGGCGTCTAATTGATAAATTAAGGTTCTGGTGCCCGATTCCACTTACACTTAAAGGTTCTCTTTTCTTAAACAAAACCTTAAAATTTTAAGGCTGCCTCAGTTGTTCTGAAAACATAACAAGCTGGGCTGGGTTTCTTGGATTGAGAAATGAAAGCTTTGTGTTAAATGGGGAAGGTGTTGGCTTCTATTTTCCTTGTCTTTCCTTCTGGAGAAGATGTTTGTGTTGCTGGTAAGGTGCTTACCTGGAATCTCAGGGTATTTAGACCTCCCCTCTGGGCTGGGACAGGTAGTGAGGTAATCTCTCACAGCTTTTACAAGCTTTTCAGTTTTCCTGTCTGCCCTTTCAAGCTGTCTGTTGATTTTTGGGCATCATTATCAGCAAGTGCAAATCCTCCAGAGCTCCATACCCTGGCTGGCAAGTCCTTTCCAGCCCTGGTCTGGTCACCGTGGGGAACCAGGCCTGGCAGGGCAGCAACTCTCATCCCATTGCTTTGGTCACACTGGATATCTTTTTGAAGGGGGTTCTGGGCTGGCTTTCTGTTTCCCCCTTGCTTGGGTGTTGCTGAGAGCTCCCTACTTCTTTGTGTTGGTGTGAGGGACCCAGAGCATATCTGCTGGGTCCTGGAACAGCTTCAGGTGATGTTCTGGATGTCTGCAGAGTTTAGTATAACAAACAAGCAGGCCCTGTTTTCCCTCTTTTTGAACTGAAGTTATATCAGGGATACTTAGTCTCTGAGTGTTTTTGATTTCCATGTGTAAATACAGTTCATTTCGCAGGGTTTAGCACAGCACTTCAGAGAAGGGGCAGGAAAGATTGAATCCAGCTCTTCAAATACACTTGGCATGTTGTCCTCTAACGCTGGAGAGGGCCTTTTCCCTAAGCTAGTGGCACTTTCCCTGCCAGAGTAGTGTTTTGAACAAGGATGGAAGTTGAAAGGGCATCAGAGTACATAATAGTTATATGGAGTACAGAGATATACACACACCTGTGTGCACAATACATGTTTGTCCCTTGCTAAAAAGGGAAGAAAATTGTTAACCTTCCAATTTCAGATTTTCTTCTTTATGTAGGCAGTTTTAGAAGATGGATGCAAGAGGGAAATGACTGTTTCATTGTATATGTTGCAAACCCAGGGCACAGATGCCCTAATTGCTCCTCTGAGTTTTTTATGTGACTTTTTTGGCATTGCCCTTGTGGTAGTAAATTCTCCATTAGCTGGATTCTGCGTGATAGAGCTGAGGCCGTTCTGAGCGATGGAGCTGAATCAGTGCTTGTTATTTTTGGTTACTAACAGTGTACTTGAATTCAGGAACTCGCCTGCTCCCTTCCCCCCTTCTCCCCTCCTGTGCCTAAATATATCCCACCAGTCAATCAGCACTGGCAGGCATCAGTGCTATGGCTGTCAGATCGAGTTAGCTGTGGAGAGCCAGAGCTACTGGCTTGGGTTTTTGGGCTTGAAAATGTATTCAAATAGTGGCATCATCATTTGACTTGCAAATAAGTACAGTCTGGTAATGGGGCCCTTGTATGGAAAGAATGATGCAGCACTTCAGACAAATCTATGTCTCCTTCCCATGAAGCAGATTAGCAATAATACAATCCACACTGGTGTTTATGGCTGCATGCTCAGTGCACACAGACATTTTTGAATTTTCATTAATGGTGGATTTGTAGTTTTTAATGGAACAAACAAAAAACACTGGGAATCAAAGAAATGGTAATGCCTTCCTGGGAAACTTAGACAACATTTGGTTTAGAGGCAGATCTGTTCTGGTTGGCATTTTCTCTCTTAATTTTTTCCCCTTATCTGGGCTTGTTGGCTGGTTGGCTGTTGGAGAGCAACACTTAAGTGAACACATTATCTTTGTTGCTGCTCCTTCCCCAAGCGAAGGGACAGGCCTTTGGTGACGGCATAGCGATTGCCACAGCAACCAGGCAGGATGTCACAGATTCACAAGTGTGATTTTACATTCAGAACAGCAGCAGGAGCAGATGGATATTGGAAACAAGATCCCCACCCCCTCCCTTTGCCTCCTTACACTTCTTCCGAGAGCAATAACAGCCCTTCTGAGCACGGCTCTTTGTGGATGTTCCCGCATAACTTGCATGGGTTGTGTGTGCCCTGCAGTGGGAGCAGGGAGTGCTGGGGTGCCACAGGGTCCCTGTGCTGGTGCCAGCACTGCCTGGACAGTGTTGGGGTGCTGGAGTGAGGCACTGAGGGGAATGCTGTGCTTTATTGTGACTTGGGGGCTGATGTAGGGAGAATGAACCTGCTTGGGAACATGGGCTCAGGTTTAGCTTGGAAGTTGTTCCATTAACTTTGGTGGAAGCTTTATTCTGTGTTAATCCTGAATTTAACAGAACAAACCAACCAGCCCTCACCATGGGTAATCAGATACATTTGGGAGCCATCGTGCACAGAAGTTGATCGTAACACCCACCCACTGTGTGGGCAACAGCCTCAGGAACATATGCTCAGTCTGTTTTCCCAAAAAAAGACAATATTGGAAACAGATGTAGAGAAGGGGTTTTGTACTCAGTAAAATTTGAGGTCAAAGCCTCTGGTTTGAGGAACCCTGAGCTGGTTCAGCATCCCAGCTGAAGGCTCTGGGCAGGTTGCAGCAGTGGACATGCAGCAAATAAAGGGGGATGCAGGAGAACCCCAAACTCGCGGACCGTGAGCGCCGGTCCCTTGTCACGGCCACCTCTGGCCTTGTGTGTCCTCCTCCTGGTGCTGTAACCTCGTTACTTCTCTGTGAGCCTGACTGATCTCCTGGTACTGCAGTACCAGGCTTTGGCAAGTGTGCCAGAGCCTTGCAGATGTCCAGGGGATGTCTGTCAGGGCGAAGGCAGGTGAACCCCAGCGATCTGCCTGCGCTGACTCTGGTGTTCCCTGCAGAGCCTTGAGCTGACTCTCCTCTCTGACTTGCACTTAAAAAACGTGGTGCGTTTGTGTGTGTTGCAGCCTTTTCGGTGCTGATGTAGGAAAGGATGTGAGAGCCCTGGAGACCAGATGACTTGCCTAAACCTGGCCAAGTCTCCTGAGAGACTCCTTGTTGTGGTGGGAATTGTAGGCTCTGCTCTAGTGGGCTGAGGCGCTCTGAAATTAGGCTTGAGTTTAAAGTTTCAAAGGAGTTCAGTGTTAAACTTGCACTGACTTGGATTTCAGTAGGAGCTGGGTGTCTATTTTTGTCTTGCAGCAGTAGGGTTGCAGACCAAGATCCCCTTGTATTTTTATTTCATTTGACTTCGAAAACACCAGCTGTGATCCTCTATACAGTTACTGGTATGGAGCACATGAAATTTTAATTAGCGTGGGTGAAGGGAAGAGAAGTTCTGGTAATTGATTTAATATATAAATGCCCCTCTGCTTTCTTTGGTTTATGTGCTGGAAAGATTAGAATTAGAAATTTTCCTATTACAGGTGAGATTTAAGTGCATTTATGAGAGTTTCTTGAAATAAAAAAGTAAAGTGCCTCTAAACTATTTAGATGAAAAGTGCAATTGATATTTTACTATTTCAGATAGAAATAGATGATGTCATTATTTAATTTTGTTATTTTTATTATTAATGGAACCAGTCAGTGACTGCTGAAAAGTGAAGAAGGGAGCATTAGTGCTGTGTATCCAGACTGATCAGACTGTGCTTGTGTCACTGGTCCTGGGAGATGACGTGAGTTTTCCATGGTTGGGGCTCCCACCCTTGCTTTCTCCTGACCTAATATTCATGCACTTTCTGCTCACTTGTCTCTTTAGTTCCTAAAAGTCTGCAGGCAGATTCCTTGTGCTTCAGAGAGAAACCACTGGCACGTGGTAGCAGCAAGTGGTTGTGTCTCTGTGGGCTGACTTATCCCAAAGGCCAGGTTTTGTGTCTCAGCTCAGACCCTGCTGTCAGCAGGAGGATTTCTCTGCTCCCCTCTTCAGCGATTTTGGCCTTTCCTTCTACCTCTGTCTCTTGTGCACTTCATTTCTGCTTTTCTTCTCTGCATTCTTTTGTGCTCCTTAACGAAACAATGAAAGATGAAAGCCCCCCTGAAGTCTCCAGGTAGCTCCGTAGGAAATAGAGCGATGCTGATATTAATACCTGCTCCACCTGGGAGAGGCTGTTGGTGCTGGGAATGATCCCGGTGCTCCCCCAGTCTTTTACAATGCGCACTGAAAAGCGTCTTTATTCAGTTTGACTGTTGCTATTATGTGGCGAGGCATTCAATAAAAGTTGTGATTTATGAGATGTGTGTGGCCGTTGTTGTTTTTTGCTCTGTCATCTATCAGGGAGAGAAAAGCCAGGCCTGATAATTCTTGGCACATAGCTTTTTCAGTTAAGAATGTCAGCTGTCAGGCTGTCAAGAGAAGTTATTTCTCTGGTTTGTTTTTTTTTAAATAGGCAGAGATCCTGCTTCGTACTGTGCGGGCTTGATAAGGGAGTGCTTTCTGTAGTGCTGAAAAGTGTGTCCCATGGTAAGGCCCTTGGTGTGTGCCCACTTAAACTTCAGTGCTTTGTGTTTTCAGTGTGTGACAGCACTTGATTGCTTAATATACAAATGCATTCACTTTCTTTTTTTTTGCAGCTTTTATGTGGTTTTATTCCCTCCCTTTCTCTCTTCCTGAAAGGAATGTGGTTTTTTTTTCTTTTCACCCTTCTCTGTGACTAGGTATTTAAAAAGTACTCTTTTGCAAAATATGTGCACATTAGATAATCTGGTGTTGCATAAAAGCTCTTTCATATTTTGGGGACTTCATGCATGTGTAAGACAGACCTAATTGAAGACAGAGGCAGTTTGTCACGAATGTGAATATAAGGATGGCAAACCGAGGGTAAGAATTATGTTAAATACCAGGGTGATGTGTTTTTTTCTTTTTTCTTATTAGTTATTTGCAAAAATGTATCAAAAAGTCATTCTGATGCAGTGCACAATAGTATCACAAACTTGTGCTTTGCATCCTAAGTGCCTGGTTAGAGCACAGTTAGAAGCTGAAATCATTCCTCAATTAGTCCCTGGAGTCCTGTATAAGTCTTTAACTCTCGGTGTGTGGCCTGTGATTTATCAGTGGATGAAAGATTGCTGAGCTGCTGCTGAATGGAGAACCTCAAATTTTCCAACCTGCAACCCGTTGGCTTCCTCCTCCTCCCTCCTTCCTGGAGAAGATCCCTGAAAACCTTTGCCATGGCTGGCAGCATGTTTGCCTTCAGGGCAGAACTTCAGAGCTGAGAAGCCTGGGAGACTGTGCTTCATAAGAATTGGAAGCAAATCACTACCAAAGAGAGGCAGGAAAGGTGTGGAGTGGCCATTCAGCTCTTGCGTATTGGGATTTGGTCCTGGCTTGCAGCTGTTGTCATGTGGCTGTGGCTGCAGCTTGTGGGGGCCTCCTTGTTTTGCTGATGTCAGTCTTCATGGAAAAGGAGAACATTTCCTGTGTGTAATTCAGTCTGGCCAGCTCACTTCCATGCCTTGTACCCTGTTAGAGGTACGAGGCTTAAGAAGTGGGATGGGTTGTTAACCTGTGTGAACCATTTTGATGTGTGGCTTAGAGATGCTCCCTTGGTTTGTAGGTTATTTATTACAGATATTTGAGTGGTCTTTAGCCTCATGTCTAGTCTTAAATTCAAGTTTGCAGCATACTTACAGACCCTGTGATTCTTGAGAGGAACAAAATCTCCCCCAGCCTGCAGCTAGCCAGGCAGTGGTGTTCAGTTTGGGTGCAGCTGGGGACTTGGAGCTGAGGTGGGCTTCTCCAGTGCCAGCAGCACCTCTGCCTCTTGACAGGCGACCTGCTGGCAGGGTGCTGCTGCTTTCCTGCAGCACTGCACCCGGGCTGCCCCCGGGACAGAGGGTGAGCTCAAATTGCAGGAGCTCTGTCCCTGGTATCAGGCAGGAGGCAGATGTTAAGGGCCTTCACATTTGGCTTGAGTCACACTACACAAGTGGCTGTTCATGGGAAGTTGTCCCAGCTTTTCATGTCCTGCCAGACCTGGAAATTCAGTCATCTCAGTGACTTGGCCTTTTTATGTGACATTTTTGGCAGTGTTGTAATGATGTAGGTACTTTAAAGTCTATAAGTGTACTTAGCTGTGATAGGCTTTGATACTGGCAGAGTTCTTGTGCTGGGGAGGATTTGGAAGGAGTGTATTTCCAGCCAAATGCTTATTTTCAGTAACATCATTATTATTAGAGACCTGTTGGTATTATATAGATCAGGTAGGAGTGAGTCCCTTTGTCGTAGTTGGCATTGCCCTGTGAGCCAGAACAGCACCTGCACAGCTCAGCACAACTGGAAAGAGGAAACCTCAGCTCTTCTGCTCATCCTTCAGTCACAGGAGGCGAAGCCAGTGACCAAAATGCTACAGTTCAGTGATTCCTTTGAACTCTGTGGGTCTTGCAGCCCTAGGGAGAAACAGAAATTACAGGACTGTCAACATGACACTGATTTTCTTTTAATCTGCTATCTGTGCCAAATATTGTGAGTGCTGGAACAAGGGGAGTCACGCATTTGAGAACAGAGGTGCAGTGCAGAAATACCTGTGGTTTTGATGTTGTGGTTTGCAGGGAGTTCCTGATCTTACCAGAGAGTGGGAGAAGACATCTCTGAAGTGAGACTCACTGGAGTCTGGGGTCAGGCAGGGTCAGAGCCGGAGGCATTGCCTGGTGAGGTGCTCAGGTCACCGGCACTCTTGGCCAAGAGGGAGCAGGGAGTCTGAGCTCTGCTGTGGTGTGCTGGCTCTGCTGCTTGTCCTGGAGCCTCCACTTCCATTCATGTGTTTCTTTTCCCCCACAGGCTCACTTGGAACAGGTGATGAGGCACCCAGAGGATGAGTTGTGCTGTGTTTGCAGCCTGGTTGGTAGCACAGAGCTTGGCACTGGCCTTGCTGTGCCTGCTGAGGGGGTGAGGGTGGGCGCCCAACATGTGCCTCGGGTTGGGCCAGGTTTGGTTTCCTCTTGCTCTGGTGAGTCCCTGAGCTGCTGTGGGGAGCCAGCTGCTGTCAGCTGAGCCTGTGGTGTGCAGTGCCCGTGTGGGACATGGGAAGGGAGCACGAGAGCTGGCCTGTGGTGGGGGACAGGAGTCTGACTGAACCCGTCAGGGTCTTGCCCAGAGCTGGCTTCCTCAGGGCCTGGCTGCCGAGTCGCGCGGTGTGTTCTGCCACCGAGTGCCACGTATAAACACATCCGCTCTCACAGAACGTCTTGCCAAGTGCTGGGGTTTACAATGTTAACAGCTTTAAATAAATTCTTCCTGGAGATAACTGATTTATTAGGCTCCTACCCTTCTGAAGGCAAAGCTAGTCACAATTAGCAAACAAAGCAGTGTGAGGCAGTTATCATTGTGGGTAATAAATCTTTCAGTGGTGGCTACCACTGGCTGATGGGCTTGGAGAGTAAAACTCCCTGTCAGTCGAAGTGTGTCTTCAGCCTGGGCTGGTGGCATCTGGATGTCCCTGAATGTAACATGACACGCTAATGATCCTGTTTGTGTACCCAGGTGTGTGGTGGAGGTGGATGATGGGTTTGAGGTTGGCAAGAGGCAGCTGTGCCATGGTCCCTCCTTGCCCTGTTAGTGGGTGGGTCAGCACGTTGGGCTGTGCTGCACGTGGTGGTTTCACACTGTGCCTGCACACCTTGCCCTGGGCAGGACGTAGAGGTGTAGGAAGGAGTGACTTGTCTGCTTTAGAGAGCAGCAGAAGGGCCCCTGTGTCATGATCCAGCTCCTCGCTCAGCCTGGTGTCCCTTTCTGGCTCTCGCTCTTGATGGTACGTGGCTGAGAAATGAGCCCTCCAAGTTTTGGTCAGTAGATACTGTTGTTCCCTGGTGGCATCTTTGTTTGAATAAACAATTGTTCCCAGACCTGTTGGCGTGGTTTCCAGCACTGGGGAGATATTTCTTGCCGGGTTTGTAAAAATGATCTAAATGGATCCGACATCCCGGCTATAAAACATCTGTAACATTACACATTTAGTTATGTTACTGGAGACTTGAGTTCATTTTGATGGGTAGTATTTTATCTGCTACTTTTCCCCTCCTGAAAGCAAAGCTTTCTGTAGAGGAGGATTTATAGAAATGTATTTCTAGCACAAAAAAAGTCATGCACATTAAGATGTTGGAGTAAAGGAGAAATAATATCTTTTTTTGGAGACCTTGGCTGATTTATCTCTTGCTTGGTAGTTTGATATGACCTTCCTGGCTAGGAACAATATTTTTTCATTCTTCCTTTAATAACAATAATGTCAGTAACCATGTCTTGCACTATTCCAGCATCTTCAAATCAGACTTTCAGCGGGTTAGGCATTTAATGAGTGAAACCTCACAGGCTCCATTGAGCTGTGGGGATACATTTTTGTTCTTCTTTTTGTGGAAATCAAGGCACAGAGCACTCGATTGTGGAGCGTACTCAACCTAACGAGGCTTCCCCAAATGCTCTGAGTTCCAATGTGTGTGTAAATGCTGAGCCCTGCAGTCTCCAGCTGAGCTTCTCCCAAGACTGTTTGATGCATCAGTCCTGTGGAGACTAAAATGACTTGCCCTGTGGTCAGTGAGTGAGTAAACATCACACGAGGGAGACAAGCTCTTGTAGCTGTGAGGTGCTGCCTTTCTTTGGAAAAAGTATGGATGTTTTCTCTTGCCTTGCTTCCACTCTGCGTTCCCGGTGCAGCTCCTCAGGGGCTCTTTTATTCCTAGGCAAGGGTTATTTGATCTGCTTTAGAGTGACACCGATGTTGCTTTAATAATGGCTGGTGGGTTCCCTCCTTGGCGAGGGAAACATCTCCCCTCTGAGCTGAAGGTGGGAGTGCTGCAGTTCTGTAATCCACCAGCCTGTTTGGGCGGGGGGGGGAGGATAAAAGCAAACATGGCATTTCATAAAACTGTGACAGTGTTTCAGCAGCAGTAACAGGCAAATCTGGGCATTCTGCAAGGTTTCAGTGGCCTCGCATCGGAGGAGAAGCTCACCCTTGTGAAAAGCCAGGCATTGCATCCACACTGGCTTGACTCAGCAGATGAAGGAAAACCTGCTCATCAGTGACTGATTGCCATGTGCATGTGTATTATGTAGATGAAATTAATCAAGGCTAAGGGTTAAAGTTTCCATTTGTTCTTTTCAGAGAAATCATCTGGAGTATGTTGGGAAGGAGGTAAATTGCTTTACTCATTTCTTATCCCTTCCTATGAATTTTTTTTTGTTTTAGCAGAACATTATCTAGAATCTTAACAGAGAGCTCTCATCACTGACTTGACAGGGTTATCATGAAAATTTAGTTGATACTGACTTAGAAGCATTTAAATTATGTCATGCTTTCTGCGGTGGAGAGGCAATAAACTTTTCTTTGGACTGACCTCAGTGTTTGGAGCTGGAAGAATTTATAAACTCTTATAGAATGTGCACTCCTCTTCGTCTCTGGGTTGGGCTGTGCTGTTGGGTTTTGCTGTACACTGGCTTAAACCTCCAAATAAATGCATTTCTTCCTTCTCCTTTTGGTAGGTGCTCGCTCGAATCAGGGTTCATTGACCACACCATAAAGCCATCCTGGCTGCAGACCCGTGTGCTTTTGGGCATGGTGACAGAGCAAGCTGTCACACCTGATGCTGCCAGGTATGACAGCAGTGTGCCCTGACTTCGGGAGGTAGTTGTGGAGCAGCCAGAGAAGGAAGGTTCACGTTTTTGCCCGTGGGACGGGAGCACAGCCGTTGGTGATGAATCCTATCCCTGCCACAGTCTGTTCTGGAGCTGTGCCCACTGGTGGAAGAGGCCTGGGCAGGACCTGTGCTCTGGCTGACAGCCCTGATGGGACAGTGGGGTTGATGAGCAGCCCTCTGGTTAGCAGACAGCAGCTCTTGGATGAGCAGGACTTTGCCTGAGCTCCCACGAGCCTTTCTGCACTCACCCTCAGGGTGGGCTGGAGCCTTTGGTGGGTGTGCAACCTGTCCTGGCCAGGCCCTTCCCCAGAGGGCAGTGCCACTCACTGCTGTCCTGCACAACCCCCCCGGCTTAGGAGAGCAGGAACAGCCACGTGCCTTCTCCTTGTATTGTTCCAGGTTAAAAACCCAGGCACTTGGGATGTATTTTGGGAAGCTGTTCAGCTTGGTTCCCACTTTATTCCACCCTGCTTCACCTGTAAAACTGTACTGCAAATGGACCTGGAATATGCCCTTGGAAACCTAGTCTGTCACAACTGTGTGTCTTGTTGGAGGGCACAAGTTTTCTGGTTTTATTTTGGATATGGGATGTGATTTCTTTTCAGAAGGTGGTATAGCATAGATGAGGAATTGATGAACGTGGTAATGGTCAGTTAGTGTGTGTTCCCATCAAACATTGCTGCCATGGCTTCAAAAGTGAGGTCCCTGGGCAGAATGCCATCTCTTCCTCCTTCCCTCTCTCCCTCCCTCTCCTTCTCTCTCTCTGCTTGCACAAGGTGAAGTTTTACCAGTAGCCTGTAGATTTAGGACCAGAGGCTTAATTGCTTCCCACTGGGACCTTTGTCCCTCATTACATGGGCATTGCAAAAATTCGCCCCTCTCCCCCAGTCACATTGGGCAGTGCTCTCCATTTGTGGCCTGAGATGCATTAATTTAAAAATAATTATCTTCATTTAAACTTATTAATGCAGTTTTTAAGCACTGCTGAACAGCAGTCAGGCAGGCACATGGGGTAAGTTGTCTGTGCTCAGTGAAGATTTAGAGTTCCCTTCCTATGCACTGTGCACGAGGAGCTGAGGCAACCAGGGGGATTTAAATAGATTTTCTCTGCTGCCCTCCCCTTGTCTGTGCTTCTGTAACCCGTAAAAGAGTTAACTGGAGCACGGGATACGGGAGCAGCCCTCAGGGATGTGGTATAACTTGTTATAGTGAGGCTGTGGGGCCAGGAGCTGTTCCTGTGCTCTGGAGGGGGGAATGCTGGCTCTGGTGAATTTTACTGTATCTTTTGATAGGAAGCTTGAAGCCAGATTTCACTCAAAAAAACTGCTGAGCTCTCACAGCTGGGGCTAATTTTCAGGAGATTGGATCTCCCATGCAAGGAGCTCTTGGTGGTGGTGCAGGTAAAGGTGTGGCTGTGCCTGGAGAGCCAAGTGCCCGGCCAGCAGACTCTGCTCTTGGGGAGGGCCCTTCCTGAGGGTTGACCATGGCCTGTGACAGGCTGCCATTGCTGGCTGTACCTGTGGTCCTGCCGGGGGCACATGGGAGTTAAATCTGGGAGGATGACCAGGAGGGCCCTGCTGGCCCCTGGCCAGGTTTGCTTGTGAAACTCCAAGGATGGCTTTGGCAGTCGCTGTCTTATAAAAATCACTCTGTGTGTTCTGCCTCCTGCTGATGCCGCAGTCACTGAGGGAGAGAAAGAAACCACCGGCCAAAACCCGACCCTCCCAGCGCTGACAGCAGAACCCCAGACAGCAAAAACTGGCAGTACAGCAGGGACCAAGTTAACATGGTTTCTGAATAGGTTGGGAGAATACAACCCATCTGTATTTTCCCAGAAATCAGGGAAACTGCTTTGCCCCACCAGGAATCTGTGCTGGTTGTTTGGATTAAAGAGCTCTTTCATTCCCACATACCTTCTATAGCTGGAGCAGCTCTCACAGGATGACATGAGCTTACACAGGGGTCAGGCACAAGGTATTTGCACCGTTTAAGTCTTGCTGAAATCCTATTTTGAATCCTTAAGCGTGTTGTACGTGGCACGTAAAGCCGCGCTGCCTTTGCACGGGATTGAGTTGCTCTTGCTGTTGTGGAGCTTGGGAGTGGAGCATTTGCTCCCTGATGGAACACGGTGCTCACATGCACGTCCATCACTTGTGAGCCTCACAGGAATACCGGGCAAGGGGATGGATCTGAGGTGTTCTCCTAATAGGTGAACTGAGAAAGGTTGGAAGCTTCCACTAAATATTGCTGCCTTCATCATGTCTTCACATTTCACTTGAGTTTTTAATGGCTTTTTGGAACTTCCTATGAGGATCCCAGAGGCAAAAAAACCCCCCACACCTGGAGAATTCTTATGGTTTGTGCTCTGCCAAAGAAGCCTGGCAATTCAGTTAAGAAGATCACTTCCCTTGTTACTTGAGTTATTGTTGTTTTTAATTAGAAGTAATGCTGTAGTTTGAATGTACAGCACAATGGGGTATAAAATGCAGTTCAGCACAGATATGAAAGATGATCTTTCTAATTATAAACCTATTTAGAAGGTGGATGCACTAGAAATGATGAAATGCAAAGCTGCAGATGAGGTGAGCAGGCTGGAATACGCATGCACCCACGCACCCACGCTGTCAGAGGAGAGAGAGGAGAGTGCTCTGGAAAACAGTTATAGATGCATAATTAGTTTAATCTGAAATTAATGCTAATTTCAGCAATTTGTGATGCAGATTCACCATTAGTACTCTAGTCCACTTCCACCACATTGGGAAATTGAGGATGCAAAGTCTTGATGAATCCCTCACCGGAGTGTGCTAGACCTGAGTTCAGGCACAGGTTTCCAGGGTGCTCTTTGAGCCTTGTGTGTTGGTTTGCTTTAACCCTGTGTCTCTGCCTCCTGCTTTGGGATTTTACATGGATTTGGGGATTTGACGTGGGTTTTGCTTTGCGGCAAGACGCGCCCTGCACTAGCTGGGTGTCAGCACTCGTCCTTTCCAGCCTCACCATCCCTCTGCCTCCTGAGCAGCAGCTCTGCACTGAAACTGGGGAGGGGGAACACAGCAAAAAGGGTGCATAAGGAATGGTTGGGAAAGGACACTTAAAACTGTTACCCTGAAGTGAGATATGTAACTTCTTTGTTAAACATAGACAGGGCCTTGAATCATCCAGACAGAGGAGTGGGTACTTGTTGCTTCGGATTTTGAAATTCTGGGAATTGTGCAAAGCATTTAATGAGCCTAAAATCCCCTTTGTTCATTGTTGATAGTAGCGATAGTAAGACAGTTTCAGTGGGGAAAGAGAAACCACAAGAAGATGAAGAGCAGCATTGGTGTGTGAGGGGTGTTCAGGGACTCGGAGCTGGAGGCTCTGGCTCTGAAAAACCCCTTTCCTTTGTTTCACCGGAGTTTGTTGGGTTTGGCTCGTGTGTATTGATGTGTTTGAGTGGGGCAGGACTTTTGTTCCCAGAGACTGCATCTTCAGCTTGTTGTTTAGAGGAGATTTACCTGATACAGCCCAAACTGATCTAATTACAACCTTAACCTTGTGAAGATGGCATAAGCTCGGCAGACTTGCTCGGCTGAAGCGCGGAAGGCTTTTTCCTGCTCCTGCACCACCTGAAGTGTTTGCTCTGTTTCAGAACACAAAGGCGATTATATTTTTCAAAGCCAAGCCAATAAATGGAGTGTAACCTTGAATGCCTCCTCGCAGGAGTAGTCACATGTGTTTTGATTAACTCCACACTAGCACCGTATACAAACAGCAATTCTGCTGCGCTCACAATTAACGGGCCTCAGATCTGCCTCTCCTGGTGATTCCTTCTGCAGAGAGAGAGAGACACCTTCAGTACACAAACCCTCCCAGCCCATCCAGAGCCCTGCACGAGCCAGTGATGGGCACACGGCACTGCAGGGGAAAACCCAAGGCATGAAGCTGGAAGCACTGTGGTTTCAGAGTGACCCAGACCTCTTGGAGTCAGTCATGAATCATGGATTTGTGATTGATTCCCACAAATCACTTCCTACTACCCAAACCCTGCTGTTCCATCCCAGGAAAGGGCAGATGGAGCTGCTGGGGGAGGATCTGAACCCACCAGTGCTACAGTGACTGCCTCTCTGCTTGGGGTGTGTGTGTATGTCCCAATTGTGAGTAACCTCCAGAAAGCAGATTCTGAATTTTCTCACAGGAAAACATAAAGATCCTCAGTGACTTTCACTGGAGGAACTTCAGGCTGGGGATTTTGTTTGGGGCTCTTTGTTACAATAATAAGAAAATAATGATAATGAGTAGTTTTCTTCAATATATACATAAATGCTTTTATAGAATTGTAGGGGTTTTTTGCTAAATATATGCTGATTTATTTGCTGAGCCAAATGAGTGTTTTGATTTAAAAAAGCCTTTAATTTTAGAGAGCGGCTAAAGTTACCAGTGCCTGTGATCATTGGTGCCTCTGACTCTTTGTCATCTGTAATGTTTACACCAGGGATACTTCATTAAATGTACTTTAACCCTTTGTTTTCCCCCCTGAAAACAAGCACAGATGTGTGGTGGAGAGCATATCATGTCGGGTAGTGAGAACATCACTCCCTGGGGTGAAGCAGGAGGCTTTCCTGGAGCCCTGTTTACTGCAGAGGGTGCTGAGTGAGGAACAAGCTGCACTCACAGCCATTGGCAGTGGGAGATTTTGGGCCTTTCTAGTTAATGTGGGTTTTCTCAGTGCTCGGCTTTGCATGTACCTGGAACTGGCAATTTTTGAGATGCTTTAAAAGAGCATATTTTTGGCTTAAAACTGTGCCAGGGAAGGTTCAGGTTGGGCATCAGGAAGAATTTCTACCTATAAAGGGTGGTTGGGCACTGGGAGGGGCTGCCCAAGGAGGTGCTGGAGTCAAACAATGTCCAAGGAAGGGCTGGACGTGGCACTCAGTGCTCTGGGCTGGGGGACAGGGTGAGGGTTGGTCACAGGTTGGACTCGATGGTCTTGGAGGGCTTCTCCAACCTCAGTGATTCTGCGATACTGTGAAGGTCTTTGTTGTTGGTGATCAGTGGCTGACACAGGAGGGGTCCCTGCTGGATGAGAATCCAGGAGTGAGTGATGACATCTTTTTCCCATGTCTTTTGGATGTCCCATCATGTTTGGCCAGCGTGTTTGCCAGCCCTTGGCTCTGAGCCCTCAGGCTGTCAGTGTGTGCTCTGAGTCCCGGGGCTGTGTGTCCAGTGCTCTGCTCCTGGGAGCCTTGGGCCAAGCAGGACCCCAGGCTCAGTGGTTTTGCCTGAGGAAGCATCTCCTCGAGTTGTGCCTGTTGGGCTGCTCTGGAGGATGTGCAGGGTAGAGCAGAGGGGGAGGCTTTGTTCCCAGCTGGTGCCAGTCCTGCAGTTACCCAGGGGTTGGGAATGATGGTCTTGGAGGGCCACAGACGCGTGTGGAGAGCAGCTCACCTGGCACGAGTGTGAGCACGGGCAGCTGTCACAGCACCCTGCTGAGGGGGGTTCTCCCCTCCCCTCTGCTGGGCACCTCTGTCCCTGGGCAGGGCAGAGGCTGTGCCCAAACCTGCTGTGTCTCCTGGGTGAGGGGGAGCTGAGGTGGTGGCTCCGGGCTGAGCCCAGGGCGAGTGTGGGGCACCTTGGTACCCTGTGCCACATGGGAGGGCAGGCAGTGACTCCTGCTCTTGGGGCACGTCAGGATCAGAGCAGTCGCTCAGGCTACATATTTTCTGTTCTGGTACTGGGGGGACTGTGGTAACAAAGCAATTGAACTGTCTCTTCAGGGAAACGTAGATTGTAAAAGCAGACTTAATTTTGTGCTTCACTTTGGTACCAAAGAGCTGATTTCTGAAACCATTTCCCAGCTCGCAATACATCTCTAGGCATTAAGATGTTGTGAATTTGCTTGTCATTACCAATATTTTCTTTGACTGAAGCTGTTGAAACAAAGTGGTCTTTTTTTTTTTTCTTTAACCTTCAATCTTGCTTCTAAAAGCAGTAGCTCTCTTTTTCTTTCTTTCTTGGTCAAATATAAAAATGATGATAATTTCAAATACTGCTTTAGAATAATTGCTTTCCTCCCTCTTTTGTATGACAACAGAAGCCTGGCCTGATCTTAAATCAGATGCTGGCAGGCAGAGGGCTCTTGACAGCCCTGCAAAATCCTTTAGTTACAAGTCAGCTTTCGCCAATTCTTTATTTGTAAATGACAATTTTCTACAGAAAAATATATGCTTGGGCTTCAATTTCAGAGCCCTAGATTGCAGCCAGGAATAAATAATTGAATTTTTACACAGTTTTTTTTTTCTTTCTTTCTTTTTCTTCTAACTTGAAAAAGAGAAAAAAAATAAAGTGAAGTGGAGCTCTGTAAGGCTGATGGAGGGGAATATCTGGTTGATGTGCATGGCTGTGGGGATGGGAGTGATGGTTGATTTGTTCTGTGCAGGGAAGGCCTGGGGGCACTCCAGGCTTTGTGTCCAATGCCCCAGCTCCGTGGAGCTGTGCCTGTGGCCGCTCCAGGCTGTGGGACAGGGTGACAGGGTGGTTGTGCCGTGTGAGCAGGTCAGGGCTGTCCTCAGCACCCCTCAGTAGCTCTTGTAAAAGGCATCTTCAGTAAGAGGGTGAGGAGGTGATGAGGCCCCGGCTGTGCCGTGTGCTGCCCGCCCGCGGTGGGTCCCGTGTGATGGCTCCCTCGGTGCCTGGTGTTCA
This sequence comes from Pachyramphus minor, assembly GCA_013397135.1. Lineage (NCBI taxonomy): Eukaryota > Metazoa > Chordata > Aves > Passeriformes > Tyrannidae > Pachyramphus > Pachyramphus minor. The sequence goes on along the minus strand of VYXB01004988.1, from coordinate 1,063,443 downwards.
GCCAGGCAGGGTCTGGCTCTGCAGTCATGCAGCGTTTTTCCCTTCAGTCTCAGGAAGTTGGCTGCTTCACCCAGTTTCCAGAGCAAACAAATTTAAGCATTTCAATGCATGAATTTTATATTGGCGCGTTTGGTTTCCTGAGTCAATGTGCAGTGTTGACTCAAACACCTTGGTAGGGTGGGTTGGCTGCTGCTGGGCTGTCTCCAGCTCTAAGGCCATGGTCTGATCCAAGCTGGGGTGTTTCCCCTCTGCCCAAGTCTGCCAGGATGAGGGGGGCCCTTTGGAGCATGCTGACAGCATTGTCCTGGATCTGCCGTGGCCCACAAGGGTCAGGTGCTTTGGGATCAGCCCACCAAAGACACCAACTTCCCCTGCCATCGTTGGGGTTTGTGTCCATGGGCTGATCCTGCCCATCTTTGAGAGCTGCAGGTTATGGACGATGGATTGTGGGATGGTGTGTGCTCTGTAGGGAATCCAGCACCAAACTTTTGCCTTGTGTGGACCAAAATAGGGTGCACGTGGGTCAGCAGAAGAGCTGGGTGCTCAGCTGGGGTCTGGGGAACACAGATGGATTTCTGCAGGAGCTGATCCAGCCCTGATGGGTGGTGACACTGTGAGCTGCAGTGTGGGTTGTGGCAGCTGGAGGATGCTGCATCAGCAGCTCTGGCTGTCTTTCATAGTTTGATTATTTTTAAAGTAACTGTGCAAGTTCCTTTTAAACTGACCCATGGAAACTTAATAACACATCGCTTTGATTTGATGTAATTACCTTTTGTCTGCCAAAGAGAACTCACCCTGTCTGTAGGAAAAGGAGGGGGAAAGGCCCGTTGCTTTTGAGACAGTAGCTATGAAGATATGACACTTGGACTCCTTTTTCACTTATATTTGCATTGAGAAACACAATAAAAATCATTTATTAAAAAAAAATATCCGGGGGCTAGAGTTGTTATTGAGAGCCTTTACTCAGCCATCTCTCAAATAAAAACAAAACAAGACAAAGAGAAAGAAGTATCTAATCAAATCGAATTGAAATTGCTTTTCTAAAGAAATATTCTCATTATCTGGGTTAGGGATGGGATCTGAAAAATATTTCTTTTTTCCACATATTGTTTGAAATAATCTGGTTAAACCATGTGCTTGTCTTATAATTTCTTACAGATGGTCACAAGAACAAAGAAAATATTTGTAGGTGGATTATCAGCTAATACAGTAGTGGAAGACGTGAAGCAATACTTCGAACAGTTTGGCAAGGTAAGTTCTGCCCAAGTGAGCACTACACAGTTCTTTCTTTCCTCTCTTTTTTAAAGTGTGTTTTGAAAAAGTGCAGTGAGGGCTGGGCTCAGAGGAGGGTTTCTGCCCACAGTTTCTGCCTTTCCGTGTCATTTCTCGAAGCCTCTGGAATTCCTCTTCTGTTCATTATGTGTGTTTGTGCACAGCATTGCCAACACTGTTTACTTCCACTAAAGTAAAAAAGCATCATGGAGAGGTGAATCTGTGTCTGTTCAGGAAGAATTTGACCCTTAGCTGAATGATTATATAGTTGTCTTCTCCATAAAATCAGCCTTCTGTTTACCTTGATTGCGGTGGCAAAAGGGGCAGATAGATGTATTGAGGAGCTCATTAAGTTGTGAAAATGCCTGAAGGAACCACGTGAAAAGCAAAGAGTAATGTGGAAGTCAGTAGAATATCCACTTAATTTCTTAGTAGAAAATCCTTATGCAAGATCCTGTGCAAATGCATGTAGAATCCTGACATCATTAAAAAACCCCAAACCAACCAAAAACCCAAACACGTGCACATGAGGAGACCTGAACCTTGCCAGAACAGTCTTTGCTGTGATGAAGGACTCAAACCCCCCAGCCCAGGCTGTGGCTGGAGCTTAGTGCCACTGACTTCCATGGAATTTCCTGTACCCCCAAGTCTTTCAGGCACTTGTGCAGGAGTCTGATGGGTGAAGAGCTTGCAGAGCTGCCTGCTCTGAGAGCAGTTTGTGGTACCACCTTCCATGGGCACTTCTGTGGGGCTCCATGGACTCCAGCTCCGTGGATTCCAGCTCAGCAGCTCGGTTCCTGTCTTCTGGAGTGCAGCCATGGACGTTTGAGATGCAAGATTGCATGAGGACACAGCGGGGTATCCCAGAGCAAAGCAGCTCCCATTCCTCGTAGTTAGTTTATGTTTCTTTTATCTGCCCTGAAAAGCCTGAGCCAGGCAGGATTTTGTTGAGGGCTGAGGAGGCGAGTTTATAAATGGTTCCTCTGCTGGATTGATAGTTGTTTTGCAAACCAGTCATTTTATTTTCAATAATAATCTTCGATTCCGGCAGGATGTTTACAGCCTGCTGAGCCTTTTATTAAAGGATTACATGAGCTTTTGGATGTTTCTTCTGTAGTAACTTCTAATTGCAGAACTCCACTAACCTGTATTTTTGAAGTTAATAATAGTTTCAATATAAGTGCTTTGCATATTGTCTGGATGTTGTCTTAATATAGTCTTTTTAATTTCACCATCTGGTAGTTTCATGCTTGCAATTTTACAGTCCCTGAGAATGCAGACAGCCAGGCTGTGTCTCAGGAGTGACTGGGGATTCGGGACGCTTCGGTTCTGCTTTCGTGCTCTGCCTTTCTTGAGACAGCTTAGCAGAGGTTTGCCTCTCCAAAGGCAAACCTTTAGAAAAATCAGATTTCTTTTTTTCAGGCGTCTTAATTTGCGGGGTAGAAAAATGAAGGAGCTGAAAATTGCATGAGTTGGGATCAAGGTAGGAGCCCATTCCCACGAGCGGGCAGTAGAGCTCATCTCCTGCAGGGCTTGGTCCCTGCTATTGCAGGTGACCTTTTCCAGGTGCATCCCTGTTTCACACTTCCCTGTTGCAGCTCGTGAAGAGTTTGGTGAAGCCGGTGGTGTTTGGAGCAGAGGTGCTGGGCTGTGTCACTGTCACTTGACCTTGGTGTGGGTGTTGGGGTTATATTTCCGGCGCTGTGCTGTTTATCAGTTTGGTTTCAGGATGTTTTGAGGTGATTCTCCCCAAGGCTCAGGTTGTCAGGAGATGCAGAACTGGTTAATGACCCTTGGAAATGGGGACTTGTGCTCTGTGCTGTTTATCAGACTCGTTGATATGCTGTGGATGGTGGGATGCTGCATTCAGATACAGTGACCCAGGACTGGCCCTGTGGGGCCTTCCAGGAGTCCTGTCCTTCTCCATCCTTCTTCTCTGTCGCTCCGTGGCTCCCTTGCTCAGATCTGTAGCCCTTTGGGCAGAGCCTGTGCCCTGCTCAGAGCTCCAGTCAGGCCATTACCATGCAAAGAGTGATCCCCCTCGATAGGTGAGCTCTGCCTTTGCTCAGAGCTTTCTTGAAAGAAAGCAAATTGCATTACATAATTAACGTGCGAGGAGCCGCCCGTGTTTGATAAGAGCATCTCAGGTGACTTGCTCTTTGAAATGCTGAGCTTATTTATCAGTGTGGAAAAAATTGCTTACCGACCACTGTGATTCCTGAAATCCTGTTTGTACTTGCTGTGGAGAGGAGCTTTGCAGCCAAGGGAGGCTGTTTTTGGTAAGTGGAGGTAGCTCTCCAAATACACAATGTGAGTAGAGCAGCCCCCAGCTTTGGGGCCAGGCGGGCTCGCTCGTGTAACTGGAGTTGGCAGGAAAGGGATAAAGTGTTGAATTTGAAACTGCAGCTTTCTGAAAAGTCAATGCCAGAGCCTTTGTCTCCAAGAAAAAGAAAAGCTTTAGTAAACACTCTTCCTGACTTCAGTGAAAGTGCCGGACGTTACAGCACCAAAGTACGTGGTAACAATAATCCTGAGACTTGGACAGAGATTTCTCATAGTGACTGTTTTTCTTTCTATAAAGCCCAGGATCTGTAGGAGTCCCAGCTTTCCTTTTCGGAAGGTTGATATTCCTAGCTGCTGTAATCTGTGGAGGAAAACAGGGAAAAATTACCTGAGTGAAGCCCAAAGGCTTCACAGAGTGAGCACAGAGCAGTGTGGTGAACAGGTCTGTGATTGCTTAGAGCTGGTGAGGCTGAACCTGTGCACCTGCAGTTGTTGTGGGCTCCCCTGAGAGGCTTGGTGGGGTCTGTGTGCCAAGAGGGGGATCAGCTGCTGTGGAAGGGAAGACTTGTCCTTCCAGTGGTTTCAGGGAGCAGGATCCACAGAGGACACAAGGAGGCTAGCCTGTTATGTGTACAATCAGAATTAAAAAAAAGCCATTGTGTTAATCCCTGGTCCTGACAGTCAAATGCAGTTCTTTCTGGGATCCTCTGCTGTTTCAACCAAAGATGTTTGAAACGTTCTTACAGGCAAAATAAATTCACTGGCCATGTTGACCTGTCTAGGCTCTGTAGCATCACCCTTGTGCTGGGTGGGAAAAGCTGCTGAGACCAGGCTTTAGAAGAATTTAAATGAGAAGTGTTAGAGGTGAGGAGGTCCAAGGGGAAACTTGGCAGGGCTCGCATTCCTCCCGCGAGAGGCCACAGTGCTGCCCTGAGCCATCAGCAGGGCTGGGGCTGTGGGGCTGCCTGGTTTATGGCTTTCTGGAAGTGGAAGCAGTGTGTAGCTCTGAGTTTGGGACATGTTGGAGCATTTAAGACTTCAGGTACCATTTAAAAAAAGAAAACACAACAGCCTCCTCAAGCCTTACCCGGAGGACTGTGACCAGCAGAAGAAAGGCCTGAGCGTTAACGAGCTGCACTTCTCAGGACCTGCACATTCTGTACCTTCCCAGCTGCAGGCACTGGTGCTGAGGGTTTGGAGGGTTCATTTTCCCAGGTGCTGCACCCTTCCCAGAGCTCCTGTGAAAGCAGCACAGTCCTTCGTTTGCTGCTTGCAATTATACTTCACATGGCGAACTGTGTAATTAGTTTGGAAGACTTATGCCTAGTCATTGGTTTATCCTAATCGGCTTTGGCTTTTCCCAACAACAAAGTGAGCTTATTTTCCTAAGCTGAAACAACTCTGCTCCCTTTGTTCCTCTCTTTTATTGTCTCATTCCTTTCATTCTGTTTTACTGCCAAAGTTTTGTTTCATTAGGCCTACAAGTCATTTCCAATCCAGTGGGCTGCTACAATAAGGCCTTTATAACTCAGCTGCCCTGGTTCCCATGTCCCTTCTGGTCCAGCGCCAGGACTTGCTGTTTGACATGGGATTTTAACCCTTTGGCTGCCCTAGCTGCTGGTCCCCCCTTGGTGGGGCTGAGCCTGGCTGGAGATGGGGCTGGCAGGGACCCCGATGAGCTCATGGACCCTAATGATTGCATGAGGCCATTAATTGACACGTTAATGTGCTCAGGCTCCAGGTAACTCTTTTGGGCACAATTATTGAAACGGAATTCTGATTAAAAATCTTCTTACTGTAATGAGTCATGGTGGGAACAGTCCTTGGAATGAAAAGGCCACTGTGTGCTTCCAGCATGGTGGGAGCAGTTATGGTAAAGGTGTGTTTCAGTTGTCCCAAACGCTTGGATCAGCCCATGTATGACTGTTCTTGTAGAAAAATTGTGTTTTCTTGGGTGGGAGAGCACACATTTAAATTTATCATTTTTTGAGCCAGAATGGTGATTTCATGAAGGAGATGTGTGAAATAGTTTTGTAGACAAACAATACTTTTACAAATTGTTATTTCAGACTACTGGAGGAGCAGTTGGTGGCCCCAGATGTTTTACTGCTTCTAAAACTCTCGACTTGGGATCATTAGGCTCTTCATTTTTCCTTTCACAGGAATCCTAAAGTGACTTTTGGGGAAGGAGGCTGTGGCACTTGTTTTGTATTTTAAATTTCCAGATGAAATTGAACCAGCACAATATGCATTAGATTTGTTTTCTGTTCTGGCTTGCCATGAGGTCCCTCAGACTGATGGTAGGCATGTTCCAGCTCTGCTTGGAATACGTTGTTTCCTCAAGAATGGCTTTTTAAGATTTGGAAATTTTGAGACAAGGCAGGATTTCTGAATTACCTCTCTGGATCTGAAACATTTTGTACAGTCACTTGTTATTTCCTGTGAGATGCAGAACAGACCAGTGGAATAATAAAAACTGGATTCTGAGGTTGGGGTTTTTTTGGTTAAACTGTTGAGCTTTGAAAATGTGTAATTTTCTCATCTCCTTCTCCTGTAGCCTGACTTAGTGTCTAGAGGCAGTTAAGCAAGTGAGAGGAGCTACCTTCTCACACCTGTCCTGGCTCCAGGCACACCTCCACAGATCCATGGTGCTGCCTCACGAAGGAACTAAAGCTGGAAGCAGCCAGGCTGGGAACAGCAAAACGTGAGAATGAGAATTTTCTGCTTTGGTTTTACTGTGCCCTGCATTGTAACACAGACCTCAGTGCAAATAATGACCAGTTTAGCCTTTGAAAAAAAAATAATCTCTGTAATAGAGTCCCTCTGCTGTCTCTGTGTCAGTGTGTTGAGAGGGAAGGAGGTGGGACCCAAACTGAGGATTTCAGCCTAATCGGGTGGTTTCCAGGAATCACTTCCTACGGGCTGTCCTCACTGACAGCTGTGAAAATACAAATCAGGAAAACAGGAGAGAGAACTCCTCCTTGTTTGGCTGGGCTGTCTGGGTGTGAAGGAGTTAATGCGCCGCTGTGGTATTAAGCACTCCAGTGGTTTACTTTTCCCGGAGCCCTCGAGTATGGCCTCTGAAGGTGTTATTACAATAGAGTTGTTAGCATGAGAAAAGGTGGTTTTCTTGCCATGGGTTCATTTTGGGGGGATTTGGAAGTCTGTGTGGAGCTGGGGCTAAGGCCAGAGCCAGGAGGTGCAAGGAATTCTGCTTGTATGAAAGTGAAAGCTTAGTTAATTTAGTCTTGGCAGAGAGTTTGCATTGTATTGACACCCCAGTTGGACATTGATATGTAGATTTAACAGTCAATAGGAGACATAGATGGGCTGTCCTTAAAGTACTTGCTTTGCAGAAAAGTCATTCCTTGGTTTGACAGGTTGTTAGTTTTTCACATTTTTCAGCACCGTATTTCCCAATTCAACACTTGGGAATTGGTTATGTTTTACAAAATGAAGGGACAAATTTGGACTCTGATTTACATTCTAGTCTGTAATAGCTGGAGTTCCCAAAACATTTGCCATGTGTGGTGAGGCAGAGAACGTGATGGCATTTTTTAGCTGCTGCTGCCCTCACTGTTCCCTTCCAGAGCGGTTCGGAGCTCTGGGCCTGGTGTGGAAAAGCTTGGAGCTCATCCTGTCCTTTTTTCTGTTACCTGGGTGCACCTTGGCAAAAGTCACTTTATTTGAATCACCTCATCTCCTTAGAACAGAACAAACAGTGGACAAGCACGTGTTTGTTTGCAGCTCCTGATAAGTTTGGGACAAAAAACCCCCAAGTTTTCTGGGGGCTATTCTGTTACAGGAGCAGGGACCATAATTCCCCCCTTCTTCACTCCTCTACCCTGTGCTTGTGCTTTTCTCCATTCCCTCATTTCCATGTTATATCCATGATATGCCAAAGGATAATGAATGTTCCTCTAAATTCCAGCTTTGGCATGAGACAAGGGATCTGGGATATAGGGGGTCCCTCACGGCCTAAAGCACTTTTTATTATTTCTTCTCCTTCCCACACATGCTTTTTCATTCTTTCTTTTTCCTTTTTTTTTTTTTAAACAAACTGAGAAACTCGATCGTTGCTTAAAAAGAGCCACTGTTTTCATCTTGCCAGTGAGAAGCTTGTACACAGGAAGTCAGTTTTTAGGTGGTCTGTAATAAGCCACATGCTTTGTGGAAGTGGTTTTGTTATAAATTAGATGTTGGTTTCTACCTGGGTTTTATGAAAAGAGGAAATGTTAGGGCAGGATTTGTGGGCATGAAGGCAGTATCAGAGCTCAGCAGAAGTCTGAAGCACAATTTTATTTCCTTTTCTCCTCTGGTTGATGAGATGGTGGGGAAGCTCCAGGCTGCAGCACCGTGGGAGATGAGGTGATGGTGGTGGGGAGTCGGCCCCGAGCGCCTCTGTCCTGCCCCTGCTCGCTGTCTGACTGGGCAGGGGTTCCTCCTCCCTGCACAATCCCTTGCCTTCCTTGCTCATAAGCTCTGAAGGGCACAGGGAAGGTAAATATCCCCCACTCATGTGCTCTGCAGCCCCAGCAGGGTGGGGAGGGCTCACTGCAGGTGAATGTGCTGAGGTGAGGTCATGCTGCAGCACCTGTGGGTGCAGCTCTAGGGTCCCAGCTCTGGGGAGCAGGGCCTGCATCCATGGGTTAGAACGTAGTTATTTTAAAATACTTCTTAAATCCTTTTTTTTTTTTTTTTTGGCCTTCACTTATTGCCTGTGCCCTACCTTCTGTCTCGTGTCCTGTAGTAATAGCAGGGGAGCAGTGTTGATCCTGAGCTTGCAGGCTGTGATGCACCATTGGCCACTCATGATCATGCCAAGAGCCCAAGTGAAATCAGTCATTAATCAGGGGCCGTGTTTGGGGAGAGAAAAGTTACATGAAAGTAGTCATGGTTCCTCCTGCAGCATGTGTGTGAATGTTTTTTGTGTCTCTTTGTGTCAGTTTTACAACTGACCCACACCCATGGAAATGATCTGTATCCTTTCTGGATATCTGTGGGTCTGGCTGCAAGAGGAGCTCTGCCCCAGCAAGCTGCACTGAAGGCAGAAGATGGTGGTGTTAAACCACAGCAATAGGAACCAGGTAAAATGCTCTGATGGATATTTTCAATATCTGCTGTGAAATTGCATCAGATTCCACTTTGGCACTTGTCTGGAAGTGCAGCCTCCTGGACACTCCAGAAGTTATTTATATAAGTGTGGATGCTGCTCCTGCCATGCATTGAGTGATACCTTGTGCTCAGAGCACTGCTGGTGTTTGAGGAGCTACAGCTGAGGGGGGCCAAAGCCTGGCCTTGGGAAAACCCATGTTTTAACACTGATTCTCTAATGAAAAGTCAGCAGTAGTTATTTAAAACTTTGTGTGGTGTAATTGAAACCTGCACTCTCCTGCTCGCAGACCTGGGGAAGGCTCCCGGCTGAAGTGAGCTGCTTAAAACATAATTGATTGGAGAGTCAGCGTTGGATCATTGGCATCATCCTAAACAATGGATACACTGGCATTGAGTGATGGGGTGTGAAACGTGAGGGTGTTTTAAATGCAGCTCTGAGTCGGGGCTGTGAAGAAAAGGGCTTTTAAAAGTACCCAAGAGGAAGTTCATAGAAACTGTTCCAAATGTGGAAAAGAGCACATGTTACTGGAAGCAGGTGTAATAATGCTTTTTCCACATGAAAATAAATGGCCATATTGGTCAGTCCTGGAGGTGAAATACCTGAGGTTTATTCACACATGGAATATCGAGGTGAGACCAGTTTAATTAAACTTATGTTTATTCTGCAGAGGTAGAATGTGGAATTCATTTGACATCCATCATACACGTCTGTCTCTGTCAGGAACACTTAATATTTTATTTTCTTGGGGAAAAAATGCACCTGAGAATATTTGGGTAGAAGTGGAGTGGCAGCCAAGCCTGACTCAGCATCAGACCTCTCAATAGTCACCAGTCCTGGTGGTACCTGCCAGCCTGGAAAGGTGTGTGTGGTACAGTATCTGTATTTATAAATGTAACTCCAGAAACGGGGACAAGGGCAAAGTAGCTCAAATGAAGAGCCAATTAAGATAATCTAAGCAGAATGAGGATTAACTGCCTCTTAATCTGAAGGGTACCCAAAATGCATGTGGCCAGTTTAGATCAAACAAGTGCTGTCTGTGTCAGGGACATGCACGAGGGCCTTGGGATGGACAGGAATGAACGTGATGTGTTCATCCCGCTGTCCAGGGCACAGTGTCATTGGAATAGTGATCCAGGCTCCGCTGGGTCCTGCTGGCAGTGTGTGTCATGGAAGGAAGCTCTGTGCTGCAGTGTCATTGCCATGGAAGTGTGAAGGAGTAAAGGTGTTGGATATGTCATAAAGAAATGATGGCTCCTATAAAAGAAGTTCATATTTTGCTGTTTCTCTTTTTCCAGAAAGTTGGGAGCACTCACAAGTGGGTCAGGGAAGAAGCTGCTGTGTTTTCTTTTAAAAAATGAGTTGCAGTGCCCACTGTGGCCTTTGCTGCTGCTCCCAGTACTGAGGCTGATCTGCATCAACCCGGTGAAGCCCACGCATGTGCTGGTGGGAGGAAAGGGGGTCACATCTGCACCCGTTTCAGGACTGTGATTTTAAAGCCCAGCAAACAGGAGCAGGATTCCACTTTGAGCATCCATTTGTTTTAGTGCTGGCCTGAAGGGCGTTGTGGGGGGTGGTGTCTGAAGGTGTGGGGCTGTGGCTGGCCTGGGTGTGTGCTGGGGAGGGGGTTTGGGAGGGTGCCCAGCCCCTGCCGTGGCAATGCCCCGTTTCTGGGGGAGCTGCTGTGTGAGCAGTGACTCTCCAGGAGAAGGTGCCTGTGTTGACTCTATTACTCTGATGAGTGGTTTAGCGAGTTCAGATCGGTGCCATGTTAATTGTCAGGACTGGGAGGGTGGGAGCAGATTTCACCGGGGGCAATGGAAGAGATCCAATGAATTTCCACTCCGTTTCACTGCTTGGCAAACCAGCACTTACTGTCACTTTGCATAAATACGTTTATTTCAGAGGGTCAGCCATCACCACTCCCCCCTTCCCCTGCCGGCCCACCCTCCCCTGAAGGAGAGGAGGCCGACGAGCATTTAATTTCCCCAGCAGCAGGTGCTTGTCATCCATCTGAAGAAAGCTGCCAACATCTGGTGCAATTGCCTCGGCAAACGCAGTAACAAGGCGCCTGCAGTTCAAACGCAGAGAGAGCATTGCCTCTTTAATGATAACAAGCTGTTGGCTTCCCCTCTGAGATGAATTCATCTCACAGATGTTTGTCTAGTTTTGGCAATCTTATCACTATAGCTTTGGTGATTATGCTCAACTGGAGACTATTACTATAAAAGAAGTTTGAACTTGTTCCATTTTTGCATTATTTATTTATTTAGCCATTTATTTCTCTGCTTTCTGGATATAATTTGTATCAACAACTGTACTGTTGGTCCCATTACCCAACTGCCCTCACGATTTTTATTGCATCTGCTGAACAGTAGCTCGCTACTTGACTCCCACCGCTGGCAAATGTCTTTCAGCCACGCTGACGTTTTTAACATTCCCCATCAACAGCTTTGTGGTTTGAACCCTCTATTTAACACTACATTTTCTGGGATTACTTGGCGCTCACTCTGTCTGTTCTCTCTAATAACTGCAATATACTCACTATTCCTGCGAGGCGCCAAGAATATTCTGGATATTCCGTTTGGACGGCAGCGCTCTGGTGACCTTGGCAGGGGTTTGTAATGACAACGTACAACTGTCTTCATTGTTGGATCTTAAACGTTTGCAGCCTCTGTGTGAGCATACAAAACATGGAGACCTGCAGGCCTCGGGCCTCGGTGCTTGTTTGCTCTTGTTTGCTTTTCTAACATGCCTGTTTTTCTTAAGGAGACATTTTCTTCTGAACGCGTGGAATTTAATTCTGGTAAATAGGATTTATTTTTGGAAACATGCTTGTGAATAGGTGACTCATGCCTGAATGAAGATGTGTCACTGTTGGTGGGGACACCACGTATATAATTTCTTAAGCTATAAATAGATGTCAGTCCAAGTGCTGGTGACATGGTGATGCTTCACACTGACTCGTTAGCTGCAGCCTGGCTGCCGAGGAGAGTGTTTAGAGTGTCAGTCTCTCCTGCTGGAGCAACAATTTCTGCTGATGCTTATGGAATAGACATCAATAGATTTGTGAAATCCTGGGAGTACTTTAGTTGGCACGACAGAAGTCCAAATTGAGGCACATTTCCGTGCCACCGTTATGGGGTGTACTCGTGTTTCTTCTCTCATTGCACAGGTGGGAAAACTGAGTTCTGGGGTCCTTGGGTGCTTGTCAAAGGCCAAGGCCATCACCTGCAGGGTCCTGAGACTCAGCAAATAGGTGTGCTCATTCACTTCTGTTGCTGAGTAGATTTTAAGCCAAACACTCAGGATTAGAGCTCACTCCCATTTTCAAATCCTGGAAGTAGTAGTTCCTTTTTTCCCTTGCTGATGCTGGACTGGTTGCATGTTGTTGATGTTTGCTCAACACCGTTTACCCACCAACACAGCACATATGGTTTAATGGCTCTTTTTTTCTGCTTCTGCTGTAGTTACAGTATTATTAAAAATCCATTAAATTTTGATGTACATCATAAAGTATGTGCTCCTGTGAATGCGAGCATGGGTAATTATTTCTGATGAATAAACCAAAAGGACAAGTATGTAAGAAGTTCATCCTGCAGCTTTCAATTTTCATTATATACATCTCCTGCAGGGGCAATCGTTGTGATGTTGCAGCTGGTTATTTCCTTGGCCTGGCTCTCCCTGGAGATGGATGATGACAGTGCAAACCTGAAGTAGCACAAGTGCCAATATTTTTGCAGGCATATTTGTAGATAAATGGTTAAGCAGGGGAGGTAACTCTCAGCAAGGCAGAGGGTGTGAAAAGACTGCGACACAGCGGTGACTTCCTCTGTGCTGGTTCATTGTGTATGGGCTTTGTGGAATCTCGAAAAGTAACCCCATTATTTCTCATTAAAGTAACCCAGAAACGTAGCAACAAGCAAGGTGTCATTGCTGAAACACCACCAGGAAGCCAGGCAAGCTCTTCTTGGTGTCCAGGGCCTGAAGGAGGCAAGGGAATCATGAAAAATAATGCATCACAGTGTCCATAAAGTTTCCTGCAGTATATAATGGCCTTAGGGACCTCACCTAGTTTTCTGTATACGATACATGTGTAGTGGTTGCAGCATCTCATTAACTTTCCCATAACACCAAATACACTTCTCTTGAACACCCCCTTCAGGCTTCTTGGGTTTTGCCAAGCATTTCCTAATAAGCAGGAGCTCTGGTATTTATCATGCTTGCCTTCTGTCCCCACCAGGCTAAAGAAGTGGTTGGCCTCTCTCCTGCCCCTTAAATTCCCTATTCCTGAATGCTCTGGGCCCACACAGCTCTGACAGCAGCCAGTCCTCTTGCTTCCCTCAGTTTTCCCTGCTCTGGTTTTAAGAGTTCCCCCTGGTATTTCTTGTGTTTAAGAGCATTGTCTGCACCCAGAGTTTAGTCTTGGTATAGCACAAACTCTTGCAGGGACCTTGGTCTTAGCAGCAATGCACAGCCCTTAGCTATCCCAAATAAGAAAGGCAGTTTATCCCACCAAGTCCTAGAGCTCTTACTGAATCCTTTGTAGCTGCTGTGGTTTCTTTGCACTTGGGTATTAGTGCTGAAACTTCTGAGGACTTGATAGATTCTGTGTGGTTGCTTTGGTTGCTTTTTGCCCTGGAGAGGCTCCTGCAGGGGTTTGCACTGCTGTCTGTGAGTGTTTTAGCTGAGTTCAGCCGAGTTGTACCTGGTGGATGATGCTGTGAGCTGGTGTAGCCGTCAGATGAGCCCAGGGATAAAGAGAAGGATGGAGTTTTGCTTGTGCAGGGACCACAGTTTAGGAGTTGAGCTCTGCAGACGTGGCACTGATTTACTGTGTTATTTTGGTCTTATTCAGGTCTCTGTCCAAAATCTGGGACTAATAGTGTGGCTTTCCTCTTGCTGCCGTAACCGCGGGCGGTTCCGAGGGGGAGCGAGCATGTCTGTGTGCAGCACCTTGCCATGACCTTGATCAAAGTCACAGTGCTGCTGCCATACCAAATGATGACAAATAAATTCACCTCCACTCCGTTTAGTCTGGCTGGCTTTGTTCCTTCATCCCTGAGCCTCCCTGCAAAGGGTTTTGTTTGCTTTCCCTGAAATGGAAGAGGCCCTGGTACATAGTCCTCTTTCAAAAATAAACCTCTGAAAAGGAAAACAAAAGAGAATGAACAAAAATCAGACGTTGTCCAATTATACAGAGCAGATCCTGATTTTGAGTTCCAGGCTGCTCGAGCCAGAGGTTTGTTTAAGCGTAACACAAATTCTACCATTTTTGGATGATTTGAGACTCTCCTGCTCTCCCTCCTATACTTTCAGAAAACAGTCAAAAAAGGAGACTGTAGTGAAATTCTGGAAGTAACATCTATTGATTTATTTTTTCTCAATTCTTTTTTGTTACCTCCCTACTGTCTTCTTCAGTCAGATTTATGCTCCAGAGTTCCTAAAGTCAGTCAGGTGCACTGGAAAAGCTGTTTCATTTGACCTTCTGACTGTATTTTGACTTCAAGAAAGTAAAAGTACCTGGTAAAGACCAGGTTGCATCAGTTCTGAGCCCAGCAACAGATTCTGGAACTGGGATAAAGAAAGGGAGTGAGAAAGAGAGAACCCCCTGCCAGCTGCTGAAGGGTTGATAGAGCCGTAGTGGGTCCCCCACATGCTGTGCCTGTGCCCCTGCCAGCTCCCCATCCTGCACTTTGGGTGTGCTGCTGAGTTCATCGAGTTTATGTTGTATTTATTTACTCTCTGGCCTCTTGAAGTGTCTTATTGCTGTTTGGAGCTTGGAGAGCCCGGCTGTCAGAATGGCAGTGAGCTCTCAGTGGTGGGCGATGTGGAAGTGAGCTGTGCTGGCTGGCGATGGAATCTGGATTAATTTACTTGATGGACTCCTCGGGCTGTGCTGACTCCAGAGGAGCCCATCGTGTCAAAAGAGAGGAGCTGCAGAGATTAAATACCCAGCGATGGCAAAAGTGAGTGAATCGACACAAGCGTCTCCTGCCTTCCTGCTCTGCCTCCCCGAGGGTGACCTTGGCTGTAGCTGCGGGTCCCCAGTGCCAGCCAGGGTGGGTGTGCAGGGACAAGTGTCCCTCTGCTGCCCCCCTCACTGCCTGTCCTGGGCCCGGGGCCGTATCTCTGCGAGCAGCTTTTTGGTGCCGGGGCAGGGCTCAGGTGTTTCCTTGGGCGAGGAGTTCTGCTGTTTCCTGTAGATTGAGTAAGGCTGTGTGTTGGATCCGTACTAGTAAAGCAGGAAAGAGCAATTAGGGTCATAGCTGAAGGAAAGATGGGCTCTCCTTTGCTGCTGTCTGGTGGTTCAGAGCACACCACGTAGCACTGGGTGCTCCTGGTGAGTCAGGGAGGCTGAAGGATCCCTGTGAGGATTCCCAGGAGCAGCGGCCATGGCATTCTTTGTAACCGTTTCCTGTGCTGGGATGGAGCTCAGGAGTGTGCCTGTGAGTCTGCTGACTAACTGGGTCTTACGTGGGAGTGCTGGGATGGCTCGAGTGTGTTTGGGTGGCTGCAGGCTGTCCTCTGACCCCACAGCTGCTGGCAGCTGGCCAGGGCCAGGCACGAGGCTTCGTGGTTGGGGTTAGTTGGCAAACGAGCCTCTTGGGTGCCATTGCCTTCAATACCTTGGTGGCATCAGCAGATGCATCTTTAGCAGTTTGTGGTCATGTTTTTGAATTAAACAAGCCCAAATATTAGTTGTTTCCCACCCCCAAAAGGGCTGAAGAGGATAAATGAAAACCTCTGTAATGCCAGAACTGCACTTTGTTCATCAATAATTAGGATCTGGGTTCCTAGTGGGAAGTGAGCTTTGTGCTTGGTTGACTCGTAGGTCATGTTTTCCCTTTCTTTTCTGTTTAAGTGGAGAGGTTTATATACTATTCCTTGACCTGAAAATTTGCTCTGTAAAAGGTACAGAAGGTGCAGGCTGAGATAATGCATCTTTTGGGACTGCAGGCTTGCTTCTGATCTCTGTGTACACGATGTGAATGGAACTGGAGTAGAGTTGTCCAAGCAGGCCAGGGCAGCTCGTGCAGTGGGCTGAGTAGCCTGGTGCAAGTGTGGTTGTGCCATGGCCTGTGGGCATCAGGGGAGGGTTCTAAAAGAATTAGAGGTAACTGATGACTTCAGCCAGATTGTCTGTGGATGTGAGCTGGCAGAACTCCTCGAGATGAGAGGAGCTGTGCTGGTTTGCACACAGAGGGGGTGGGTGAACGTGGTCCAGGTGTCACCTGGGCTGGGGCTGTGCTGGGCTGCACGAGCTGTGAGTTGGACACTTGGTTTTGATCAGTGTGGGCTGGGAAGGGCATCTTTAGGAAGGAATTCTTCTCTGTGAGGGTGGTGAGACAGTGGCACAGGTTGCCCAGAGAAGTGTCCAAGGCCAGGTTGAACAGGGCTTGGAGCAAGCTGGGATAGTGGAAGGTGTCCCTGGCCATGGCAGGGGATGGAACGAGATGAGCTCTGAGGTTCCTTCCAACCCCAACTGTTCTGTGATTCTGTCCACAAGGAGTGAAGGCTCTACCTTCAGGATGCTCTTCTGCATCCTGTCCTTCTCTGGCTCTCGTTGCCTCCCCAAGCAGGGGTTGAAGTGTCAGTGTTGGCGCAGGTGCTGGTCTGCTTTGCAGCCCGGGCAGGAATCCCTTCACTTGCTCAGAGTGCTGCTGAAATATTGATGCAGAACAAATCATCTGGTTGAAACCAAACATGAGACTGAGGAGAGAGCAATGGTGTGTGGTGTTCACCGTGGTGTGTACAGGGAAATGTGCCTCTGCTGGGACCGGGTCCTCCTGGCAGAGGGCCCTGTGCCAGGTGGGCAGGAGGATCTGGAGTAGCCTGGTCCTCTTCAGTGGTGAAAGTTTTGGGTTTTAACCCTTCCGCAGGCTCCAGGGAGCTAAGGTGAAATGAGAAAAGGAGGGTCAGTATTTTGCATCATCTGTGAGTGATTGGGAGGGTATTTGGAAAAAGTGAACTGCTTTTGGGACTTCTTCAGACAGACTGTTTAAAGCAGTTATTTTTCCCAGATGGTAAATCTTGGAGACTTCCTCGGCAGCCTGGTAGTAATAATAATACTTACATGGCACTTTACATTTTCCAAGTGCTGTCCAAGTAGCTGATCTGTCTTTTTCAGGAATGTGCAGTTAAACTTGAACGATATTGGCCTGAATTTGTAGCTGTTTATCAGCCGTGTCTGTGGGTGAATTTACTTTTCTACTGGTTTGCACTGTGTGAGTAAACTCATTTCTCCTGTGTATCTTGACATTAATTCCAGTCTTTCATCTTGGTAGTGGAGATGATCTTTAAGCAGAGCAGAGAAGAGGGCTGGTTTTCTGCCTATTGCACTACCAAAAAGATGAGTGCAGCTATAGAGAAATCTTCCCTGTGGAAATGGGGAATGACCTCCTTAATGCCCTGGATGTTGTCGTGCTGTACCCTGGCTGCCCATCCCTGCTGGCTCAGGGGTGGCCATTGCCTCTCCTGTGTGATCTCTCCAAGGGTTTCCTTTAGAGGTGTTTCCAAGGAGCGTTAGGTGCAGGCAGAGGGAACAGGTTTGCACACCTGCCTGCCATAAAGGGGTTTGTTGTTGTTCTCCTTCATCTTTTATGACTGTCCCAAGGACAGTCTGCGCCGTGCGGGGTTGCTGATAAGCCCAGGGTGTAATGCTGGTGGGTGAAGTGCTCCACACCCAGCCCTGCTTCCCCTCCTTGGTGTCACCTGTGCTCCTGCTCCTGGCCTCTGGCAGGTGGAGTGCTGGGGCTGAGCAGAGCCAAGGGCTGGGCGGGCAGGAGATGCAGAGTGAAGGCACAGGGGCTGGGTGGTGGCTTGTGGGAGAGCAGAGGAAGGAAAATATCCGTCGTGAGAAGGGCCAGGGAGGGAGCCAAGTTCCTCGAAAGAGGACCTTGCAAGGAACGTGCAGATGACATGAAAAAGTAATTAAAAGGAAAACCCTAATGGGACGTTAGGGGGAGATGCAGCTGGAACTTGAATAAGCAAATGTAAAGAGGGAATTAAGTTTGTAAGCTTTCCTCTGAGGAGCTGCTGGGGAAAACACAGCAACAGCTTCTGCTGATGTAAATCAGCATCGAGCCCGTTGCCAAAGAGCTGCAGCCTGTGAGTGTGGCTCATCTGATATTTGCTAGTCCTAAACCTGGAAAACACATGGGGAAAGAGGCTGTGGTGTTCTGCAGAGGTGACCTGAAGGACACTTGATTCCAAAGCAAAGGATATCGACTACAAAAACAAAGGGAAACTGTTGGTAATGTAGTTTGCCTTGGGCAAATTGCTAGTTTGCAATAAGGAATATTAATTTAAGTGTATAATGCTTTAAATTATCTGGATAATTTAATCTGTGTGATTTTAAAGAAATGATTTATAAGCTCTGATCTTGAATAAAAATAAAATAAACCAAATGAAACAAACCCCTTCAATTAATATTAGCACTTTCACTCAGGAGAGTAATATACAGCAGAGGGGTTTATTTTTAGCTGTGAAGAATTTGCATGTGTGTTTCCAGATGTATTCTTAGACTTGGTGCTACTTAAAATTCAGCTACGTAGATCCCAATTTTCTTTTCCGTAGCATTTTGTCTCTGCCACTGTGGATATAATTTTTTTTTTCTTTTCTACTTCTTTTTTCTCTTTTTTCCCCAGCAGAGGTGGTGGAGGGGGGTGGGATGATTAAGGCAGTCGGTAAGTCTCTTAGCTTCCTCTGAACTTTACTCCCTCTGCGAGGAGTGACCTATTTAGATGAGGCCCTTTGATGCAGTTGGGGAGGTCAGGTGAGGTCAGAGTGCTGGCCGTGCCAGAATTCCCACAGATGCAGGAAGCCAGGAACTTCTGGAGGATGTGGGTTGAACAGGCAGTTGTTTCAGTCCGTTCTTTCTCTGCCTGTGTGTTTGTTCTCTCACTTAATTCCTGAAACAGAGGGGGCCGGGTCCCTCTGCAGCGCAGGGAGCAGCCCCGATGCCTCTGTTCGTGGGCAGGTCCCCTCCGAGGCGGGGAAGGGCCGGGTGTGGACACCACGGAAGGCAGAGCCTGGAGCTGGATCCTCTCTGCTCCCGCTCAGTGGATCACTCGGTGCTTACGCAGATGCTGATTGCAACCCTGCCTGCCCAGCTCCTCCTTCCCAGCCCCACCAGGGCTCACGTCCCTGCCCATGGGAGAAATCCTCCAGCCTCTTTAATTCCTTTAATTGCCATGCGGAGGAAAAGGAAGGAGGAAGAATTCTCCTCTCAGCTTGGTTGTCCCAAAGTAAAATCCCAGCTGAGCAGCTTAAAATAGATGGTCAGCTGGTTGTGAGGGCTGGAACTAGCCTGGAGAGCATGGCATCTGTCTCCCAGGAATGCTGCCTGGTCATCAGGCTGGATAAATTAGGACTAGTGCTGGTCTGTGTGTGAGAGAGAGACAGGCTGTACTGGGGATGGGGAGCTGCCCTGGATGCCAGCGAGGGTGGTGTGCTCCAGTGCTCTGACACGTGCCAGGGAATCGATAACTCACTGATCACCCAGGACATGGGTGTGCTGGTGCTGGAGGTGCTGCCGCCTGTCCCGCTGCCCAGGTCTGCGCTGGGAACCTCTGACTGCGAAGCCACTTCTAATGGCACATCCAATAACTGATGCAGCTTAAAAAGGGGGCGGGGGGGAAGATTATGCCAATGATATCAGCACAATGACCAAGTCTGTTTTACCTTCTGTGCTTTCCTCTGCGTGCTGCCGCCTCCTCCCTCCCTCCCTCCTCCCGCGGCCGGGCTGGATCCAGTGGCAGTGCTGCTTCTCCTCGGATGCAGCACAAAACAGATTTTTCTAGTGGCTGAATTTAATCACTTAGATGCAGAACACTGATAGACTGAATCAATTTAATTCCTATTGCTTATGACTGGGAGGGGAAAGAGGGGAGAAGGAAGGTCATAACAATTTAGCAAACAACAGCTTGGCTTAAAAACGTAACCAATAGGTTGGTCTTGGATTTTTTGGGGTTGGGTTTTTTTGTTGTTGTTGGGTTTTTTTCCTAAGCATGCCCAGGCCAAGAAATGTAACAGCCTTAGGAAGTGGGGAGCACTGTGCTGTGCAAGGTGGGAGAGGTCATCTGTTGGTGTGTGAGTTCTGAAGTGCCGGCGCTGCCACAGAGCTCTGGGACTGCCTCCTGTCAGGCAGGAATGTTGATGCTCCCCACTCTTCTTTCTGAGGGAGCTGCTGGAGGAGGTGTCTCGTCGTTGGGCTGTGAATGTCTGCAGTGGTGTGTGAGCGTTGGCACGCATTTGCTTCAGAGCATCTCTGCTGCTGTGGCAGGCACAGAGCTGGAGGGTGCCAGGATGGTGCCAGAGCTCTCCGGGAGGCTCCAGCAGGAGTTGATTGGAAATGGAGCAGTCTGTGAGTCTCCTTGCAGTAGAAGGCCCTCGCAGTTATGCCGTGTGTACCCCTTCCATCCGAAGCCCAGAGGGTGTGTTGTCAGTGCTCTTGTGGTGCCTCTTGCAGGGGAGTTGGCTCTGTGGAGCACAGGCTGTGCAGATGTCTGTACAGCCCCCTGCCTGGTGCTTTTGGGCACTATGGCAATTCCAGTGATGCCAGGAGATAAAGCTCCTGTGAAGAGGTCCCCAGGATTCACCCAGGTAAGCTGTTGACATTGGGTTCATCTTTTACAAGCATCCAGCGACCCCAAGAGAAACCCCCGGTGCATCAACCCGAGTCCCAGCCCTGGGCAGCATTTCAGAAAGTTCTTGACCAGTTTCTCCCCCAGCTCTTACCCAGGTGGGTGCTGTGGGACGTGGGTGAGACTGTCACCCCTTTGGTGGGCATGGGGAACTCAGCAGTGCAGGGAACTGCCTCCCTCCCAGGGCCTCCTGAGGTGCCATCCAGCTGGACAGGCAGAGCAGCACAGTCCTCATCCGACTGCTGCCGTCGCCCGGGAGCAGCCGCTGCTCTTGAGCGAGACACACAGCAGTGGTGAAGCAATGAAAGCAAACTTGGCCAGCCTGACAGCAAACTTGGTCGCCTGCCACAGCCATTGGCCCATATGCACAGTGGTAAATAAAAGCTGGAGTTGAATTTCTTTCAAGTTTTATATAATATTCGCCACAATATGGATGGAGGGGGGAATCCCTCCTATGAGCAGTTCTACCAAACAATAAATCTGAACTTCTCTTTTGTTCAGAGGCTGTGCAGCGGGGTAGTTACAGAGGAGAGGGAGCTCTCGTGTTCGTCACAGCCTCCCTGCTGCTGTGTGAGGCCGTGGGACCTCCAAAAACAGCTCCAGCCCTTCTCTGAGCTGGGCTTTTGTGGGCTGGTGTTCAGTGAAAGGCTTGTGCTGGCGGGAGCTGCTCGGGGAGGCAGCAGGAGTTTCCAGAGGGAAAGAAACCCGGGATCCAGGCAGTTAACTCGGAGGTGTTTGCTGCTCTGCTCTGGTCTGGAGCTGAGCAAGGACGTGAACCAGAGCAATGACAGTGGGAGCAGAAGGGGAGGAAGTTGGGCTGTGCTAAGCGACGGTCAACTTAAAAATAGACCCGTCTATTTATAGCACTGACAGCCCACTGCCCCCCCGAGCAGTGCAGCCTTGTCTCCTGTGTGTGTGTATACACATACACACATCTGTGGGCAGAGGAGGTGATGTGTGTGCCTACGCACACTCCCCTGCTGGGGCAGGGGGGGCAGCTCTCCCTGCGGGACAAGGTTGTGATTTTTTTTCTTATATACATCTAAAAAACAAAGGAAAAAGAAGAAAGTGTGTCTGGGGACTGTTTGCTTCGGGATTGTCTGTCCAGCACCGAGGGCTCTACTGTTCGTTATCTGCATGCTTACAATCAATTTAATTCTAGGACCTATCAGGCAGGGCTGATGGGTTTGGTTTTTACTTGCACAGTCACTTGCATATTCAGGCCTGACCTGTAAGTGGTGTTTCTGCAATGGAAATAATCAGCAGAATAGTACAGAGCAGTGCCATTTGATGGATGGCACTTTTAGCCATAAAAGTCAGCACCCGTGGGAATAACAGTGGATTTTAGGAGGGATTCAAATAGGGAGGAGGATCCAGCACTTGGGTGAGCTCCAGTCCTGCTGTGCAGAGAGGGCAGGAGAAGCTCTGTTGAAGGGTGAACTCGTGTCACTGTTCCTGGGCTGGGGTGTTGGAGTGGTGTGGTGCAGAGTGCGGGTTCATTGTGGAGCAGTAGCGCTCCAGCCTCCCCACAAGTGCTGACTCTCTGCCTAAATCTGTTTGTACCTAAAGGCCCTTTGGCCTGAATTAGAAATGAAGTTTAAGTAACGTTTTGTGAGGGCGCTTCTTGCACTTGAAATGAAACCAACTGGTTTTAATCCAAAGAGCAGATTGAGGGGAGATTTATGTCTTTCCATAGACAGTGACTCTAAGGGCAGTTGTGGGTTCTTTCTGGTTTTGGTTTTATTTTAATGGAAGAGTGATTTTATTTCAATGTTTCAACTTTGGGCTGCCAGTGTGGGTTTGAAAGCTGAAGCTGCTGTTTCCCTCAGTAGTACACACTTACGGGTGGAATTTCTGCTTTAGTTTTCAATCTCTTGTGCTTTTGGCATTTTTTTATCACAACCTTATGTGTTCTTTAAACACTTTTTTATTTAATCATTTATTCTTTTAAGTGGGCTTAATTGTATAAAGATTATCATGCATAAAGAGACATCTATAATTAGAAGGGGGGATTGGTGCTGTTAGACAGTGTTTTAGTAAGGAAAATTACAGTGTTCATAAACTGTTTGGAGAATGGAGGCAGCATATATTAACATTCAACAGGTTTTATGTAATCCTAACAGAGGAATGACTCTTACTCACTTGGATGAGTTGGGGCTGCTCCGGTGTTTTTTCTCCAAGCTTAGTGCTCCCCTCTGTTCCTTCTTTTTCTCCTGGCAGGCAAATGGAAACAATCTTGTCTCTGCTCTTCCCTTTTCCTTGAAAGCAGGAGTTACTTACAATAATGGACAGGTTTGTATCAGTTGGGCTGTGAAGAGATGCTGCCCTGTGCTCTCCTGCTCCTCG
Organism: Pachyramphus minor; assembly: GCA_013397135.1. Classification (NCBI taxonomy): domain Eukaryota; kingdom Metazoa; phylum Chordata; class Aves; order Passeriformes; family Tyrannidae; genus Pachyramphus; species Pachyramphus minor. Next base: position 1,040,781 of record VYXB01004988.1, on the reverse strand, counting down.
CTTGTGCCCTGGGGCTGGTGGGGAACCTGGCACCATTCAGATGGACGTGCCCTTGGGACAATCCAGGTGATTTCCAGCTCTCCTGGAAAGAACATGTCACCACTGCTGGTTTCTTCGCTTGTGGCTCCTGTTAGTGTGCATGTGCAAAAGTGTTCCAGGTAGGGGATTCGTTGGGAACAGTTACCCTGCACATCATTTGTGAGCTGAAATGGGCAGGAGCAGTTGGAGTGTGCCATGGCTTGGCAGCCTGCCTGCAATCCCTGTATTGTCAGGATTTCTCCTCCTCCCTTCCCCCCCTGAAATGACATGGCTGCGGGGGACCATTGATTTCTGCTCTCCATGCTGTTAATGAAAAATTCCTTGTTGGCTCCTAGTTCTCTAAATCCTTTGAGACAGCTGCAACAGTTTAGGTACTTCAGGAGCAAACATGCCAGGCTGAGTGATGTACGACTTGGTGAACTTTGAAGGGACAAAAGGGCTGGCTTTTGTTGGCCATAAACCAAGCGAGGCTCTTTTCCCTGGGTTTATTGCATTTTCTGTAGCCAGTTTGCTCAGCATATTTTGATAACTCAGTACACAATATCCATCTCTGATGGCATATAAGATTTATTTTGTTTGTTAATGCTTAATAATTTTATTTTCAAGTTTAGTGTCAGCCGGATAAGGGCAAGGAGTCTTGATGATGCTAAATAAAGCCTTCTCATAGGTTTCCTGGGACTCCACATGTGGTCCTCGTTTCCTTCTCTGCTGCCTATTGCTTTGCCAAGTTCAAGCCATTAATTTTGAGGGAAGGGAAGTATTACTTCAGATCACCTTGTAATGCTTTGTTGCCACATTTTATGTTCCTGGACAGCATGGTAGTGGAACGCTCTCTTTATGAAGTGCAAGGTGCAGATGGCAACTCATTAAAACTTTAGTGATAATCACCCTTCCTGTGGAATTCCCACTTAAATCTGGTTAGTGGAGGAGGAGGAGCAGTGTCACAGAAACATACTGCTTCTGGGTGATTTAAACACATATGGGATTGAGTGTTTTATGTGTGCCCCATGTGAGGAGCCCCCAGAGCAGATTGCCAGAACTGTTGAGGAGTTGCAGTTTAATGGAGGTACAGGAGCTTTTGCTCTTGATCCCTTTGACAGTTAAGCTGTTGTCTCCAAGTGCATTTGGAAAAAACCCTTCTCTTTTAAATACAGCTTTTTTTTTTCAGAATAAATGGAGGCAAGAGTAAGTATGTGAGGCAGCTGGTGAGGAGCTTTCTGGTCATTTCAAGGTTGGGAAGCATTCTTTGGGGAGCAATGCATCATTGTTACACTGCCTCAAAGCAAAAAAGGTACTTGCTTGTTTGTCCTCACTCATGCAGATGGTAAGAGGAATGGTCCCAAGGGCCAGCTGAGAGCTTGGAAGTGCTTGGCAGTTAGAAAAAATATTTGGATTCAAATCTCTAAACTGTTACAGATTTTTCTCTGGGACTTGGAGCAAGTAATTTATCTCTTCTCTGCCTCAGTTTCCCACCTGTGGAATCTGTTGAAGGGTCACTACCTTAACTGTAGCAAAGCATTAGAGATGATAAAGTATTTGGGTGTGAGCAGGACTGAATATTAACTGTGGGTAGAGAGAGTGTTGACATGTATTTTGAGACAGAGAGGTGTTGAGTGTAACTGGTAAAGCCCCGATTTCCAGAGGTGGGTGATGATGCCTCCTCTTCCAGGCAGCTGCATCCAGGCCCCCGTTACAGAGGGTACCAAGCAGCATCTTGGACCAGCGAATTTCAGCCTAGAGGTGTCTGGAAAGCTCCCCAAATAAATTGCCTTTGTTAGACGTGCCACTGTTTTCCTGTAAAATGCTGTTTTCAAATGGATCTCAAGGGTTTGATATGTGCAAGCCTGGAGTAGGCGTTCTGGATTCCTCAGCAGTGACATCCTAGGCCTTTTTGTTGTTCTTTCTGTCACCTGAGCATCCTTTGTTATTTGTGGATTTGCTGAGAAGAGGGCTTTTCATCTCCTGCTAAACTGCTTTGAGTCGGCAGAGGGGATGAGTGATGCTTTCTGGCTGCTCCTGTTCTTTGCTGTCCTCTCTTTTAACAAGTGCAGTGTCTGCAGAGGTGACTCGTGCTCTGGAAGGCCAGGCTGAGCAGGCTGGTGAGCTCAGCTCAGCTCTGCACGGGGCTGTCACAGTGTGGCACCAGGAGCAGTTGGGCCCAGCTTGAAGGAGACCAGCAGATTATCCCTTACAGTAACCAGGTGATGTGCCTTGCCCGAGTAACACAGGTACAGGAAGGGTGGGGGCCCTTTTTTCCCTTTCCAAGGACTCATGCTGAGGTGTCCCCATGTCCCCTCTCTGTGTCTGCCTTTCCATGAATTTCCCTGGAGGGCAGCCAGTGGCTGGGCTGCGCTCACCGCTCCTGGCTGCAGATCTGCTGGCGTGTGTGGGGTGAGCCACCAGCCAGAGTTTGGCTACTGTTTCCTCTGAGTCACATCTGTCTAGTCCTCCTAAAGCAAACAGAGAAACCGTGGTGCTCTTCTGGTGCTGCAGAGCCAAGCAGTGTGCTCAGGTCTGATTCCTGCCGGGCTCTGCCGCGGTGGCCGGGCCGTGCTCGGGTCTGTGTGCCAGGCAGGTGCTTGGGATGCTTGGGAGACAAAAACTCAGTGTTTCCAGCAGTATCCTGCCTTCAGTCAGTTCTGTGGGAAAACCTTGATGCAAGGTGGGGCACAACAAGGTCTCTTAAATATGATCCCTCCTCCTCATTAGAGCTGTTTTGAGTTGATAAGTGTCTGTTTAGTGCACCCGAATGAATTCCTGATCCCGTCCTTGCACCGGCAGCACGACTGTGCCTCAGTCCCCACCTCGCACTGCCCTGTCACTAGGCCCCTTGTTGGGGGCTGGGTTTAGGTGGTTTTAGGTGCTTTTTGCTTATCTCCAAGTTGGGATTTTGTCTGGTTGTCAGCAGAGCCTTGAGCAGCCCAAACCCGTGTTCTGACAGCACTGGCAGGGCTGAGGGACAGCAGAGGTGACCAGGACATCCGTGCTCCCTTTGGCATCACTGCAGGGACACACCCAGGTTCTGGAGAGGAGCCGTGGCCCTGCCCAGACCTCTCTGGCCATGGGCTGGGAGCAGGACCTGGGATTTGTGGGTCAGTGCTGCCCACGATGACGGAGCTCCCCTTGCTCTGGGATCAACCTTGTTTGCTCGGAGCTCACCCTTCAACCTGTCTGCTTTGGATTTTACAACTGCATTTTCAAAAGGCCTTTTTTTCTCTCTCATCTCCTCTTTAACAAGCACTTGAGCTGTGGGGGACACTGAGTACATGTTTACTGGTAATGTGTGTCCCACTGCAAATTGCAGTAGCTTCACCTCAACTCCCTTCATACCTCACACAACCTTGCTTTTGGGTTCAGCACCCTAAAATTTAAATGCACATGATATATCAGTGAGTTCTTGCAAGACCCCGCTGTAAGGAGCTGGTAATGTGTGTCCCACTGCAAATTGCAGTAGCTTCACCTCAACTCCCTTCATACCTCACACAACCTTGCTTTTGGGTTCAGCACCCTAAAATTTAAATGCACATGATATATCAGTGAGTTCTTGCAAGACCCCGCTGTAAGGAGCTGGTAATGTGTGTCCCACTGCAAATTGCAGTAGCTTCACCTCAACTCCCTTCATACCTCACACAACCTTGCTTTTGGGTTCAGCACCCTAAAATTTAAATGCACATGATATATCAGTGAGTTCTTGCAAGACCCCAGCTGTAAGGAGCCCTGATGGATGTTGAGTGCTCAGCATCGTATGAACCTGGGCGAAGCAGATGAATGGGACTTTTTCTGTTTGGTGTATTTGTGTGCAGGACAGTGAAGAAAAAGAGAACCCACCCTCCTGGAAGGATATAATTTTTTAAACAAGGCACATTTGAAAAAAAAATACACAAACATTTGTGTGCATTTGTTCCAGTATAAACACACGTGTTCCTCTGTGGGGCTGCAGCGAGGGCAGACGAGGAGCTGGGCTGAGCTGTTGTGTGCTGCGTGCTGGAAGTACTTAGTTCTGCTTTATTACCACCCCTACCCCCAAAAATAACAAAAAAAAAGGAAAGAGAAAAGAACATCTGCTAATGCATAGCTCCAAAACAAAAAAAAAAGAGCTGCAGAGGAAAGGCCACTCGCTTCGCTGCCGCTGAACTCGGTGAGGAGTTCAGGGAAGGCGCCGGAGCCGCGGGCGGCTGTGGGGAGCACTCCCTCACAGCCCGGCCTGCTCGTGGCTCTGTGTGTTGGGGTGGTGAGAATTCACGTGGTGATCATTTCTATGTCATAATAGCAAATGCAGATTAATTTTTAATAGAAATCCATAACAGCTCATGATGCTGAAATCTGGTGTGTCTGTTGACAATTGCTATTTTTGGTGGAAGCAAACCCTGAGGCCTTTGCAGTGCTGCTGTGTGTTTATACTCTGCTGTCTGCAGAGGGGAAGTGGAGTTTGCAGCAGCTCCATCAGAAAAGGGATTCTTCTCTCTGATTTAATGGAAAACTTCGAGGCTGGATGTTCAGAGTAGTGATTGCAGCACTTTGCTTCCAAGTTCCTCCTCATCTTTTGAGGATATTTGACTGCAAAGTGCACAGATGCTGGGGAGGGAGCAGTTTAGGCAGAGACCACCCCCCCTGGTTTTGGGTGCTTGCTCCAGCAAACATTCCACTGTGAAAATACTGGTCTCGAAATGTGTCCAGGAATGCTCTGGGGATTGTGAGCACCGTGTTTTGTTTGGTTTTTCAAAGGAAGCTCAGTTTGCCTTTAATTGTTCTGTGCATATTTCCAACAGATGCAGTTTATTTTCTTGTCAGTGGCTGCCCATGCTGGTAGTGCAGGAAGCTGGGGATGAGGCGGCCTGGGTGCCTCCATGTCCTAGGTCAGAGCAAGTCCTACCCTCTCCCAGCATTTCCCAACATGACTGGTCCTCATCATGAGCCTATTTGATGCCTGGCTGTTAACTGCTTTAGGAATTATCACTTTCAAGCTCTTGATGGGGGATTTTTGGGTTTTGTGAGGTTTGTTTGTGGAGAGAGGAAACTGATGTGATTGGAGCATGTTGGCACCAGGTGCTGGGTATTGCCTTGTGCTGCTGTTTGCTCCCAGGTGGCATAAACAGTTTAAGGGGGTATCTTAAAAATCCAGTGGCTCCTCCATAAGGTGTCTAAGCCCTTGGTGCATCTGATATGAAAGAAAACATGTATAAATCCTTTTTTGAGCAGTAGTGGTGACGGCTGGAGTTAGGCTGGCAGGCAGAGAAAGGGCTTTCACCAGGCTGGGTGGGAGCAGCTCCATTAAGGGTTCCCACATCTCTGTTCCTTGTCCCCAGGTAACCATGGTAAATAGATGCATAACATGTTATTTATGAATTCAATAATTACCTGTTCTTTTGCCTTTCCATCTCCCAGCTTCTGCTGTGTTTCAGTGATTTGTTCTCTTTGCCCGGAGATGAGAATTCCTCTTAGCTGTTTTTCTAGGAATTGTTTTCTCCCTCTTCCTGATGACAGTGCAGAAGCTGCTGGAGGTCAATACCTCTGGAGAACATGTGGCTGTTTCCAGACACCTCAGTAACTGCAGCAGGTGCTGCACAGTTCTTTGGTTCCTGCTGGGTCTGCACAGGCCCAGCTTTTATTTTCGTCTGAACAAAGTTCTGCAGGTCACTCCCCAAGTGCTGGGAACTGGTCCCAGTAGCCACAGTTCTGCTGCTTTTCATTGTGGCAGCATTTGGATCTCCAGGATCCAAGCATTTGGATCTCTCTTCTTGGAGAGGAGGGCTGGCATGGCAGTAACAGTTGTTTCCTGGTGAAGGTGAAGTTTGCAAGAACCCCATGTGCATGTGGCTATGGCTGTCATTTATTAGTCTATCAAGAGGGTTTGTTTTCCCAAATAACCCTCTGAATTATTCTGTGTAATTAACTCTTGAACTTATTTGAAATGATAAGGGGGTAGGGAGGAGGAGAGCGTTGTGGAGCTCAGTAAACCGATAGTATTGCATCACTTTTCCCCACTGATCACAAGGTCGTCTCCAACAGCTGTTCCGGCGTAATTACCCAGCCCAGGCTTCATGGTTGGAACAATTGAAAAATTACAGGGGTCACTGGCTTGGTGTCTTAAATTTTAATAAGTACATAAAAACAAAATGCTGAGTTATTAAAAATTAATCCTGCTAAGCGGTTGTTCAGGCTCCTCTTGGAGATGGAAAGCCTTGAGGGTGTCCATTTGTCCACTGGGGCTGGAGCAGTGCGGGTGGTTATCTCCGGCCTGCGCTGCTCTTCTGCAGCAGTTCAGTGGGAATGTTAAGTTTGATTATTAATTTAATCAAGGTCATATTCTGTTTATGCAGAAGTGGAGTGAACTGTGGCCCTCCGTAATCCTTTCTCTCCTCGGTAGCTCAGCCTTTGTAATTCCTGTAAGCTGCTCATACGAGCAGAGTTGGGATATTCACACAGTCAAGTGGATATTGTGCAAGTGTTGATTATCGCGCGCGGCTCCGTCTCCTCCTCAGCGCAGAGATGTTCTGTGAACACAGAACGTAAATCTGGCAGCATTAACATTATAAGCCTAATTTCCCCCCCCCTTCTCCCCCATTTGGGGCTTTGAATCCTGGTTATAAAACTTGGATCAGAGCTGAGTGCTTTCTGCTCTCCGTGCATTCTTCAAAGAGCATTCAGCCGTGGCGCTGGTACAGGAGCACGTTCAGGAGCTGCTGCTCGGATCCTGCAGCTCCGTGTGTGTGCTGCTCTGTAAAGCCGTGAGAACTCGCCACAAAGGAAGGTTGAACCCCTTCCCTGACCCACCTGGCATTGTTTTCTGAGGCAATTAAATATAAATGGCATGCAAAGCATGGAGGATAGGCTGAGCCTGGGGGGGGGTTTGGAATGAGACATTTATTTCCTTAAGTTGTGTGCAGGAATTTGTAAAGGAATCCAGTAGGAATATTTGCTTTTATTTAAACAAATAGAGAAGATGCAGGCTATCAGTTGCCTCAGGGATAACTAGAGAAAATGCTGAGGTGCATTAGACGTATAATCTGAATTTTCAGATAGCTGGAGATAGGATATTGGATCTTTTTCCTCCATCCTGAGCACAGGCCTTTGAGTTAGCCAAGGTTATTGCTGGCCAGCTTTCCAGCCTGCATAATTTGACTTTTTTTATGTAGCAGATCTAAAACTTTCCTAAACAACAGCTCCAGTGAAAACTTTGGAGACCTTTTGGCCAAGCTGCCCCTCAGAGTAAAGCACTGGGGACAGGGATGTCCCGTGGCTGGAGCTGAACTTCACAGCCCCACTCTGCTCCCTGCCAGTGTGACCTTGAGCTGCTGAAATCCAGGAATATTAAGATGAAACTGATGCTGATTTTCGTTTTCTGTAGCTTACTGGGCCGTAATTTATGGCTGTAACTCGCAGCTGAGCAGTGACCACGTGAGTGTGCTGAGAGCCAAACGGGGGCTGCTCACAGCCAGCACCCACCGTGCCCCTGGGCCGGACCCTGTGCCACCCTGTGTCACCCCTCATCCTCTGCAGACCGTGTCCCTCCTCCCTGGCATTGCTGCTCCCCTTGGCCACCCCTTGGCTGCCTTTCACCATCTCCCCTTTTGTGAGCAGCGAGGTGAAAGAATAGCAGGAGCCTTATTAAGATGTTTTCAGATAACGTTTGCTCAGCTGCGAGACGGCAAAAGATTTTTCAGAGTCTATTAGGCAGCCAGTGCTATGGAATAGTAAGGCTGATTTGAAAAATTGGCACCTAATGGTTTACAACTGGAATAAATTTCCAGAAATTGGACCACGGAGAGAAACTTGTGTGTGTGTGTGGTGTGGTGAGCCCATGCCCCAGCGAGGGGCTGCCGCTCCCTCCCATCACCACCTGGGATTTTTCCCTTCTAATTAGGGAACTCGAGGAGTTCAGATCAGCTTCTATTCATTTCTCTGCTTTGACAGAGCTGTTTGATGGGGAGAGGGCTGCTGGGGGGAGACTCTGCTCCTGCCTGGAGTCTCTTTCTCCCCTTCCCTCCTCCTGCCGTGTTTTGTAAAGGCCAAAGCCTGAGAATCCCTGAAAAATTAATGGGGCCTCAATAGGTGCTTTGCACCCGCTGCTCCCCCCTCTCTGCACCCACAGTGGGTCACTGCTGAGCAGTCTGAAGCAGAATAGCTCCCAGCAGCTGCTCTTTTGTATGTAAATCTGACCTAAAGCAGTGTGGGGACCCCCTCTGTCACCCCAACCACGGGCTTCAGTCTCAGAGATGCTCCACCGAGGTGCTGCAAATGTCAGTGGCAGCTGTATCCCCATCCTGCTCTGGGGGTGCCACCTCCAGCACCAGACCTCATCACCAGGCTGCTGAATAATTGAAAGAGCTGCCTCAGAGGAGCTGGGCACAGGGGGAAGGTCTCTGCCTTCAGAAAACAGTCTCTCATTTTGGTGTTTGAAATAGTCAAAAGGCCCCTGGAGGGCTCAGAACCCATAAAGACCTGCCTTTTTGTCATTGTAGAGAAGTCCTGTGTGGTTCTCATCACTGTTGTTGTTGTTAGTATTGTGCAATTTCCAGTAAGCTGGTGCTTGTGTTCCAGCCTGGCTTTAGGATGAGAGTTTCTGGAAGGCTTAATTTTTAGGTTGGACCTGGTATAAGTCATCTGTCATCCTTTTCTGTCTCCTGGGGTCTCAGACTCCCATCTCTTCCACCAGGACAGGAACACTTGTTTCCTTGGCCAGGTTTGGTGCCTGGTTGAGAGTGCTCAAGTCCTTTCCTTGAAAACTTAAAAAATCCCCAGTTTGCTGTAGTAATGACTTGTTTCATCCCAAAAGCCCCCAGAAGACCAAAAGCCCAGACGTGAGTGCTAAACCATGTTCATCTTCCTGTGCCTCACACGTCTGGGATGGGAGGTGTGGGCTGAGGCTCTGCATCTCCTGGGCTTTCCTGCCCTTGACCTTCAGGATTCCCAGTGAAGGGCAGAGGCCTCCCTTTTTCCCTAAGTAGGTTGGGGTTGTTTTTATTCCCTCTGTTAAGAGAACACCCCCCAAAGGAAAAAAAACAAAGTAAAGTGAGAAGTCCTCTCCATTTGGCAGTGTGTAAAGGCTTTTTAAAGCTAAACAAGAAAACCAATTATTTTTCTAACTGCTTTACTCCTTCAAATCTTTCACTGTAATGGAGATTTAGAATCCATCACTGTTTAGCTATTATTTCTGTGTAAAGAGTCATGCCCTATTGCACCAAGCAAACAGTCAATTTTTTCCATTATACTTAGCTGCAAATAACAAGGGTATGGAATAAATGACCCGTTTTGGAGCAGATTTTTCTCTGTGCAGTGCTCGAGTCCCTGGAGGAGGGCAAGGAAGGGTTAAGGCATTCCTGGGCTCCCCATGGCCGAGTCCTCCCCTCTCCCCTGTCTTGTGCCTGGTGGAAGGGGCTGCAGGGAGGGTGAGGGTGGTCCCCATGGAGCGGCTGGGCTGGAGCTGAGGTGACAGATCCTCCATGGATCACGCTGCCTGTGCTCTGCCTGGAGCAGCCTCCAGGTCTAGATTTGGTCCAGGTCCTTCTGAGCTCTTCTGTGAAGGCAAACTTGAGGAGTCAACAGCAGCACAGTGATTGAACCCACACCCTCCAAGCCCACAGATGTCTCATAGTGAGGAGCTGGATGTCCAGAGGGAGCTGTTACCTTGGCTGGTTGTCTCCTGGTGTAGTGTCCATTGGTGGAGATGCCACAGGCAGGGGCTGCTGTACCCCCTCCCTTAGAATCACAGAATTGTTCAGGTTGGGAAGCACTGCCAAGGCCACCACTGACCTGTGTCCCCAAGTGCCACATCTGTGAAATCCCCCCAAGGATGGGGACCCACCACTGCCCTGGGCAGCCTGTTCCAATGCTTGACAATCTTTTTGGTGAAGAGATTTTTCCTAATATCCAACCTAAACCTCCCCTGGCACAGCTCTTCACTGGCCAGGGTCAGAACACTTCAGGAGGGGATGGAGCAGTGTGTGCGTGGTGTTGATGTCCCTTGGGAGGGCTTCCCTGGCTGGTGTGGGAGCAGCTGGGGACTGGGGAGGTGATTTTTCATTCTCATGGTGGTTGTCTGACTTTTATTTCAATTCAGGAGACTCTTGCAAGCGGGTGTATGTTGTGTGAAAGTGTACTGCACAAATATGTAGCCAGCAGCTCTTTTTTTTTTAATTAAACAGACACTTGAGGTTAAAAATCCCCAAGTTCAATGTAAACTTCCTTCTGTGCTATTAAGTTTGGATCACATCCAAAAACTCGATAATTTTATGTTATGTCATTGAGTCTGTTTGTTTATGTTTTGCATTTCATCCACGTTTCACTGTTGGATTTTGCTCCCCAGCTCAGACTTGGGTGCTGGGGAGCAGGGATTGCTTCGGAGCTTTTGGAGGGGAGGGGCACAGGGCAAACCCCAGAGCTGCTGTTTGTTTTATGATATTGTTCTTTTTAAATACATTTTAGTGGCAGCAGTGTCTCTGGCAGCTCTGCAGGGCTGGGCAGTGGCTGTGGGTGCCTGGGGCAGCAGCTGGGTACCAGTGCTGGGGGCTCTGGTGACTCGGAGCTGCAGAGCATCGTTGGTGCAGAGGAGGATCCGACGGTCTCACAGGACCAGCTGGAAATGACAGTGAAGGCTGAAATAGGAAAGTGTGATAAATTAATGGACTAAAACACCGTAAGGGACTCGTTAAAAGAAATAGCTTTAGGAGAAGCTGTGAGGAGGATTGGAGTGTGAAGGGGAACGGGCTGTTTCTGGGAAAGAAAGGGAAGTGCTGGTGCTTTTACACAACGATCATTAAGAGAGATGGATCCTAATTGGGAAGTTAGAGCTTTTAAGAGGGTTGAGGGAAAAGGGAGGAAGCTGGAAGAGTGGTTTGGGCTGGCAGAAGAGTGGGGCGATACCTCTCCCTGGTGTCTTAGGGTTCAGCACCTGCAGAGGATTATTTGACTGAGAAGCAGAGTCAACAAGGGAACCAAAGGAAGTAAGATGAATAGATTCAGCCTGGAGGTTGAAATTAAGTTTCAGACTATCACTAAGTGAAAAGAATGGCATAAACTGTTGCTTAAGACACTAAATATCTGCAAGACACAGGATAGCCCTTCCATTGACATGTTCCAGGACTTTCACACTTATATTTCATTCTTCTTTCTCAGTGTTTGACTTGCATGACTAACTAAAGACTTTCTTCTTTCTCTTTTTTTTTTATTCCCTTGCTTTTAAAACTATTTTTTATATAGCCTGTTCCCAATTGAGGCTTTTATTGAGAAACAAATGCTTCTGGTTAGCTTCTGTGTGGAATCTGTCCAGCTTTAAACCATTGCCATGAGCGAAATTCATTGACAGCAAAGAGAAATCAAAACAAACATTCCCCAGGATGGGTACTTCTCTATAAAGGAGAGGAATTTGGACATATTTCTGTGTTTGTGCAGTAGGGGTGTGTTCACAGCACACACAGATATTCCAGGCTGGGCCCGGGGGCCGTGCGTGTGCCGGCACCGGCATGGGCAGGGCAGGGGAAGCCCAGCTGGGTGCAGGGCACTGGGGAGGTACCTGTGCAGCAAAATGGGGGAATGTGTTTTGGGTAGCTGTGGTTTGCAGTTCCAGAAGGGGAGGAATGCCCCCCTCCCTCTGTGATGGTGTGGTTTGGTCAGGGAGGCTGCTGGGCTTCGGGGGCCCGAGTGGTTTGGGAAGTGGGTTTGTCGGATTTTTGGTGATGTGGGGTTTTTTGTGTGTTTGTTTCTTCAGCTGTCTCAGCTCAAGGGAGCACAGTTTGAGGCAAATGGGAATCTGATGGGTAGTTGTGTCCTTCTCATGCAAACCTGTTTTTCTCTCTTTTCCCTTCCCATTGGGCCTGGGGAGAGCTTGATCCAGCTTCCCTTTCATGCTCCTCCCTCAACAGTGCCTGAACTGCTGCCTTTGCTCACAGCATCCTGTACCAGAGAAGGGGAAAGAACTGAACAGTCCTTCTTTCATCTACCAGATGTTGTTTTGTGCTCTCACTGACCTTGACCAAAGCCAGGTGCTCCCGAGGAAGAGCCCAGCTCAGATCTGTCCCCTGGCAGCACCGTGGGCTCTGCTCTGCGATGGCCCCGCAGGGAGGATACTGCTCCAGGGAGAGGAGCTGGTCCTGTGGGCAGCACTGGGGTGCCTGAGGGGTGACAAGAAGTAAGGGAAGGCTGAGGAGAAGCTCCTCTGGTTTGTGACCTGCAGATCTGCCAAAACTCAGCTCTGGACAGCTGCTTTCTGCTTCTGCTCTCCTCTCTCCCACCTTTTTTTATTCCAAGACAGCACATTAAGAGGTTTGATTTGTTTCTCTTCTTGCTTTTGGTGAGCGTGTTTTAGACAAACATAATGAAACCATTTTAAAAAATAAAGGAGTGGAAATAACCTCATATAAAGTGGCAGAGAAAAACTACTCTTGGCATCATCAGCTGTGCTCACGGCGAGGCACAAACTATCTCAACATGTCAAAGACACTTAAATCTGCCTCACCTGAGAAGCCCAGTGTGGAGGCAGCACTGCAGTGCACCCACTGCAGGTGGGGCACAGAGAGGCTGTGGTGACTCTTGGGTTTGGTTTTGTTTTTTCCAGGGTTGTTCTAGTTGGGATTTTATAATTGTTTCAGATCTGTCAGACTTCTGATCCATCCTCTTAAAAGTGCCAGATGCAAAGAAACATTAATTAAAACCCCAAACCCCACACCAAGCCCCCACCTCACTGTTGGTAAATGTTTTTCTTCACTGAATAGTTGGAAGAACTGGGCTGTGTCAGTGCTTTGTCTTGTTTCAATTTCCAGAACAGTGGCACCTCTGGAACTCTGGGTTTGGGAGATGCTTGCAGTGTAGATGTGGGGCCCTTGGAAGGAGGATCATTTTCTGATCTGCCTAGAAAAGCAGCTGTCTTTTATCATCATTATAGTTGGAGAGTCTTAATAAACTAAAAAACCTCCTGTCACAAGAGTCCTTAGCAAGATGTTTATATTTTTTTAAAAAGGGAAGAAAACTGTTTCTTCCCTTTTTTATTAAACAATAATGCAGGTTCAGACTGTGTTCTGGTGAGTCTTTAATTGGCACAAAAGGGCAGTTTAGCTTCATCTTAAGGAAGAGTTGTCAAACAAGCTGGAATTGTTTGCCACTTGGAAACATGCTGAGCTATGGGTTGTGATCTGCATCTTCCTCCCTAACATTGCACAGTGTGGGAAGTTACTTCGTTGGCACAACAAGAGCATGTAATGAGGACACCTCCCCATTGCTGATGCTGGCCCTGCAAGAAGTGGATTTCTTGTCAGAAATCTTCTTTCTGGGCTGGAGAAGGCAGGTTTAACTCCCTGTGTGTTGTGGCTGCATTAGGTGCCAGGGGAAGGAGCTGACTTGGCTGGGACGTGTTCCCTGGAGCAGGGACGGGATGAGCCAGACTGGAAGGTGCTCCACCTTAACATAGCCCAGGCCTGTGGCATGGCCTTCCCTTTTGGGGGACTTTTCCTTCCCCTGCATCTCTGAAGATTATAAACCCCCACATCTTGTTTTGATCAGCATGTGGATGTTCTGGAACATCTTGAATTGAATCAAAGCAGCAAGAAATTGGTTTTTGCAAAGAAGCTTCTTAAATGAAAGAATTCCATTATGTAATTTATTTTTTTTTAAATCCACACAGTAATTCCTTTAAATTCTGCTGTGTGTCTCTTGTATAACATAGTGGTTTGGACTGTTACTGGAGTACGTTTCATTAACATTGTTTTCTGCTTTTTGAGTGTTTTCTGGGGTTCTGTCTCCTGGTTGCAGAGCTGATACCGTCCTGTGCTGCAGGCACTGGCAGGTTCAGTGATGTTGAGGAGGGCAGGTGTGGTGTTTGCAGGGTGAAGGATGCAGGTGGGCAGCCCTGGATGTGCCAGAGGTGTGTAAGTTGTCCCAGGTGGGACTGGCTGCTGGTGGGTCTCTGAGTGCTCCAGGAGCCTCTGTCCCACCATTCTTGGCACTGCTGGGCAGGAGTGGAGCTGCTTTCATGTGTGGTGTGCTTTGTGCCTGCTGTGATCAAATACACAAGTAATTAAACTGGAAACCCTTTTTAAAATTCTGTTTATTTGCTCAGAGAAGAGAACACTAAGAAACCTTGTGCAGCAGCTGTAGGAGGGTTCTCCTCCAGGAATGGACTGAGCTCTCGGAGGGGGCAGAAGGACACTGGAATGGGCTTCCTGAATCCCCCAGAGAGGAGGGAGGTGCTGGGGCCTCTGCAGACTGAGCAGCACTGTTGGGGTGATGGTGCAAATACCAGCCCAGGCCTGGGGGGGACTGCACGAGTTCTGTGTAAATGCTGGTTAAACCCTGCCAGAAACCGAGGCAGTTTGCTGCCACATTGTTCATTTAACCTTTTGTTCTAATCCCTTCTGTGGCACTCGTGATTTAGGAGAAGCCCAGGAGGAGAGGGAAGTGCTGTTATTCCTTCCAGGTCAGGACAGGGCGGGCGTGGGGCAGGAGGAGAAGCTGAGGGGGGCAGAGGAGAGCGCGGGGAGGTGAAGAGGGGCCGTGCTCAAGTGGCCACTCCATGGCAGCCTGCTCTCCTCCACGCTGGGTGTGCTCAGCAGTTCTTTTCAGGGGGATTGCTGAGTGGTTCTCCATTTTCTTTCGATCCCTTTTCCATGGTGGCTGGTGGAGCACTGGGTGTGCTGCGGGAGCCTCGTTAGGGCGATGCTGCCAGCACAGGGCTGGGTGGGTGACTGGCACCACAGACCTCGGGGCAGCCCCCAGCCCTTCACATCCTGGCCTTGGACACTTCCAGGGAAGGGGCACCCACAGCTTCTCTGGGCAAACCTGTGCCAGGGCCTCACCACCCTCCCAGGGAAGAATTTCTTCCTAATATTTAATCTAACCCTGCCCTAATATTTGTGAAGTGCTCAGAAGTGTCTGTGGCGAATGCTCTGCTCTTGTCGTGCCACTGAATTCCTCTGAGTGTTTTTTTGGCTGGCAGTGGGGTGTTTCTGACAGCCTGAGCCCTGCTCCTGATGCCAGGAGCGCGGTGATGCCCACCATGCAATCCAGGGGGATCAGAGCTTTGTGTGGACGGAGAAAGCTTTTAGGTCTTGGGTTTCATTTTGTTGTTGTTACAGTTGTTTTCCAAATTCCCTTCCAATCCATCTGCTCTCCTGACATCCTTTTTATGTTGTTTGGAAGATGGGGAAGCAGTTGCATTGTGAGTGTGGTCAGGTCAAACTCCTCACTTTTATCTCTGCTCTCTGGTAGGTGATGGGCATTTGGGGAATAAAACACTAAGAACAGGGTTTAACCAGCCTTTGTTTGCTATTGTCCAGCTGGGCTTTAGACAGCAACAGAGATGGGAACAATAAACAGGGAGAGGAAGGAGAGATTTTAAACAGAACTGTTTCTTCCTATTCCTGTGTTCCTGGAATCTGACACATTTTGCATTTTAGTCCCAACTGTATTAGTAAAAATAACACACAAGCAAGGTGTGTTCAGTGCAGCTTGGCACAGTTATGATTTTTTGGGGGGCTGTTGCTTAGTTTTTTATGCATTTATCTCCATCTATGTGTGTTTGATGGGGGTGTCTGTGTGTTCTGAAGGTGCTGAAAAAGAAGTAATTACATTTAATGGTTATCCTGCCTCATGTCGATGTATTTACCACGTAATCCCCTGTGGTCCCCTGGGCCATAGGAATTATCCTGGGCCTTTGGGATCACTGTGCTGGAAGGAGCTTCAGAGCTGAGCTTCCTCCCACCTCAGGCAGTCTCAGAGTGTGGCCTTTCCAAAACCCTGGAGTACTGGCGAGGTCATGTTGGCTTCTCTTATCCTCTCCAGTACTGTGCAGAGCTTGTTTGACACCTTGCTTCTGTGATGGGCAGGATCTCACTGAATTTAGCACCTCAGTTTCTTCATGGCTGTGTTATACCTGCTCTGTTCACTTGCAGCTCTTTGGGAAGCTGCATCCCTTCGTTGAAAATCCGATCTCCAGGTCATGCAGCGAATGCCAAAGTGTTCTTGCCACTGGTTAAACCTGAGTTCAGTCTGGTGTGAAAGGTTTGCAGGTTGGTTTAGTGATTTGATACTGTTTGTAAGGATGTCTGCAGAAGTCTTGACTATCTCAGGTGACTGTTGTGAATTTTTTCCCCTTGGTTTTTATCATTTGGTCTTCCATGTTCTTGTGGGCTGGTTTATCAGTCCCTGCTCCAGCCCTGTTCTTTTGCCTGTGGCAGGTGACTAATTTACACAAGTTGTTCAGAAAATGAAGGAACCTGGCAGAGAGCAGTGTCATTTGGCCAGTTTTGTTATACAAGACAGCTTTTAGTCTTTTACATCTTGCACTCTTCCATTTCAGCCCTTTTCCGTTGAAGCTTTAGTCTCTTGTTTTGCTCCTCTGAGCACTCGGGAGCATCCCTGGGGATTGCAGTGTGAGTGGTCAGGGATTGCAGCTGCTGGGTCTTGCACCAGCTCACATTAAAAAGCCCAGGGCTCCTGTGTAATGATAAAGAGAATTTCCTCCCTGTTTTTTGTTTGAGATCATAAATAGCAAGTAAGTAATATTGGGCTATCCCTTTCTTTCATCTTTTGTAAAAATGTAATCTCCAAGTGATCTGCCTTTTGTTTGCCTGTGGGCTCACGGGGGAAGGTGTTTGTGCTGGGTTTTGTTGGGCTGTGCTGGCACCATGCCTGTACCATCCTGTGCTCCCGTCTCCCAGGCACTTGGGATGAGTTTTTGGGAGCTGCAGGTGAGGCCAGGCTCCAAGGGAAGTGCCTTTGCCCCCCCCATACTCTCTGGGCTTCATAGCCACTCTCCTCATGGGAAGTTGTCTTTGAAAATCTCCACCTACTTCAGACAGGCTGTTTTTAATAGCTGCACTGCTCTTAATTTCTAAACCCCGGGAGTAGCTCTCCGGTAGGAATAGAGCCTGGAAAACAAAGCAATCAAAGCAAAGCTGTCCTGCTCTCAGGGCATGTTTGGTTAGCAGTGTCTCAGGGGATGTTCAGAGCAGTTCTCTAAGCTGCTGCCTGCCTGCAGTGTGAGGGGCTGGGAAGGAGCACCCACAGCATCTGCAGCCCCTCCGTGTGTGTGACGTGTCTCCAGCGGAGACACCCGTCCCGCCGAGGAGCGTGCAACAGGAACCTAACCCCTTCCACCCAAATAAATAAGTCTGGAAATAAATCTCTTGTCATTCTGTCTTTATAAATATCTTTTAAGTTGAGGATGAGTGACAAGCAGTGGCTGAGTCACTGGAAGGGCATCTCTGATAGTGGTGGAGGAGCCTTTTTGGATGTGTTTTGTCCCCGGCTGTCATTGCAGCCGCACGTTCCACGCTGCCCTTCACTGCCTGCAGGTTGTGAAGTGACAGGTGGTAGATTGAAGATGGAGATACTTCTGGATGCTGCTTGGAGCTGCCTTGATTGGGCCTGAATTGCTGGGAAGGGAGGAACGTTCCCCTGTGAGGGAGGGGAAGGGGTGCTGGTGCAGGGAGCAGGGGACCAGCCCACGGTGACCACAGGAGGTGGCACACGAGGCTCTATGTCCTCACCCTGGAGCACAGAGTCTGGAGGTGCTTATTAGATTTTCAAATGTTATTTAGCTTGATTGCAGCCTTTTTACAAAAGGAGTTAAGACATGGGTATAGAAGATAATAGAACTATAAATTGCAAGTCAGGTTCTTATGAAATCAGTAAATTATTCATTTAGCAGTTGTGTGCGTGCTAATTTCATGTTGCCATGGTACCTGGGGGTGCAGGAGGAGGGTCAGCCTGGGAGCCCTGGGGCTCATGGAGAGCACACAGGGCTTTGGGGAGGACAGATAGTGTGTGGCACACAGCCTTCAGCTGGATGATAAATTGCCTCTTTATCTGCTCTTGTCCAGGGAGAGCCAGAGCAGGCGACTGAAAGAGGTGTTTCACGCCAGGTATGTTTTTTGGAATTAGACCAAAAATCACACGTTTCAGTCTCGGAATCTGTTTATGTGTGCTTTGTCTTAGTGGCATCTCTGCCTGGTGTGTCCCTGGAGATAGACAAATCACAGCATCTCAATGCCAGCTTCAGGACTGTCTCCCCAATCTAGTGCAAGGTTGGAACAGGATGATCTTTAAGGTACCTTCCAACCCAAACAGTTCTATGATTTCAAGATTCTCTGATTCCTGCTTATGTGGTCCTTCCTTTGCTATTGCTGGGGCAAAACCCAGATTTTCTTCCAGCTCCTGTTTTCAAGGAGGGAACATTGTTTTCTCTTGGGTTTGGGGGTGCTTTGGAGTCACTTGTTAGTGGACAGAAAACCCCCTGTGTTCCTGCTGGTCTGCAGGTGTTTGCCCACACTGCCTTATTACCCTGCTGTGTTCAGCAGTGCCAGTGCTGAATGGATGGATGCTCCAGAGGGCAGGATGGATGCTCCAGTGTCAGAAATTTCAGCCTTCCAAACACGTTAAACCAGCAGGACTGGTGGGGGCTGTAGGGTGGTGTAGGACAGGAGCTGTTCTGATGCTGGTTGCACCTTTTGTTTTGTGTTCAGCAGCTGCTGCCTGAGGCAGTTGCCACAGGAGGATTCTCCCATGGTCAGGGGATGGCTCTTCTCTCTGTTGGCTCTTTGCAGAGATGCCAGGGGCTGTTCTCAGGGCTTTCTGTGTAATTTTGGCATTGTTGGACACTTGCAGCCTCTCTCCTCAGGAGTTTCCAAGGCCCTCAGGCTGATGGTGCCAGTGGCCTGTGTTGCTGTGCTGGGGCAGAGGGTTGGCACCAGCAGTGGTGGGTGGCCTGACTGATCTGTGATGATTGCGAGGTCGAAGAAAAACACTTTAAAATGTGGCCAAGACCCCATTTCACTGCAAACCCAGTGTTTTTGGAAAGTGTAAGTCTTCCAAGCTGTCTTGGGCACAGCCGCCAGGCAAGACAGGGTTTATATACTGTGATTGTGTCTTAGCAGAAATAGGGAGTATTTCCCAGAAAAGTGGGTTGAAGGAGAGCAAACCCACCGGGGTCATACAGTCCAGGTGTGTTCAGTCAGAGAGCAAGGGCTCCAGGCTGGCATCCTCCTTCTCCCTGCTGCCTCCCTGCTCAGTACAAGTTCCAGGCATCTCTAAGCCACTGCAGCAAATCTGGGAGACTTTGGAACAAATGACCTGTAAGGCTGCACTTCCCAGAGGGAAGCAACAACTCTTCCATGACAGTGGTATCTGCTCTGCTCTGCCTGGTTAATTGAGCCCATTGTGGATGTTCAGGAGCACAGGGAGCTAATTTTTTGCCCCCAGAGACACCAAATGCAGGGAACCTGTGTGTATATGGAAGTGTTTGTGGTCTTTTGCATTGGCTAGTCCTCAGCCTTCCTGCTGGCCCACGTGCTAAGTGCTGCTGCACTCAGGTAAGGAGATAATGATCACATCATTAAGACACTACTAAAGCTGGCATTACTTGTTAGGTCAACATATCGATCTTGACATTACGCTGCAAGATTTTTTTTAGATAATGCCTGTCCATCCTGCCTCTTGCTCCAGGAGGAGGAAAGAAGAGGGAGAGAGGCAATGCAAAAACTAAAAGTGACTTGACACTGATCTTTCTCCCAGAATAAAAGCACTTTGCTCTTTAAAAGATTTGTTGTGCTGCGGAGGCTCCTGCCTTTTTGCTGCTGATGGGATTACTGGCAGATTTCCTTTAAGTCAATAGAAATCCCAAGGGAGTTGCTGGAGTCTGGGCAGATAATTTGGTCATTCTAAAAAAAGACACTCCTTTGCCCTTCTGTGTTTGGGTGCCCAGTGCTTTCCTGGAGGCTGAGCTGCCCTGCCCTGGGGTTTGGCCCCTTCACCATCCACCAGTAAATGTCCCGTCAGTTTGCTCCCCAAATAACCCCTCTCTGTCACTGTACAGTTTTCCTTTGCAGCTTGATACACCTTTGCATTGTAGCCATACTCTGAGCATATTGGAAATCTTGGAAATGCCCTTCCTGTCTCACTGTAGAAGAAAACACCTCTCACTTTTTCATGAATGCTTGTCTTGTTATCTCTTCTGTATTGAAGTTGTCCAGGACAGTTTTTCTCATTTCACTGGGCTCTTTATATTGTGCTACTTAAAGGCAGCTTGTAAAAATAGCAGCAATTTTACTTTATATATATGTATGTGTGTGTGTGTGTATTTTCTATCACTAAAGCTTTATTTGGTATTTTAATCTGGGCTTACTGACTGCACTTTTAAGGACTTACAAATCAAAAGTGATAGTTCCAAAAATGCATGATGTTTTTTAGTCCCTGACTTGCAGAGAACCAGTGCTGAGCTGGTTCACTATCCCTTTCTAAATATATTTCATTAAGAATGGTCCATATGGTGTGTGAGGGAGAAGGGGAGTGCAGAGCAGAACCTGTGTCTGCCAAAGAAAACTGTTTTGATCTAATGTTGAGCATAGTACAACTTTGGGGGGAAAAAATAAACATTGTCAGATGGGTGCTGCCAAATTTCACAATTTATCAAGAGTTTCAGGCTGTTCAGTGATTTTTTGATTTTTTTTCTTTTTTCCCCTTTGGAATACTCCAGTTTCTGGAGTCTTGTGATTTACACAAGACTGTTCATTTTCGTTTTAAAACATGTTGTAGAAAACAACCTCAAAATATGGAACCAGGAAGCTGCAGTGTCAGCAGGTTAATGAATCCTTTGCTGTATTATACTGGAGATCTGGTGGATTTTGTAGTGCCTCTTGTGATGGGGAGATGGTGAGTTGTGGAACGTCAGGGTCCCAGTGAAAGAGGAACTAGGAGAAGGTAACTTCTCAAAGTGTTAGATATGTTCTTTTATTTTCCAAGGTACATCCATCTGACTTGTTGTCCCGTTTTCTTTGAGCTTCATGCTTTCACAAGCTGCTTCTGACAGCCCAGAAACACCAGTTACTGAGCCCTGTGGGTGCTGGTAGTTTTAAACTCTGACTCTCCTTCGACCTTCGGGGTGATGAAATGGTCCTGACTGTGTAAAACAAACTGTCTGGGACCAGGGAGCACCAAACCTGAAAGATGGAGCCATTCACAGTAACTCTGTACATCAGCCCCTGAAATCAGCCTTTTGTTTTCCTCAGTAATTTATTACTTCAAAAGTAATGGGAAATAGTGTTTCCCCAGGTTTTGGTGATGGAGAGGAGCTGCAGGGGCTGCATCCTGATGGACAACAGCCTTGGGTGCTGGGACACAGCGTTTTGCAGAGCTCCTGAGGAGGAGAGCTGTAAAATCTCACCTATGTTGTGAGTTTAATGCAAAATTTTTATGACATTACAAAATGACCTTTATGGGAGTTAAGTGTTCAAAGTCAGGAACAAATAACGTAAAATACTTGTTTCCATTCCCCATATTCTCCTGGCCTTAAGGTGCTGGAGAAGAGAAAAGCCCAGGTCCTGCATGAGGACCTGTGTTGGTTTTACTTCTGTCCCTGATTTGTCACCTTCTGACCTGGAACAAGTCACTGCTCCCTCTTTCCTCCTCCCTGCTTATTTTGATCCTGTTTATTTTCACTTCTCATTGGGTTAGCTTTGAATTTACTGCACTGAAGCAAAGTTTACAGGAAGAAAATGGGGAGGATTGCAGTAGAAAATGAGCAGAGTATAAGGACAAGGAGGAGTCCAAAGGGCCTGTGTCCTCCAGCTGAACAGCAAGGTTAAAATCTGGTGGCTCCAGCCCACTGTGGATCTGGTTGTGAGATCAGCACTGTAACCTCACTTGTGGGAGGGGATAAATCTAATTTCTAGTGCACTTAAAACTGGGTTAGCAAAAGCACATGCAAAACACCGTAGAGAACATTTACCTCAACCTTGTCGGGTGGGACAGATCCTTCCACTTTCTCTCAAATCCATTTCCCAGCTTACAGCTGGCACTTGGAAGTGCCCAATTATAAGTTTATGAGTCCTTTCATTCCTTGCTTCCAGGTTATTTTTCTTTCTTTCCTTTTCTTTCCCCGCTTTTTTTTCCCCTTTGCCTATTTTAAGCCTTGGCTCCAAAATGAACGTTCTGCTTCCCACAGTCCTTCATCACGCAATGTTTTCAGCAGACACTCAAGAATTAAACATGTACAATTTCCATAATACTGATTATCCCCGTTTAAGAGCTGTTTTAGAGGGTATTAATTTCTGTTGCAGTAGCAGCCGCAGCACTTAGCACCACCAGCCCAGTTTTCCCTCTGTGCCTTAGGCTCGGGTTTGGCACGAGCTGGAATTTGGCTGGAATTTCTCACCACTGTTTTTAGTGGGAAGGCAGGGAGGCAGAGCCATCCCAGCGAGGAGCTGGTGCTGGGTTGGAAGAAGGCTGCCTCTGTCACTTTTGATATTTTTGGGGTTTTGTATGCAGAAACAAAGCACAATTAGAATACAGTTATATATCCTCATCGTTATTAAAGCTTGGATTAACATGACATAAAGTTTTGTCTGGGGAGCCTTTTGCTATGGCTCAGGGAGCATTTTTGTGTGACAGTAATAGGCTACAGTTAATATACTTGAATGATACCAGAATCTGTGTAATAAGACAGAACAAAGGGGGTTTATTTGAAGCTGAATTACAAAGGTGGAATTATCACTGTGAACAATCCACCAAGATCGCAGCTTAATTATTGTATCTGGCACTATTTTGGTGTAATAATGTGGAGTCAGGGAGGCAAAGTTAAAAAATATCTATCTTCCATCGCAGAAGGACATCTTGTCAGTCAGGAGGGATTGATGTGTGGACCTGTCACCTCGTTCTTAACACCCAAATCCTCTCTTTGGCCGTTTTTGCCGTTTGTTTGATTTACCGAGCCTGTTTGCCATGATTCAAGAGGCTCTTGTCGCGTTTCTAGGAGAGATTCATCACTGGGACATAATCCATTCAAATAGCTTTTGGGCAAGAAATAAAAAGTGTTTGAAGCCAAGAGGTTTCAAACAAACCGTTCAAAGGCAGCTGTTGGGCCCTGGGGAGGGGGAGGAGGGAGGGTGGGATTGTTCTTCAGGGCCTGGAGAGAAGGTGGGAGCTTCCCTCGGGAACAGTTTGCAGGCAGGCAGGATCTGGGCACTGGGGAGTCTGGGGTAGACAGGCACATGTCCCATGGCTGTGTGCATGTGCCCACCACAGGTCTGAGGCAGATGGGAACGGCAGCTTTGGAAAAACTTCAGGCCATTTTCATGTGTAAAGCATTATTCAACCATCTTGCATTTGTTTGGACAGTTATCCCTCTGCCTGTGCCTTGAATCCCTGTTACACCGATAATAAGCATGGGGGGTAGGATTCTTTCTTTAATTTTCATTTATAAGCTAAAGAAAATGACTTCTTTTTCACAGAAATCACTTTGATGTCAGTAGTTGCTGGAGGTTAAATGACTTCAACAAAAAAAAATAACCCCTCACAACAGAAAACCTTGTTTTTTCTGCAGTAGACTTCCAGAGAGTAGTAATGTGCTCCCAGGATCCCGGGGACGGTGATTACGCCTGTAATCCCTGTGCCGTCCAGGGGTAATTAAAAACTGCAGCTGAACCTTGGTTTCAGATGCCTGGGTGAGACTCTGTCAAGCTGATGAGATTTTGCATTGTTGACACGCGTAAAACTCGATTTACCCACCAATACCCGTCGTTCCTGGGCATTCAGTCTCTCTCCAAACAGGATGACACTGGGGCAGAGCGGGACCAGCATCCGAGAGCTCGGAGAGGGCCGGGGTGGGAGAGGAGCTGTGCCCAACACAGCAGCACTGCTAATTGCCTTCTTTTTAATATTGTATTCAGCCTTAATAGCCTGCTCTCCTGGAGGATTACCTTTCCCAGCATTTATTGTGGCACACTCAGGAGCCTGACCGGAGGAGAGTGGGAAGGGGTGGAGCTGCAGGGAATAGAATCGAGGGGGTACATTAAAATCCCATCCTGGGAGCCTGTCTGAGGGCCCTGATTGAGCTCAGATGGAAGGGCTGGGCTGACACAGCGAGTGTCCCAAGGTCCTGAGCGATCAGAGTGGCAGCTCATGTCCTGTGCTCCCTGTGCAAAGCCCAGGGCCAGGGGCAGCGGGGCCGATTGCCGCCAGTCAGCGTAGTGATGATTTCTGCCCTGAACAGCCTTCAAAGACTCATTCCCTCAAGTGGCTGTGGGCTCCTGCTCTCTCATCACGACCAGCTGGTGTGTTTTAAAAGGTAAAGAAGAGCCCAAACCGCTGAACAGCAGAAATCAGAGCAAGTGCTTCGTGTAGGTTATTTTCTCCTCTCTTGAACACGCTGTAGTGCAGGTGATGCAGGGATGTGCAGGGGCTGTAAGCCCAGGGGAATCCCCATTCCCAGCTCTGGGTGTTTGGTGCTAGAGCAAAGCTGTCATCTTTCCAAGCAGGTTGTGAAAGAAAAGTCAGGGACTGGTCTTCCCCTGGTTTTATCATTAATTTGTGGCAATGGGCAAATGGCTTTTGCCTCCCGTGCGCTGGGAGCTGCTGGATCAGGCAGTGTGTCTGTGTGTGTGCAAGGAGAGGTGGGGCTCTGCTCCAACAGCCTACAAACAATCTTTTAAAAGTGATAAATCACCAGTGTGATGAGTTCAGTGTGAGTGCAGTTCTCTGATCACCCAGCTTGCCATCAGGCTGCAGGGGGCCCAGGGCTTGGGGTGAGCTGCACTGGCAGAGCCTGTCCAGCCACCGTCCTCTGTCTGCTGGGGGGGTGGTGGAGGGTGGGCTTCGACCCTCAAGCCAACAATTTGGCACATTCTTGGGTCCAGCAACATGCAACACTTGTCACACCAAGAGTTGGCAGTGTTTTTTCCATAAATTAAAAAAATCGCTAAATATCGAGAGGGAAACTGTGTTTGATTTGGAGTTGAAATACAAGGGAGGAGAGTTCTGTTTAGACCAAACAGCCCTGGAAAAATATTCCTTAAAATATGCAAGTCAGTATACGAAAAGAACAATAAAAGGAAAAAAGGATCCAGCAGGAAATAAAACGAAACTTTTTTCATTACAGTCAAAGGGAACTTAGATGAGTTTTCCTTTGCTAATAAACTGCAGTTTGATTCTGCAGCTGAGCCTTTAGCTGGCTGTGGCAATTGTTCATCCTTTTTTTTTAACTCTGGGCAATAAAAAAGCCCTTCATGCATCAGGAAGCCTCGTAATGCAATCCTTGTCTTATCTTCACACTTATTCAGCAGGTATTTACGAAAGGGCAGCAGGAAGCTCTTTAAACCCGATCCTGTTACTTTGCTCAGGATGTCTCTTAATCAGATCTGTATCCTTGAGTCCAGCCTGCCCTGGGACTGTGCTGCAAAGGCATCTGTGAAAACACCCTGGGTTTCTTGTGAATAGAGTTTTTCTCAGCATTCTCCATAGCAAGGGAGGCTCTGAGCTGGATTTCACTGTACGGCTTTAGGGCACTCAGTGAAAACCTACAGGTTATTCACAGAATCCCAGAATGACCTGGGTTGGAAGGGACCTTACAGATCACTTAGTTCCCCCCTCCCTGCAGTGGACAGGGACACCTTCCACTAGCCCAGGTTCCTCCAAGCCCTGTCCAGCCTGGCCTTGGACACTTCCAGGGATGGGGCAGCCACAGCTTCTCTGGGCACCCTGTGCCAGGGTCTCCCCACCCTCACAGGGAAGGATTTTTTTCCTGATACCCAATGTAAAACTGCAGCAAAGCAAGGGGAGAGGCAGAGTCTGAATCGATGCTGTAATTAAATGAAATGACAACGTCCATCTTGCTGCAGCCAGGAAGGAGGACCTGTGTCTAAATTTGGCTTTTCAGGTGGTGGTGGTGTTTAGTGTGGCTAAAACCCATCAGGAGAGGAAGCTGCCTCTCCTCTGCCTGGGGCTGACACAGCCTCAGCGCCTCCACAACCCACACTGGCCAGGCCTGGTGGGCAGCACCTCCCAAGCATTGTTTGGAAAAGAAAACAGATTGCAACTTTGCGGCGCTAATATGCAAACGAGCACCGTGAAGGGAGGAAGAATTATTTCTGCTGACGGCGGCTAATGTTCTGTGAAAGTAAAATCACAGAGCGCCTCGCACCTGGCTGGCTGGAGTGCTGAGGGAGCGATGTTCCTGCGGTGCCCCCGCCGTGGCATCGGCTGCTGGGAGGAGGAGAGGGCTCCTCTCCCTGCCCACGGCCCCCTCCAGGCATTTACCTGCATGGGAGACGTGGCCTGAGAGCACCTGAGGGACTAAAGGAGCTGAGCTCCCTTGAGCTGTAGTGTTGTCGACTCCTGTGATATTTGATATATTTAAGCCCCAGTTGAGTGATGTGAGCAGAAGTTTTCTTGCCTTTCAGCATCGGAAGCTTAAACCTGTAAAGCCCGACAGCTCCCATGTGAGCACCAATAGAACAGCTTAAGGTTATGGTGTGTGCATTTGAAAAGTAGTTTGTGTGGGTTTGCCCTGGGTTTTTATCTGGGGGTGGCTCCTTCAGGCAGCAGTGAGGGGACAGGGCTGGAGCAGGATGATGGGGCTTAGGTTCTTCATTCAGTTGTGGATCCCACAAGACAACATTGTTCCAAAGTTACTCAGTTGTTGGGGAAGTTTGTAGACAAGGATGCAGGATGTGTGCCTGTGCACAGGACCAGGGGAATGGGGGACTGGAATAAACAGAGGGAGAAGGGTAAGTGGGAGGTGGATCTGATACCAGCAGGGAATGGAAGGCAGAGTTCCAGGATGGTGCTTGGCTCTGGGGCCACGCATGGGTCACTAAAATGCCTGTAACTCAATTTCCCTTCTAGTCCCACCCTCTTCCTTGTCTGTTAGATGGGTAAAACACAAGGATGTTTTGAGGCAGGGTGAATTAAATGTTTGTAAGGGAGTCTGGATGCTTTCCAGCAGATGTTTGGAACTGGATTCTGTTCTTGCCTGTCTGGCAAAAGGTGGCAGCAGGAGGTCCTTGATTTAACCCTGGCTTCAGATTGAATGACTGGTTTCAGCTGGTGTGGCACATGTGTTTGTAGCCAGGTCAGTGATACAAAATGGGTCATTGTGGCAGCCCTCGCTTTGCTTATGACATTTGTCATCTCTGTCACCATCCAGAGCTATTTCAGGCTCATGGAGGTCCTGGATAGTGGCATTCTGTCCCCAGCAACACCGAGGCCATGAGCCTTTGGGCAGTGCCAGGACTCTGCCCATTCTCAGCGAGACTCTGCTCCTCTGCAGTGGAATTTGAAGTTTGTTGGGGCAGTTCTCTGGGGACACAGGGCTGTAGCAGCACAGCACCTGACAAGTTACTCTTAGCCTGTTCCTTGGGGTTTGTGTGTTGTAGGGACCCCATGGAGTTGAGTCTCGGGTTCTGGCTGCAGGGTGTGTACCCTGTCCCCCCTTCCCTCGGGATCTCAGAGCCCTGAAGTCCATTAACTGCAGCACAACGTGGGAGAAGGGCTGGAGGACCAGGGATGTCTCTCTGGCTCCTGTGAGCTCTCCGAGCCGTGGCCTCTTGTCGGCTGCTCTGACTCTCTTACTCCATTTCAGAAATGCAGCACTGGAACCTATTTTCCCGTCAAGCTAAGGAGACCCAGGGGACAGCTGCCCGAGCGCCGGCGGGCACGGATTGTTCTGGGCAATTAGAGCTGGCTGCAGGACTTGACTGCAGAGATCAGCCCAGCCCGGGGCTCGCTCTGCTCTGACGAGGCAGCTTTTCTGTCCCCTAAAAGCACAGCGAGCAACGTGTGCCCTGCAGCTGGGAGAGGGGAGCTCCCATGGCCTGCTTGGCTCTCGGTGTCACTGTTGTCTGCAGCTTGATTTCCACAGTGAAAGGCAGCCCTGCAGTGCCTGGTGCTGCAGGTAACTGGGAGATGAGGGAGAGGAGCTGCTCGTGCCCAGAGGAGTGATGAGCTGCCTCCCAGAGTGGTTTGGTCCGTGTCTTATTTTCTTGTAGGGACCCCACTGCCTCTCCTTGGTTCTGGTCCTGGCTGCGTGGGTGTATTATCCCTTTGGGAGAAATGTCCCTGGGAGTTTATCCAATGCCTGCCACCCTGCTGTAGAAGGTCATTACCTAGTTGCAGTAGCCTGCCTTCTTTCCCTTCCTCTTCTCATCCCCTTCTCTGCTGCAGGTCCAGCAGTGGCACAGCAGCCTCTGATGCTGAAGAAAGAACTGTCTTTATATTTCTGAGTTGTTCATTTCTTGGTGGGGGTTTGGTTTGGATTTTTTTTGCAAGAACCTTGTCTTCCCTCTTGGTGATGTTGGGTAATGTGTACTGGAAATCTGGTGGGGACAAGGGAAGATCTCAGCCAAGACAGCAGGTGAAAGAACACTGCTAGAGTCCTCACATGGTTTATAACTTGATGTGAGCGTGGCAGAGCTTTGCTTTCATCAATACTTCATATTACTAATGCCAGAGAAGGAATGAATGAGAAATGTCTATGGAGTCATGTTTAATTTGTCCTGCTGTGGAAAGCTGTTTTTTCCGGAGAGCATTAGTCATTCTTACATCCCCCTTGGTAGAGTAAGTGTTGAGTGACATGTTCGTGTTTTGCAGGAGCATTTTGAAGTCCAACAGTAGCCACAGTGCTTTTTGGCAAGTGTTGGGGATGCTCTTTGCCATGTCACGGCTGGTGAGCAAGCCCTGAGATTAATGTGATTGAATGACTGTTTTAATTTCAGCCCTGATGGAGCAAAATTAGTTACAATGATATGTGTGTGTTGAATAAAATTGTAGTTTTATTAGCTATAATTGCTGAAGAAGACTTTTTAAAGCCTTGACTGCTGGGGGGAAAAATTGCTAGCACTGGAATTTGTGCTTGCACAGTATGGCATTGATTGTTATCTGGTGCACAGTATGTCAGCCCACGGCTGGGGAGTCATCACCAGGGCACACTGGGGTCTCACCCTCACAGGGAACCTCCCTGTGCCTCCAGCCCCCCTGGGAGCACCACCCAAATCATGCCTGGTCCACAGGGGAGGTGAATCCCTCATCAGGCAGCTGGGAGCCAGGGTTACCTCACTGGGCTGGAGCAGTGCCTCCAGCCTGGAGGTCCCCCCTTTTCTCCCTGGAGCATTGATCAGGATGGGATGAGCATGGTGGGGTGGTGGGACAGGGAGCAGCCACGCTCTGGATTGGGG
The DNA here is from genome assembly GCA_013397135.1 of Pachyramphus minor. Classification (NCBI taxonomy): domain Eukaryota; kingdom Metazoa; phylum Chordata; class Aves; order Passeriformes; family Tyrannidae; genus Pachyramphus; species Pachyramphus minor. The sequence goes on along the minus strand of VYXB01004988.1, from coordinate 1,011,808 downwards.
TCCCATGGTCTGGTGTGCTGGGACACAGTGCTGAAGGCACCTGGGTGATGGTCAGGGGTGTTTGAGGTGCCTTTGGGCAGGGGCCAGAACCGTGTGGGGAGGAGGGGGTGGGCATGACAGAGGGGAAGAGGTTCAAGTGTTTGTTTCTTTGTTTAATTCTGTGGTAATCAAGCCCAGAGGCCTGGTGTAGGAGAGCCATTTCAAGCTGTCTGGTGTGCAATAGGCATTTGTCTTAATTTATGTGGGGGGAGGTTGTAAATCTGCAGGAGCGCGTTGCCAGCGCTTAGATTTCACATGCGCATTTAAAATAACAGCACCTGACAGTTTACTAGCAGCTAAGAGGTTTTTCTGCTTCAGAAAGCAAAATATTGGAGGAGTTGTGCAGTGTGGATAAATAATTTGAGGAATTAGACCAGAATATCTGGCACGATTTCCTTGGGAGACCAGAAGAAGTGATAGACCTGCGAAGTTCACAAGTGGGGGATTGAGGGAGTGGAGGCACAGCCCACCTGTGTGGGGTTGAATGTCATCCTTCAGTGATTCCTTCCCTCCCTGGACCCAACTGGAATTGCCCCTGTGTTTTTGTGTGTGTGATTTCATTTCTCTGCCCTAATTCTTCTTTACAATGGAGGGATGGAGAACATAGTGCCAGATCTGCTTGGGAGCATTGGAAATGCCCTCCCTCCTGGGGGGACACTCGAGGAGAGTGCAGGAACATCTTGTCCTGTTCTGGATGTGTCAGAAACTCAGAGTTTGGATCAGGAAAAACCTCCCTGGGCTGGATGAGGAGTGTGAGGCATAAAGACTGCTGTGTGTCCCCTCGGGGTAGTTAGGGTGGTTTCACTGTGGAGGTTTTAGTCCTTGATTCAAATGGAAAAAGCAGAATGTGGAGATGTGGAATGGTGACCAGTGTTGCTCCTGTGCAGAGAAACCCTTTGTTACATGAGTGTTGGGTTCACAAGGTGTGTCCATGGAGCATCTTTTGGATCTGCCGGGTCCAGTTGGAGAAGTACAAGATGAGGTGTAAAGTTTTCCAGAAAACATCCTGGTTTGGTCACCTGTGCTTTTGGTGGCAGCACCATCCTCCAGAATCTTCTGGAACCACTGCTTGGCTTTGTGGGGGACTCAGCCTGTTCATTACAGTGTGAGCAGCCATGGACTGTGCTGGGTCTGATCAGCTCCTGCTGCCCCGTGGAACAGAGGAGTTGAAAATCCCAAAGAGGGAAGTGGGAGCTGTGACTGGAGAATACTGTGTGTTCCTGTGCCAGGCTAGATCACTTGCATTAAATTCAGAGCCTTTCTGAGCACAATTAATAGTCATTTTATTTAGGTCACCCTGGTTTTGTTGCTTTAAATGTATGCCTCCATTAAAGTGGAAGAAAATCAAATACATTTATCTCCGTGGAGCCTTTTGTGAACTGGTTGGGCATATTTTAAATAACCCTGAGAACTGTTAGGATTATTAAAGCCTTTGGCTCCTCCAGGTTTTTTTTCTATCCTCCTATTCTCCCCTATTCCTCCTTCCAGGCAGTGAGTAATGAAGTGGTAGAGCCCTTCCTTTTCTCAGAGCCCCAAGTGGATTGGGGAAAAAAAAGAAGTTAAATAAACTGAAGCCCATTAGTTGGGCTTTATGTAAGAAACTGGGTCTGCATTGGCTGTATGTATGAGCTGTGCTGGGACAGGGGAGTCTGTGGGACTGAAGTGTCCATTTGTAACCAATGTCTGCTGGAAAGGCTTTGTTTTCTTCTTCTTTTTATTTAGCACAAGTGCTAAGACTGTTCATTTTGTAACACACTCACTTCATGCCCAGAATTAGTCCAGATTAAGCAGCTCCTTTAAGCCCCTGTATCAAGCCATACCACATCTACAAGAGATGGAGGGTTGGGTTGGCAGCTGGTTTCTGAGTGTGCTGGGTGGAGGTGGCTCAGCCTCCCACACCCGTCCAGGGGAATCCAGGGCTTTGCTGGGAGCTGGTTTTGCTGTGCCCAGGGAACAGGCTGACTGAGGGTGGGTGAAGGCCAAGCTTTGCAGGCAGCAGTGCTATCTTCCAGTCTTGGAAAAAACATCCTTTTCTTTTGTAAGCAAGAAGTGAGCTGCGTGTTTTGAGCTGAGACCCAAAAAACTTGCAGTTGAGCATCTTTAAAATTCTGGGCGAGCAAGGGAGCGTCGGGGTGGAGGAGGGGGTTAACTTGGACAGCCACAGCTCCTGAATGTACTTGAGTTTCGGCTGTGGGTTGTTTTTTTTCCCTTCCCCTGAAACAGGGATCAATTTGCTTACTACAGGGTTTACTGCCGGTTACCTTGACTGTGTCCCTTATTTCTCCTTGATGAAAACTTGAACAAGCCGCTTGTGTTTGCTTCACAGAGAACCGTGAGAAACGGGCTGTGTGTGTGAGGCAGCGTGGTTTGCTCATTCTATTCAGCCCTTTGTATATTCAAATTCTTCTAGTTTGAGTTCTTGCTGTTCTGCCAGATTTCCATACCATTGATGGGTTTTCTGCATTAATAAGTTTCTCCCCCCCCCATACCCTCGCCACCTTTTTGCGACTGGTGAAAAGTTTTTCTAAGCACGCTCCCCTCTCCATATTGATTTTCTTCTCCTGCTTGTCTCACCAGTTCTTAGATGTTTTATTTTGCAAAGCGTTAATAGAATTTTCCTTTTGCTGCTGCACTTTATCTATTCAGGAGGTTTCAAGAAGTCTCATTGTGTCACCGGACTATGGAGGAAAGAGGCTATTCTTCTGCTACAATGGCTGCCCTAAAAAATAACGCAGGGTGGGGTAAGCTCAGAAAGGGCAGAGACGGAGATAAAATGTTCTGACCTTAGGAAAGAGAAAAGATAACCAATTAGACATTGTTGAAAGGGCACCAGCTGGCTCAAAGAACACCCCACTGATTATTTTTTCTTCAAGGCATACACGGGCCACGTCTGAACTCAGCTGCAGGGCCACTTCCCCCGTGCAGGTTTCAGCTGTGGACTGACAGGGCTGACCCTTTTGCAGGGGGCTGCTGCCTGGTCCTGATCCCAAAGTAGGTGCTGGTGCCGGAGGGGTGAAGCGCCTGCTCCGGGATTCCTGTGCTCCCTGGGGTCCCAGCCAGCACACTGGAAACCTCCTGGATCAGCCCATGCAGCCTGCCCTTGTTACTGCTAATAGGGATTTATTTGCATAAAAAAGATCTCTGCCAAGATCATCATTCCAGCCTTGGTACACATGGCACAGAGTGGTGTTTGCCCAGAGGATGTGTATCCGTAGGGGAGATGTCGTGTTCAACAGGTGGGAGAAGGGAGTGGAACTGCAGATTCCAGGGTGATCAGGAGCTGCACCCAGAGCCCCTCACCCTTCAGTGCTCAGTCCTGGTGCCAGGACCAGTCCCTTCTCTGTCCTGGCAGCTCTTGGAGGAGCAGGATGTGGCTGCACAAGAGGTTCCAGTTGTGCTGCTGCTGCTTCAGCTGAGCCCAAGGGGTTGGGAGATCTTGGGCTGAGACATGGCCATGCTGGAGTGAGGGCAGAGTCATGGGGAGTGGTGCCTCTCTGACAAGTCTGCTCCCCCTAACACCAACACTTTTTGAAGTCCCCAGTAATGTCCTCACAGGAGGAGGTGTCATTTTGGCAGGACAGCCCTTTCAGTGTGGGTCCAGCCTGGAGAGCCTGCACACAGCAGCAGCTTTTGGTCGGGGGACAGGGGACCTCCCTTGGTGCTGGGTCTCTGCTGCTGGTCATCCAAGAGCTCTCTGGGCTCCAAGGTGGGATTTGAGGCAGAAGTTTCACGGGCAGAGTCACGGGTTAAGCCTTTTGCAGCAGGGGTGGAGTGGGGACGGGGCAGCCAACATACTCTGGGTCCTGGCGCTGGGAGCTGCGATGCCCCAGGAAACAGCAGAAGGTGCAACATGTAATTTTTGGTTCCAGTGAGGCCAAGACCTGTGAGAATGAAAAATAAAGATTGCTGAGCAAATGGAAACGTGGAGCAGAGATAAGCGGAGGTGGCAGGGGAAGGGCAGCACAGTCCTTATCTCCCTCCTGGGATTGCTCATCCTGGGGAGTTTTCCTCCTCAGAGAGAAGACAGACAGAGGGACAAGCGGCTCCATGCTTAATGTGCTTTGGATTTTTCAGTGCATCAGCATCTTTAGGTCTCAGTCATGATGGGGATCTGGAGATCTGCTGTTCTGCACCCCCTCAGTCCATCACTAACGCTTTTTGAAAACCGTTCTGACCGAAAAGTTAAGAACAAGTTAACCAGAGGCAGGTTTTCAGATGAATTTTAGGCATCATGTAAGGTTTTGCTGCGCTGTATCTTTTCACTATTTCCTGGAAAATGTTTCTGTCCTGTAGTTAAGAGAAGTTCAGACTTTGTTTTTACCACCTTCTCAAACTCTCTCTGCCCAGCCAAGGCTGAGATGGTAATTCTGCACAGTCGTAGGCTGAATGTCTGTCCCCTGCCAAAGAGGATGGTTGGGGGGACAGGTGGACCCTTAGGTGGCACTGTGTGAGGTGAGGAGAGTGTGTAAGTGCATTGTAATTCACTTAGCTAAAACAAGTCATTTATAGAAAGCCAGATTACAAACACAAATAAGTGCATAAAAATTACTGGTGGGGGAAAAAAATCAAAAAACCCCGAATAAGCAAACAAAAAATTCTAAACCCATCCCCCAGGCAAGTAGTGCAATCTTGTAAAGGATAAAACCTTTTCCTTAAAGATCTTCTCCCTTCCTGCAACACCTTCTGCAGTTCAGTGGTTACAGGTTTTCATCAGCCTTGAGTTTACAACAGGGAATTGCAAATCTTCTAATTTCTTCTCAGAGCTTGCCCAGGATGTGTCTGGTGGTGTGTGGGACCCACCTGCCCCCACTCCTGTGGTCTCAGAGCAGCAGCTCAAAGTGTGATAATGCTGGGAAATCAACCCCAGCACAACATCCTCCTGCAATAAGTGTAAAATTTTAGGTGTGGCTGCACAGATTAAATGGAGGTGGAATAAATCATGCAAATCCTAATGAAAGTTGAAAGCAATTTGGTTGCACTTCAATACGTTTCATCAGTCATCTCTCTTCTGAAGTGGAAATGCTGAGCCTGATGCGAATTAAACTTTCTCCCTCCTCCCTCTCCCCTCTTTCCTCCAGCTTTTCAAAAGCCCTTTTGAAAACCTCTGAATACCTTTCTTGGCTGACCAGATTTTACCCTGCCCATACCTCTTTCTAACTCCCTAACTCTCAGCCAAGACAGTGACTCTGTTTTGGAGAAGTCATGGGCTTGATTTGTATCCACAGTTCCTCTCTTGGCCCTTCCTTACCTCCCTGCAGAAGGGAAATGAGGCACAGCCAGGGAGCGCTGTGAGATGGAAGAACTGCTTGGATATTTGGCTTTTTAGGGTGAACACTTTCAGTGTTCACTTTTCTGCTTTAGGATCAGATGTCAGCCAGGGTGGGGGGGTGAAAGCACCAGGTTTCCAAAACAAGGAGCTGAGTGGCTGAAGTCAAGGAGATCTGGTCCATCGAGGCTGCTCCTGCTGTGTCCCCCTCCCGGTGGGTGTGTCCTGTGTTCCAGCCCTCAGCCCTGTTAAAGCACAAATCTCCCCTCTTTGTCTTGCAGGTAGAGGACGCCATGCTAATGTTTGACAAGACGACCAACAGGCATAGAGGTAAGAGAGAACGGGAGCTCAGACCTCACAGTGTGTGGCAGCTTCTGCATGGGGAGCACAGCCAAAAATCAGTGTCAACATGGTGATTTGGTGGCTAAATCCATGGTGCTAAATTCCTCTGTCCTGGAGGTTGCAGTGGAAGGGCTGGTTGGCATGGACTGCCCTGTGCATGTGGATTTTCTTGTTAGAAATGGCTTTTCTGATCAGTCTAATGACTTCTCTTTGGGAGGACTATTGTCAGGCTCTCTGGAGAGAGTAAAGCCCATGGAGCTGGTTGTACTGAGGCTGCTGGGAAGTAGTGGGTTTGTACTGAGGTGACTGGCATTAGTTAGGCTGGGCATAAGGCCAGTTAAGCTGGAACACCAGGAAATTAAGGTGCTAACCCCCTCCGCTGGGATTTCAGGAGTGCTGGAGTCCTGAAGCTGAGTGAGGACTGCTCGTCCTCCACTGGTGTAGCTCAGAACAGGCAGGGGCTCGGGGAATTTCCCTCCACATATTTCACGAGAGAGATGAGGTTTCATCATGGCTTGTACAGTTCTGTGAAAACGAGCTGAGGGTTATTTTCAGTGTTATGGCCATTCCTTTCAGTGGAGATAAATGGCGCTGCTCTGTCTCTCGGGGAGCTGTTCCTGCTGCAGCAGCCGCGGAGCTCCCGGCAGCCAGCACTGGCAGCACTGCATCCCCCTGGGAGCAGGGAGTGTGCCTGGGCTCTCACAGCGGCTCCAGCAGCTGCTCTGGGCTCAGGCTTCAAGACCCTGCTCCCCCCTCTCTGATGGAGGTTGGTTTTCTGCTGCTGCTCCCCCTCTTTAGCGTGGTGTGTTTGGCTCCTGCCCCCGTGTGACGGCGCTGATGGCAGCACCAGCTCTGCCCTTGGCCCCTCGCACTCCGGCCTCTTTGGGGGCTCTGGGTTGATCTGGTGGCTGGCTGAGGCACAAGAGTGTCAGCTGCTCTGAGTGGTCTGGGGAGGCTGGCAGAGGGTGGGAAGGAGCCTGTGCCTGGCCAGGGTGGGAGCCCTGGGAAGGGGAGATGGGGCAGCCCAGGGAGCTGCCTCACCTTCCTGTCGGCACAGAATCAGCAGACCTGACCTCACTGCTGTCTCACTGCTCTGAGATTTGCTGTAACAAGAAACTCAGTGTGTGTGGATGGCTGAGTGAGTCAGGCAAGCCTCCAGGATAGCACTGCCTCCCTCCCAGGCACTGATCCCTCTCTGAAGTCAGGGACCATAATACCCTGGAAAATTCAGCAACAGCAAGCAAAAGACTTGCTTGGGAAGATCAGCTCTTCCGAGCCAGGGAAGGTGTGTGAACAGCCAGTGCCCATCTGTGTGTAAAAGGGATCTGTTCAAAACTTTTATATAGTTTGGAAAGTTCAACCCGTGACAACTTCCTTTTATATCCAGGGAATTTTCCACCCATCTGTGCAAAACCACCTCTAAGACAGGCCATAAATACCCTTCTCCATTCAGGATCTTGGCACCTTGTTTATTGCATTTAAAAGCTACCTGATGGGGAGTTTTGGTCTGGGGGGCTCTGGTCCCAGCCAGGGACACACTAAGCAGATTTGGCCCGAGACAGACAGGCGTAGTGTCCATTTGCTGAAATGTCCCAGATCCTGGAGTTCCAGCCCACTGGGCTCACTGGTGTTCTCTTTAACACCTCGTGCCTGCCCTGAGCAGCCTCCAGTGCTGGGGTGAGCAGGGATTCTGCAGGGACATGAAAGCCATGATGTGGGAGTCCTTCCTGTGCTCCCTGCAAGCAGGATGCTTGTCTGTTCCCACCTTCCTCAAGGTGACCCCTGCTCTGTCCCCAGCAGTGGCTCTGTGCTGCTGTAAGCACTTCCCAAGGCGGGAGGGCACCGGGAATGTTGGTGTCTGTGCTCTGCTAGTGCTGAGCTCTGCTCTGACAGCCCTGGGTCAGCGTTTCTGTGCTCGGAGGGGAGGCTGGAGCAGTGTGCCAGGGACCCTGTGATCAGGTGTGAACCTGGGTAATGAGCCCCAGAGGACAGATTCCTCTTCCAAAAACACCTCTTCACTGACTTACCTGGAGAACAGGTCGGTAACTGCTGAAGTTGAGGGCTGCAGGTGTGGGGGGCACCTTACTTGCCATGAAACCTTTTGGTTTTTCCATAAAGGGCTTTTTTCCCCCACTGTGTGTTGAGAATGAGAGGCATCATCATCTTTTATTTCCCCCAGCAATTCTGTGAATTTATTTTGTTGGCTAATTTTTTTTATAGTCTGGTTTTGCTCCATGAAAGCCGTGACGTTTTGATCCACACTGGCATCCTAGTATAGGCTCCTGCATGAGAACTAAGGCAGGAGGAACTAAGAGCCCCAAAGGACCAAAAGCAGGCTCCAAAATGCTGTTGGGTGGAGGTGATGTGACCCATGCCCCCCGTGCTCCACCTGAGTTAAACTCCACACCTGGGTTTGTCCCACGTGCTTGAGCCCTCCTCCCCATTCTGGCAAAGAAGGGAATTCTCTGGCACCCAGGAATCTCAGCTCTGTTTGGGAGGCTGTATCCCAGGGAACAGGCTTTCCCATTGCTGGTTGAAGGACAATGCTGCTGATTTGCTGGGATTAGCCAGAATTCCTGTGAGTGGGCAAAGCCTGGATGGTGCCAAGGGGCAGAAAGGTCTGAGCTCGGAGTCTGCCAAGACAAGTGGAAGGAGGAATCAAATGTAAAAGAGAGAGTAAGAGTCCTCTTGATCTTCACACTTGAGTTTATCCAGTCTTTTCTGGCATTATTTCCTGCTCTGCACAGGTAGCTACGGCTAATCAGACTAATGAACTGGCTCAGGGCTGTGGTGATGAAGCGAGTTCTGCCGCCTCGATCTTCGATAAAATCACCCCAGATTTTACAAATTGTGATGTTCTGATTGTGTTGGAAGCACATTTAAAATGCTGTACTGTGCACAACAGTGTTAATGGCAATTCTTAAAACCACTTGTGGGTTGCAATCTGTATCTTCAAATTAGCCACGGGAAAGAGAAATGGCAGATAAAATATCCACTGTGGTTTGCTGTCCTTAGTCTATGCCTGGAATAATCATCCTGGGCATGGGAAGGGAAAAGGATTAAAATTCACTGCTAGAAGGCGAGAGAGATTTCCTTGCAAGCAAATTGAGAAGGTTTGTTGACATAATTCTGGCACGTGTGTGTTGCTCCTGTTGTGTGTTTGGGGAGTGTGTAACTTGCCTGCACACGCAGGAGCAGCACTGGTTGGTGGAAATGCAGGGATTGAACCAGGCAGGGGAAGAGGGATTTTCATAACTGCTCACCCTTGCTTGAAAACTCTACCCAAAATAAAACGTCGTGCTTTGGATGAAGCACTTTGCCTCTATGATGGACTTGATGATCTTTTCCAACCTTGAGGATTCTATGATTCTATAACCTTAAAAATGCCTTCAGGCTGGCCAGTGCTGTGCCTCTGCTGCCATCTTTTTAATGTCTGTTCCTTGATGTTCTCTAAGGAAAATAAGAAAACAAGGAAAATAAGGGCTATTGTGTTTCATGCCAATCTGTTCAGCCATATTAAAGGCAGGGTGCAAAATATGGGAGTATTTAACTGAGGGGGTGGTTAATTTTCGGAGTATTATAGGGAAAGCAGTGCCTAGAATCACTGGGATATCTCCTTCCAAGGGTTCTCCCAGCTTGGCCACTGAGCTGTGGGAAGGCAAAGAGCCTGCACTTGGAAGACAAATATCCCTGGGTCAGTTTAGTAAAGATGCCATTTCTTCTTGGAAAGCAAGTGCTGATGATCCTCTGTTTCTGTACCCTGTACTGTACTTCTGCACTTCTCTGAAAACCACACACAAAAGTTCTCCCAGCATTCTGGCAGATCACTTTCATCACTTTCTTCACTGCCTAAAATTTCATAGAGCTGAAAATTACTGGTCAATCTTGAAAGGATTCAGTAATTGGAAAGGGGGAAAAAAAAAAAAAAGAGGGTGGTGTTATTTTGTTACCCTTGCAAAGTGCAGATAAAATCTGGAGTTCAGCATTAGTTATTGATCTTGGGGGGTGGAGGGAGCCTGGCAGGATGATGATGTCCTTCTGAGTTCATTATGGAAGGGAGCTCCAGGGAGCATATCAATGTGCCCTGGAGCTGGGGACGGGTGCTGTGCCCTTGGGCCTGGCGGGGCCGGGTCCTGCTCAGCAGAGCTGCTTTGTTGTTTCCTGCAAAGCTGCAATAAAAAAATGCCAGACACCATGGGCTGCTTGAGGAGGAAGAGGGAGGAAAGGAGAGTTAGATCAAAGTCTGTGAACTCGAGGGATGAAGGAGTGGGTTCAGTCCTTCTGGGCTGTTTGTTTTGTGAAAAGGGGCATAGAGTGGAGTGTCCCCTGATAAATCTGTTCAGCAGCTCTCCTTCATCCCCTTCCTGCCACTGTTAAGCACAGAATGGTTTGGGTTGGAAGGGACTTTAAAGGTAATCATGTTCCAAGCCCCTGTCATGGGCAGGGACACCTTCCACAGACCAGGTTGCTCGGAGCTCCATCCAACCTGACTTTTGAACACATTAGGGGATGGGGCAGCCACATTTTCTCCAGGCAACCTGTGCCAGGGCCTCACCCACAGGGGAAAATTTATTCCCAGTGTCCCATCTAACACTGCCCTCTGGCAGTGGGAAGCCATTCCCCCTTGTCCAGAGTCCCTCTCCAACTCTCTTGGAGCCCGTTTAGGCACTGGAAGGGTCTCATTTCCACATCTCAGTGGGGTGCTCTTGGTCCCAGCCCTGGCTGCTCCCCGTCAGCATCTGCTTGTTGGTGTGTGCCTGCAGCCATCAGCCACCCCAGAAGCTGTCCAGGACCTGCATCACCACAGCCCCATGTCTTAGGCTTGCAAAAAGCCCAAGATTTTGAGTGATTGAATCCCCCAAGCTGTAATTGCTGCTGTTGAGTGTAATACTATGTGTTTTTCAAAGCTCTCCAGCCCCCAGAGTTATTTTCATATCAATTAACCCTCTTGCACGGCTCAGGGTGGCAGCAGAGAGAGGAGGGAAGTGACAGCATGTGATTTGGACTTCTTTAATCTTAAAAGTAAAGAGAATTAAGGAACAGCAGGCTGTGTGCAGGATACAGGCATCGTCCTCCGTGTTGGGGGTTACAGGCATTGGAATGTGCTGCCCAGGGAGGTGGTGGATTCACCGTCCCTGGAGGTTTTTAAACTGAGATTGGACATGGCACTGAGTGACTGGAGTTGGACCAAGGGTTGGACTCGATGATCTCTGAGGTCTTTTCCAACCCAATCGGTTCCATGATTCTGTGATTCTATGACAGCGTGTCCCGACACCAGATGCGGAACGTGACAGAGCTCTGGGATTACTCAGGGTTTTGCAGTTGTTTCCCTGTGCCTGTGAGGAGGGTGCCCCAGGCAGGTGCAGGGTGGCACCTCTGTGTGTGTCCAGGGGGCTGGATGGTGGGTGAGCATCCCTTTGGCTCTCTAACCAGCCTCTTTCAGGGGGGTGCCCACCATGCCCTCGAGTAGGACACCAGGAGGCTGCTGGCACCCTCCTGTGGCATCACACACACGTGGAGAGTGGTGTGCCCAAGGCTGGGCTTTGATCTAAATCTGCAGAACTCCGACTGAAAGTTTTGTGCCCCCCATCCCACGAAAACCAGGAGAACAAGGGCTTTCCCATCCTTCCCACCAGCTCCACTCTCGAGGAGGAAGGTGAGGGTTGAGCTTCATGTCTGCTCCGTGTCCATGCAGCAGATTTCAGGGCGTGAAAGTAATTGTCCAGGTGGAAGCAGTTGGCATAATGGTTGTGTTTATTGGAAGGGACAGGAGTGATGCTGTTAGTGAGGTATCGGCTGTGCCTCGGCAAAGGAGGAGGCTTTTCTGAGGAGAAGAGCAGCCCTTTGTGTTTTGTCCAGCTGCCAAAACCTCAGTTCTGGAGCTGATCTCTGAAGTTATAATTGACGTTTTTATAGATGAGATATAAATATAATTAAGTAGCTGCAATTATTTGTTTATCGCCATCTCTCTCAAGGCAGGCAAGGTCATGTGCATTTAAAAATACATCCGCAGGCAGTTTTGAGTAAAGAGTAGTTAAAATATATAGAAATAATTGCCTAATTTGGTCATTTTGAGCATAGCTTTTCTTGGCAGCAGCCTGGTGATAGCACTGAGCATCGTTAGAACAGCTCAGAGGGAGCCTTCCCTCTGCTCAGAGTTGTGCTTTTAGGAGGATGGGGCTAAGGGAGAGCTGCTCCAGCAGGTTTGACCCGTAGATTTTGGGAAAGCATCCGCAGACACACACAGTGATGATGTTTTTTTAGTGCATAAAGTGCTTTAAGGGCTTTGGATGGAAAATGTGACATAAGCTATAAATGGAGGCAGTGTTATTGTTATTGCTTTCCGAGATGAGACGGGCTTTTATTCCCCTGTCAGCTGTATCACTTCATAAATGGGACTCCAGAGAGTGTGGTTGTTTTGCGGGAAGTGCTGGCTCCACACCGTTCCCTCACCATGAAATTCCTCCCAGGGACCTGGGCTTGGCAATGTGGAGAGATTTAACCCTTGATGACAGAGCTGAGGAGTGTTTATTTTCTCCAGAGTATTGGGGGGAGCAGTAGCTGCACAAAAGAGGTTTAGAGCGATTTTTGAGCAAATATTTGCTTCTAAACTTCACGTGAGGGCTGCAGAGATTCATTAGTTAATATTATTTACCGTTTACAGACCTATCAGTGAACACCATCAGTCACACTTGTCTGTTTGGATTGCAGCGATGACATGTGCCATGTTAATATTTTAGATGTGTATGTTTTTAATATTACATCCCTGCTTATAAATATTCATGTCTTAAACACATTAATGGCTGCAATGCTGCAGAGGAACATTGACATCTCTGCTCCATGTCACCATTCTCCTCCATCCTGATGAAGCCAAGGGGAGAGTTGGGGTCACTGTGGCTCGTGAGCTGGAGCATGGAAAGAGCTGCTTTTGGGACTGGGTGGCCACTTCCCACCAGTTTCCCATTTGGCACCAGTTTTTCCCCCTCAGGCTCTCGCCAGGCCATGGGGACTGTGTGTCCCCTGGGACGGGGTGACCCAGGGGCTTTCCCAGGGTACCATGCCCGTGGCCCCAGGCTCTCCCTGCCCCGGTGTTAATAAACACAAAGCAGAAAGGAAAAGCTGCCAATTCCTGGCTCCATCTCCCTTGTCTTTTAATTTCCTGGCCGGCGCCTGTCGCTGCTGCGCGGGGCACCTGACGTGAAGTGTAAAATCAAGGCAGCCAGGCCGGTGTGAGCCCTGTGTCCCTGCGGACTCCGGTCCGGAATAGCAAATCAGGCTCCTGGCCACGCTTTTCCAGGCGATTATGGAACGTCTCGGGTGGTTACAGTCATTCTGCCCCCGGCCTCACGCTGGATAATGCCACCTGAGGCTTGGAATAATTGCCCGGCTCTGTACTGTCTGTCAGACCTTATTGCTTAATTTTATACCCGGAATGAAAATTGCATCCAGAGCAGGAGATGGAGGGAGCAGCTGCCCTGGATGGGATGCACCCAAGGCAGAGATGTCTGTTAGTGCTTTCTCTGAAGAAGGGGAGAGGCTCAGCTTGCAGCAGCACCCAGGAGAGGGCTTGGCATTTTTGCTTTCCTGTTTTATAAACAAATTCAATAATAATACTAATTAGGAAAAAAATTCCTCCAGCCTCCAGTAAAGGCTGCAAACACAGCAGAGCAATTAGTTTGGAATCTCTAGTTACACAGACTTCGCATGAAATATCAACTTTAAAGTACATTGCAAAGGACAGTCTGTTTGTAAACTCATTTGTGTCTTGTCTTCATCGCCAGCACGTGTGAAGAAATCACTTAATTCCCTGTGCCCAGAGGGAGAGCAGCCAGACCTTTGTGCCCTGGATTTATCCAACCTCCCTTCAATTAGCCCTGGCACAGGTTGTAACAGGAGGAGACGTTGACTGAAGGGCTCAGTCCCACGTGTTTTCTGTGGCACCTGTACACAGGGGGTATTAAATAGCTTTTCAAATACCAGTTGAGCTTTCTGGGGCACAGTGAAGGATGATTTTGCAGATCACAGAGGCTGATATCCCAGTGCCTTGGGTGGGAAAGCAGAGACACAGAGATGGAAGAGGGCAGTGCTGGTCTCACAGGTGTCTGTGTGGTGTCCAGGGCAGGGCCATGAGCAGGAATGGGGCATTTCCTTCCTGTGGAACTGCAGTTAATGGTCTCTGTCTTAAAAAGAAAAGTCTTCCCTTTCCCTTAGTCCTGAAGAGCATCAATAACAATGCAATTAAACCACAGCCATGCTGGAGAGGGCAGAGGAAATCAGCAGAGCCTCTCTGATCACTGCAAGGTTCTTCAGGAAACATAAAGGGAGAGTGTGCAAATATTAAAGTGTGCGAATATTTAAGGGCTTTTTTAAAATAGTGATGATAGTTCTGTTACACTTGCAGAAGTGGGGGGGAGTGGGAGCTCTGCTGGGATGAGCCTGTATTAGAGACACCACGTCGTCTGCCTGGCTGAAGCTGCGCTGAGGAGAGTGAGGTCATTTTAATACGAGCTCAGTTTGCCATCTCACTGTCACTGCCGACAGGCAGCTTGAGTGACAGATAAATTAGCACAAATCCTGATGATCTCTGAACAGAAAGAAACCCTAAAAGCTGTGAATAAGTTCTTGCTCATGAATCTACTTAGCTGATGAAACCAAACCCCTTTTGCTTCCCCAATGCAAGGGTGAAGTGATTAGCAGGGAGTGCTCCAAGTCTTGTGGGACTGTTTGGAAATGTTAATTGAGGAAAGGCAGAAACGGGAGGAGAGCAAAATGCAACGTTTCCATAGCCAAGCAGTCTGCATACAACAGGCGGAATTAAAATCAGCATGGTGACCTTGAGAAAACAGGCAGCTCCTCGCAGGCAGCCCAAAAATGTGATATGAAAACACAGCGAAACACTGTCGCTTCCGCTCCCTGGTGTGTTGGTTCCTTCTCCCAGTGGCTCGCTGGGAGCAGACTGGGCGAGTCCTCTCCAGTATGCACAGGGGAGCTTTTGTTTTTCACAGATCTGTGCTTTCTCTTGGTTGGGTTTGATAATCAAGCTCTTGGAGCACTTGCAGTGAAGGTGAGGAGGATGTTGCACAAAAGGGGCTGATTTGTTGCCCTGGAGTGAGTCGCCTCCATCAGCTGCCACCTCACTGTGCCAGGGCCCTGGATGCTCTGAATCCCTTAATTGTACAAGGTCATTGCCATATGTAAAGCCTCCTGGTGATCTGTTTAAACAGATAACACATCCCCTGTCCCCAAAATCTTGAGACTCAGCAGAAATGTAGCTTACACAAATAATGCTGGTAACGAAGCCTTTACCCCTGAGCCTCCCTTGGCTCTGCTGCGCCGTCTCTGCGTCCTCACACCCCTGGATGGGATTCTGGTTTCTGAGCATTTATTTTGAAGTGTTGGTAGTTCAGGTGGGGATGCTGATCTGAGCTGTAGGTGCACCTCTGGAGGTGCAGAAACACGTGCTCGAGTGTGTCTCTGACCCGGCCCCGCTCTGGGGAGCAGGAATTGGTCCCAGGGCCCTTTTTGTGAGGCAAAATCTCTTCAGCAACTGCTGCTGGAGGAGGGCTTGTCAGGGGGGTGGAAGTTAAAGATTTCTTTAATTAGTTTGATTAATATGCCCTGGAAAGGCATGATTTTGCTTATTCTGTATGTTTTTGGTATATATAAGCTGAAGTAAGAACATCTGGCACTTTTTTCGCCAGATCCAATAGAATAAGTTGAAAAACGGCTTCTCTCAGAAAACTGCAGGTCGGCACATTTGGGTTGTGGGTTTTATCTTTTTAATTTATTGAGTGTTTTCTGGACCAGAAAGGTACCTTCAAGCAGAGTAATAATTCACAGATTGTTCCCCATTTTGAAACACCTGTCAGTACTAACGGCTTCCTGAGTTGTCCGCTGTGGAAGGAGACCAGGAGCAAACAGATCCAGTACCCCTAATGCTCCTGGGCCCTCCTGTGAGTGATTCCAAACCCCTTTTCAGTTGTGTAGGGAATGGAGCCCTTTGTTGTCCCAGTGAATCCCAGGTCAGATGTGAGGATGGGAACACTGAGCACGGATCCAGGTCTGGGTTCATTCCTCACCCTTTGACCACAGATCCACCCCTCCGTGTTTACTCTCAATGGGACCACTGCTGACCACAGAATAAGAAACTCGGGAGTTGCAAGGTTGACTTCAGTCTCAGCAGTGCCCTGGTGATGGAAGTCTCCCTCCTTTTGTACCACACAAGTCACACATGAACACACGTGTTCAACAGCGCACTGGAAATTAGGGCAGGATCCGTAGGGAGAAACCTGGCAGGAGAATACGCTGCATTGTGGCAACAAATACTCCCTCATGAGCTCACAGGAAGCTCAGACAAGCTAAAATCACTGTAAGCTACTGGAGGGGGCTTGGGTTTTGCCATTTCTGTTTCTGTGAGCTGGATTCCCTCTGGCTCACGCTCTGCTCTCAGTGCCAGCCCATCCCGGGAATGGAGTGCTTGCTTCCCTCAGGAGCAGGGGGACTTGCAGAAGTGTGGGACTTGTTTCCTTGCAGATAAGCAGCCTATTCCCCATCTCCCAGCAATATCCTACAGGTTTTCTCCTGCCTATTTGGCTTCATTCTGCTCTGTCCCTGGCAGGGCAGGAGCACCGAGCGCTGGCTCCGTACCCAGCCCCGTGTTTTGGGAGGGTTTGGGAGCAGCAGGAGGGTGCTGGGAGATGGAGGTGGGCTGCAAACCTGCCTGACTGCCCAGGGAAGGAGCAGCTGCAGAGGGAAGATGGGAGCAGCTGTGGGTATGAAATTAGTCATTCTATGAAGAAATGGATTTGATAAATAATAAAACAGTGGTATTAACAACAGATGCTTTCCAGGTCAGATGACTTTGATAAAAGCACCCAACAGCCGTGGGTAATGGTATGAAAAATATGTATCTATATTTATAGATCTATTTATATGAAAAAGCATATAAATAAGAGTGTGTGTGTGTGTGTGTATAGCTGTGTGTGTACATGCTCACTGTAAACGTACCTGACATTTTATTTCTGGTTTAAAATGACAGTGGAAGTGTCGCTGCTCCCATTCTTCACAGGCTTTGAGACTTGTCAAGAAAACCTGAAATTTGATCTGTTCCCCCGAACCTGGTGCTCCCTCCCCTCCTCTCCTGAGTGCGGGCTCCATTTGTTTTTATATTCATACCTTTTCATTTTGATAACTGTTTTGATTTGGAAAATACTATGCCTTATACAATGTTTCCTTTATGATGATGTAGTGTGCTCTTCTTATCTTTCACCTTAAATCTTTGATAAGAGCATTTTAAAAAATGAAATTGCTACCTGGCACCATTGCACACTCCTGGCTGCCTGCCAGCGGAGATGGAGCTGCTGGAGGAGAGAGGAGAGAAGAGGGGCTTTGGAGAGGCTTCCTGAGGAGTGCAGGAGCTGGGCTGGGATGGAGGAGGCTGAGGAAGGGCAGGGAACACACCAGGACCAGCCTCTGCCCTCCACAGCTGGGTCCTCTCCTCACTCAGCGACAGCCTTTGAGTCAGTAGGGACGCCCCAGCCCTGTCACACATGTTGTGAGGTGGGGAGCACCACACCTTTGCAGGGGTGGGTGTGTTCCAGCGATGGAACACCATTCCAGCGATGCCAATGGTCACAGAATGTTTCCCTGTCTTTCTTCCCTGCTCAATTCCTTCTTAATGCAGTGACAGTCCTCGCTGCCGTGCTGGGAGGGAGCCCATCAGGGGGAGGCTGGAGGGTGTCTCAGTGCCAGGTTGCTTTGTTTTCCCCTTGAAGCTGTCAGAGTGAACCTCGGGACGGTGATCTTTTTGTAGTCTGACAAAGCATCGCTTGAGTTTCCAGCACATCCAACTAGTTGAAATGTTTTCGGATAAGTGTTGGTTGTGCTGCAGAATGTGATTTATCAGGGGATGCATCAGCAGTGGGAATATCAGTAAATAGAACTGTCTGACATGGCAGGTCGTTTTTATTTTAATGTAGTAGATTTAATGAACTCTCGTTGTCATAATTCATGGTGCTGGCCCAATGCACCCATGTCCCCTCCATAATGATGTTTGTCACCGACCCGTCCCTCGTTAGCGGCGTTTCTGCGGCTGGAGAGCTCCGCTCTGGCTGCGCCCCCAAGTGCGGAGCCTTGGCTGATAAATCATTGCCTTCTATTAGCAGTAGCCAGAAACTTCCCCAAGTAGTTCATGCAATATTAATTATTATGATGATGATTGTTATTGCCTCGGAAGGTCGTTTGGGTGTTCCCAGCTGCTGGGGATGTGGTTATCCCGTTACTGCCAGGACACCTCTCCGGGAGTTTGTGGTGTTGGGGTCAGAGCCGAGAGCAGCCCCCAGATCTGCTGTCAAGTGATTTAATAGCATTTGTGTCCAGCCTAACCCAATCTATCTCACCTCGCTGAGAGGGGAAAAAAAAATAATCCTGCATCAAAATTACTGCTTTTGGAACTGTCTTGTCTCTTTTGAGTAGGAACTGGAGACAACGAGACAAGCTTCAATGGAAGCGAATAAAGAAACGTTACTTTGTGAACACAATCTTCTGGTACCAGTCACTTCTCAACAGCCATTCAATCAAAATGCTAATGGCAAAGGCAACAAGGGAGCGAGGTTATTGTAATCCTAATTGATAGGCTGCAGGGATGGGGTTTGATAAGTGCTGTTGAAGAGATGTTTTTGAAATATGATTCCCTTTAATTACAATGATACTAATAAAAAGTGAACAATTGATTTAATGATAGTTTTCTAGGTAATGGCTTGAAGATTTTTGTTCAAGTTATTTTGGAAGTTGTGTTGTTTTTTTTTTAAATGAGAAATTATGAAAATCACCGTAAAAATAAAGCCGTAGTGGCAGGTAGTGACTTTATCTCAACTTGCGTGGCTACTTTGCATCAGAATTAATGCTGTCACATCTGAAGCTCCTGAATAAGAAATCCAGTCATTTATTTATACAATAGACTTTGCTGAAAGCCCGCAGTTGAAGCCATGTTGCATGTAGGAATGCATTTAATATCTAATGCTTATAACAATTAGGATCAATTATGCCAGGAAGGATTTGAAAATACATTTGGAGGGAGGGGCAGAAGGGGCTAAGGGGTATTCACGGGGGTTTTACAGTGCATCTGGAGCACCAGGTTGGATTGTATTACTGGAGATTATTGACATTCAGTAACAGGAAGCTCCAAACCTGAGCCTCCCTTCCCCACTGCAGAAGCATTTTCCATGTCCCCTGATGGGTGGGAGAGTTGTGCCAGTGCTCTGTGTGCCTGTGTTCCATGGGGCTGCATCAGCACACAGCATCCTGCCTCTGGAAATGGGAATACAAAGAGGAAGGGGAGATCTGTCACTAACAGGCGGCCTCTGTCTGAGCTAATTTTTGATGAACTAATTGATAACAAAGCAAATAATTGTTTTTTGGGGGGTGGCAGGGTGTTTTGCTGTTGTTGGCGTTGGGGGGGGCTCCTGGGGCAGGGAGGATGCTCTCTTCTGCCTTTCAATTTGTCAAGCGCTCTCTCAAAGATCTGCCAGAGAAGAAAGGGTAATTAATAGGCTTGAAGTCATTTCCGATGTGTCAGTATTTCTGCCTTGCTTCCAAGTGATAATGTTCGCTGGCTCAAGGCCTCCGGGGAGCCTTCCATCTTATTAACTTGTCTAGGAGAAACAGTGAGTGGGGACAGCTTGGGCCAGTGGGTGACATGAAATAAGGATTTGTGCTGTAGCGAGCTGTAAACACGGGGGCCAGTTGAGTAAAAAGTGGAAAGAAAAAAAAAAAAGAAAGAAAAATATATTAAAAAGGCCACTGGTCACAAGTGTGGGTGATGGAGGGGGGCATGTACTTTATTTAGGGCAGCCTGTACTCAGCTCTTAGAGCTGGAACTGATGTTGTGCTGTGTCACCCACAGCCAACTTTGACAGTGCCAAAACCAGGTCCTGGTTCTGCCTGGGTCCCTCTGACCACAGTGCAGGTCACCCGTGGCCCAGCACGTGGCTTCTGTGTTGGCAAAATAGTTTTAGTTTTTTGACCCAAGTTCCCACTGTTGTGAAGCTTCAAGGTCTTGCTCTGGAAAGGGATGTGTGGGAGAAGAGAGGGTTTTCTTCCCTGTGTGCGTGGGATCTCTGCACCTGGAATCACAGGCCTGTGTCAACACAGGATCTGATATAATTGCCTTTTCCCCCCAGTCCTGGTGAGATTTGTTAATTACAATTAGAACACTTAAAATAGCCATGATTTTTAAACTGGTTTCCCAATTATCTTGTATGATGGAGGAAGGAGGGTGGCTGGGGTCTCAGTTTTCCTGCTCTACCCAGTTCAGGGCCTGGCTCCCCAAGGTGTCCCTCATCTGGGGGTCTGTCTGTGCTTCAGGAGGGGTTCCGACCCCAGGGCAGGGCAGAGCTGTCAGTGGGGCACTGCCCCAGCCTGGTTCCTTCAGGGCTGCCAAGGTGGGAGATGAACTGGTTGTAGGTGGGCTCTGGTGCTTGGATGTGCTGGGTTCCTGCTTGCCTTTGGCATAAGTGAAAGCTGGAAGACTGCCTGGGAAAGAGGGAGAGGGGGCCGAGGTGCTCCTCGGGAGTGTTCCCTTTGTGATGTTCTGAAGTAGCAAACCTTGGTGTTTTGGGTCACTGGGAAGGAACAGGATGTCTTTCACATATTGACAGGTTTTTATTTCTTCTCTTTTCTTTCCTGATCTCACTCCTGTTTGTCAAGCTCACTTCTCATTTTGCAGAGATTATGACTAAACACCCTGACAGCCTCTTGGCAAAGTGTGAGGTGGCCACAATGAAGGAAAAACAAGGAGCCACCTCAAAGGTCTTTAGTGATTAAGCCACTTAACTGGCAAATTCTTCTCTTCCACTGTGGAGTATGTTTCTGCACAATAGAGCTCCCCTTGCAAGCACTTATTAGGGAGGCACTAGTATAATCTAATTAAAATTTGGTTTAATATTCTGTGAAAATGAAAACTGAATCCTCCCTGCTTGAAAGAATGACCGTGCATGTATTAGTCCTCTACATTTTGTTGTTGTTGTTGGCTTATTCAAATATTAACACTGCCTGCATGCTCAAAATGATGGTTTGTGTCCATTAACAAGGCTTAATTCTCAAATTTAATGATGAGTGATACACAGGAATTGGTGGAAGCTGCTTGCTGAGTATTTTTTGTTATGTTTTTGATCCTAATGTTCCTTCCTGGAGGTAAATAAGAGGAGGGGATGCTGGGCAATAAATATTATTACTGTGAAATTAAAGTAAAGCCTCATTATTTGAGGATGGAATTTAGTGGCTGAAGGTTTGCTCTTCATCAGCAGCTTCATTCTGATTTCTTCCAGCTAATTACCTGCTGATTAGTTGAGGACAGGCATTGCTCACCTTGGCCTTGAGCATCAGGTTATCTCCTGGGCAGTGTGGTGGGGTGGATGAATTTGGTACTTGTGAAGAAGGTACTGACCTTCAAAAAACAGGTAACAGCAACTTCCCTGCATTTTCTGGTCAGACATAATTCTTCTTTGGGGGAGAGATTTTTCTGGGAGGAAAAAAATACAGGGTTTGAAGCTGGAATTTATTTAAAAAACACACCCAAACCTTTTATTCTTTCGCTGAACATGAGAAAATTACCAGAATGCCAGAAAACCTCTTAATATTATCTGAATGTTTTCCCCTCTTTCTCCACCTGTCTTTCTGAATGTGATTTGAAGCGTGGAAATATCTCTGCTCCTGATCTATTGAAGGTTCTCATCAGTGACCAGCAGAAAGGCTGCTCTGGCTTGTGTCTGGCTTGTGGGCAAAAGATAATTTTCTGAAGCACTGTGTTTATCTGAAGAGAGGGGGCTGGGAGGTGGGACCAGCCATGGGAAAGGATCACTGCCAACTTGCCCTGCACAGGGGACAGAGATGGAAGGATCTGCCATTAAATGTGTCAGAAGATTCCCTCAGAGCAGGTTGTGGGGCTTGTGAAGTCTTTGCCCGGTGTCAGAGGCACTTTCCCAGCTCAGGCAGAGCTGGTGTGTCCCTTCCCTGACCCGCTCCCTCCTCCTCCTCCTTCTCAGAGGCCAGGCACTGCTGAGGCTGTGCTGGGCTGGAGAGACCACAGCCAGTGCTCTGGAGGATGGTGACTGGAGAAACTGAAGCGCTGTGGGGTGTGTGGGAGGAGAGCCCTTATTCCTGAGAGATTTTAAAGGGAAGGTGCTTAAAACCTTGGCAAGGCTTGACAGGGAGATTGGACTCAGTGTGTGTCTCCAGGGGTGTTACAGCATGTCCACCCTTGCCATGAGAACACAGAGCCATCAGCAAAGAGCTCCTGAACCCTGTGCTGGGGTGGTGCTCATGCCAAGTGGGGTTTCTGCCATGAAGCTCCCTGTTTGCACTGTCCCTCACCAGCCCTCGTGCTGGTGCTCTGCCCGTGGGTCTCTGGGCTCACATCAGCATCACTGGGCCTTGGACTGACCAGACTGGGGGCAGCTCGTGGGATGAGGTGGGGTCTGACTGGATGGTGATGACATCAGCTGGGGTGCATGAATGGTGGAACAATCAAACCAATCAATAGCTGGTTTGATACCAGTTCCCTCCATCATGCAGCCCACCAGAGAAGATGATTTTGCTGCTTACCGTGACCGCGTGTGGCCGGAGGGGTGGCCACTGGACACCTCTGGGAGGGCTGCTTTTCTTCTGAGTCCTGTGCTCTCTGGCAAAGGGTGAATCATGCATCCTGGGATGGGTGGGGGGATGGATGGAATGTGGTGTCAGGCAGGTGTCAGCCTCACCAGGCTGAGATGACAATGACATCATGAAGCAGATCAAAACATGGAGTCTTTAAAACGTATGTTGGATGTGTCATCTCACAGGAGCTTTGTGTTCCTGCTGATAATGATCAGCAGCTCTGTCTGTGCTTTCTCACTCGTAGGGTTCTCACAAGCTGATAAACTTTGGGCTGGGTGAGACCCAAGTGTGCCATGTTGGTAATGTGTGGCTCAGGGCTGGAATAGCCTGAGCTAATGGAGGAGCCCAGGACCCGCTGTGCTGGGTGGTGCTCAGCACCTCTGGTCCAGGGCCTTGCTCCAAGCTCCAAGGGCAGAGGGGTCCAGGTGCTGTGGTAGTCCTGCCAGCCCTAGCCATACTCCACAGCCAGCTAGCCAGTGTGGCCAGCAGAAGTAAATAAATACCAGAGAGCATTGGTGTTTCAGGAGAGGGATGCTCTACTTCACTTGGCATTTTAATCTCTTCCAGCACTAGGTTGGAATAAGCACTTTTTTAGTGTGTGGTGATTTATTGTGTTGAAAACCAAGGCATTATTGGTAATTATGCTGTTTTATGAGAGTATCCATAGCAGTATTTGTGCCGTGGTTGGCTGTGGGAGCTGGCATAATATTTAAATAAGAGCCCTGGGGAAAGGACACGCTCGCGTTCGGCGCGGGACTCAGCCTATTGAACTGGTGTATAATTACCTCCATTCAGCACCACTGCTCCAGTTATCAGCAGGCGTCAGGGGGAAGGCCAGTGCCTTAAAATGACATGGATTGTTAGAGAACATCAAACTTTTTTAATACAGCTAATGATCCTCAGCTATAAATAGCCTGTTCCCAGTGACTGGCAGTAAGGCTTTTGTGTCATGCCGCACGGAGCTGCACAGCTCTTGTAGGTTGTTGGGTTGTCTTTTCTCCCTCCATATATACCATAGGCCCTTTCACCCAAATGCTTTACTAACAGGGTAAATAGATCCTTTCTGGGTCGGGAAGTGAAGGTCTGCCAAGCAGGAATTTGCCCGAGGTCGTGTGTGAGGTTCACGTATGAACAAGGTGGGAGACGGGCAGCAACATCCTCTGGTCATCTGACTCTCCTTCCCCACCATGGAGCGGGATGGGGATGGCTCTTCTAGGGCTCCCCCACTCTCACCTGCCATTGGATGGTCTTCCAGGAACAGCCAGCCCAGACTTTGAGGGTAAGAAGGGCAGCTTTTGTATATGCTGTGCCCCAGAAGATTACTTGTTCTCTCTCAGGTTAAATATGACTGTAGGTTTGTGGAGGACAGATTGGAAATGAGGCACTTTGAGTTCAGTGGCAGCTGCAGCCCAAGAACTGGAAACAGCAAGGACTTGGTCCAAAGGAGCCCTTGTCCTGGCAGTGCCCTATTCTGACCCACTAAATCTCTGAGCAAGTGTAAATCTGCTGAGGGGAATTGTCTGCGTGAAGCCTGGCCGGGGCATTTCTCAGTGCTCGAGCTGCATCACAAGCAGTTCTACTCCCTGGGAGTGCACAGATCCCTGTAGGTTGCTTTACCCTTTACAGAATGGGATGTGAACCAGCCAAGGAGTCTGAGAGTGGCACTTGAAAGCTCGGAGTGCTGCAGCCACGCTGAGCAGGTCACTGGAAGCAGTGTGTGCGTCTGGGACGGGGTGTCAGGCTGAGCTCTGCCGTGGGTTTCTAGTCCTCAGCACTGTTTGAGTATCCCAGAAAATAATGCCAGAAAAACCCTCAGACCCTGAACCAACTGCCAGACTTCCACTGCAGCGATGAAACAGCCCCAAACAGCTCCGTTTGCCACTGCCCAGAGTTGAAGGGAGATTCTGCCACAGCTTTGTTCTCCAGTGCCTGCAGGGAGCACAGGAAAAGGTCATTGCATACACACAGCAAGTTCTTTGTCTGCTTTGAAAGCGGGGAAGTAAAGGGGATTCTCATGGAATGCCTCCCCCTCTCCACCTTCCCAGTTCCAGCCCATCCTCAGGTTGGGAGCGGGCCCACACTGGGTCTGCAGGGTTTGGCTGTTAAGAGACGCTGTGTGCTTGCTCCCACCGAGGGTGAGAATGGAGCTGGGAGCTGGGGATGAGTATGGGGAGGGGGGATGCAGCAGGCAGGAGCTGGAGGTCTGGGCCGGTAGCACCCGTGCTGTGAGAGCACCCAGGGGATGCTCAGGGTGTGTAATTAGCTCACCTTTCCCTCTGCCTGTGGCTGCAGCTCCTGGCGCTTTTGTTTCCAAGGATAAAGATTTCCGCGTTTTCCCCGATGGCTCGAACAAAGGTTGAGCGCGGGGGGAAATCCATAAAACAATGTCACCAAAACACGAGCAGGAGAGGGGAGCTTTAATAAATCTCTGCCGGGCCTGTGCACCTGGGAACTGGGCTGGGATGGATTCAGGCAGGAGGGAGGCGCTGGAGAAGGTCACCTCTGAAGGTGGCAGGTGACACAGCAGCGTGGCTGCGCTTCTGGCCGAGCTTTGGCAGGAACCCATCCATCCATAGGTGCTCGTTCATCCCGTCCTCCAGCATGTGATTCCCTGGCATCCTGGAGCTCAGCAGAGCTGAGGAAGGTGCTTGTGCTTGGGTGGGGCTGGGAGGGCAGCAAACTTCAGGGGAATCATCCTCAGCGGGGAATGACTGGGCTGTAGCTGTCAGAGAAGGTCAGAAGACGTGGTTAAGGCACTCAGTGATGACAAAATCACAGGTTTTAGGTGGCTCAGCAGAGAAAGTCCATCTCTTTTTTTCCTCATTTGTCCACGCATGGTCTTGAAAAGTGGCTGCAGAGGAAGGGAAGCACCTGCTGTACCTGAGGAACATTGGGAAACATACTTTGGATGTGATACTTTGAATTTGAGATGTGATTATTAGCAAAGGGCTCTGGGTTTTGTGCTTGTTTAAGCCTTGTTTTCCTTCTCCTTTCCCAGCAGATCCCTTTTACAGAGCTGCCTGGCTCTGTGTGGTCCCTATTAAAAGTTTCCTTTCCCAGGGTGATTCTGCTCCTTTGTTGCATCTGGTTCTTGAACACTTTATACTATCAAACAGCAAAACTGCTTTTATTGATGCAGCAAAGAACAATGGGATTTCTCCAGCAGTGCTCCCAAAATACGCTCGTGGGGTTTTTTTTATTGCCGGCTTCCAACAGTGGAAAAAATGATTAAGATACGTGAGGTTTACTCTGGTCAATGGGAGATTGGTAATATCAACAAACGACTCCAGTAAATGGATTAGCTCCTGTGCTGCAGCGAGGCTGGGGCGATGTGTTCCTGGCCTGTCCGTGCTCAGCCAGCAGACAGACAGCTGGAAAAGCAGAAGCATCCACAATTTAATGGAGCATGGATGGGGCTGGGCAGCAATGACAGTGCTGGGCTTGTGCTGGGTCAGTGCAGGGTGAGGGTGAACGGGCTGGACGTGCGTGGTCACTGCTCACACAGCGACTGCACCCGCGGGGCCCCGGGCAGCAGGAAGGGCAGAGACAGACACCCAGCCCTGCTCCCTGTGGGAACTGAGCTTCCCGGAGTGTCTCGGTGCTGGCTTTGGGTTTTCCATGTGAACAGATGTCAGGATAAGTGTGTGTCTGCCACAGAAAAAGATTTATGCCATATTAAAAATTTGATATATGTATTTCAGCCTTGGCCCCTGGACATGTGTAAAATGTGAGACTATCTGGAGCTATTACTGTAAAAGCAAAGCTGTTTGCCCTGTTTCAAGGGAGGAGTCTGGAGTTTGAGATGGATTCTGGGGCCAGGAGCATCCATGGTGCTGATGAGGAGACACCATGACATCTATAGAAGTGTTCAAGGCCAGGTTGGACAGGGCCCAGAGCAACCTGCTGCAGTGGAAGGTGTCCCTGCCCTTGGCAGGGGGGTTGAAATGAGATGAGCTTGAAGGTCCCTTCCAGCCCTGACCATTCTGTGATCCTGTGTTATCTCCCTTCACTTGTGGTCCTGGACAAAAAACAGACTTCAAGCTTACATTAAAAAGGGTGTTTTCCCCCATCTCCTCTATTTCTTCTATCAGAGCTTTCCTGGGAATGCACACCAGAGTGGTTTGAACGTTCTTCTCAGTTTTACCCCACACACATGGGAAAGCTGGGCTGTTCCAGCATTTGCAGGGATATTTGAGACTGTACCTCTCACCCTTGGTGGTGGTGGGAGCTGCAGCGTGTTGGCCTCTCCGTGGTGGTGGGAGCTGGTTTCCAGGAATAGCTGAGCAAATGCTTTGCTCTTTACTTGTGTATCCAGAGGAACAACTGGTGCGTGTATTCAAAGCATCTGTCCTGCCCAGGCACTCTCTCTCACAGCAGTATGTGTTGTTTGCTTAGGCAAATACTGACACGGTGCGTGAGCAGCAGGGATGGAGCCTTGGCCAAGGATATTAATAATGTCCAGGAATGTTGTGTGCTGCCTGAAGTTTTAGCCCAGAGGGGTCATACTGCACAGCTCAAAGGGATTAGCTTAACCTGAGGCTAAGCTGCTCATTTTTGCTGGTATTTCCCTTGACCCTTGTCAGTATTTCAATTCCTTGAATAGTTTTTTGTTGTTTGATTCCTGATTCGTTATTCCTTTGCATTGTGATATATGGAGTCAGAAGGGCAATGGAGATTCCATGCTCTCCTTCCCAGCCAGGACTGGCAGCACTCTGGGGTGCAGACAGGGTGGGTAGGGCATCCATGGAGGGTTCAGGGCTGTAAGAAGGGGTGTCACCACGTTTTGTGTGCAGCAGCATTTCACCTGTGTGAGGGATGCAATCCAGCTGGGATAAACAAATGCATGGAAGTGGAGGGCTTTTTGCAGTGAGAGTCCCCCAGTGAGGGTGCAGCTTGTAGGATGTGCCCTTGTGTCCTCATTCACCTGACCTCTGTGTTGGAGGCTCCCACGGCGGTTCCAGGTGGAGATGCTGGGGCTGGACCAGTCTCTCTCTCTCCTGTTTTTCCCCAGTGCATCTCTAATGTGGAGGGGATCTCTCTGCTGGAGCACAGCCCGGGCTGGGTGCTCTGCCTGGTGACAGCTGCCAGCAGGTCACCAGAGCCACTTTCAGAGCCGTGGTAGAGTGTGGCCTTTCACCTGCCCGTTAATCTGAGCTGGTGCTCGTGTGTTAGTGAGAGGAACGACACCTGCATGCTCCCAGCAAAGTGCCCTTCAATGTGTGTTCCATCCTCTGCTTTTCCAGGCAGGACTCAGTGACCTCGGCTGGCAGCCGGTGGCCCAGGGCCGTGTGTGTGTTGGGGAGGTGCTCACCCACCCTGGTGGGTCTGTGCCCCCCAGCCCTGAGCTGTCAGGCTGCTGCTGCAGGATCCAGGTAGGCAGGAGTCACCTTGAGCAGCCGTTCAGTTGCTTGAAAAACTCCCCCCTGTGAAGTCAGTTCTGGAGACACGTCATTTCTCCAGGGGCACCTCTGGCAGCTGCTGCTCCCCTCAACTCTGCGGTGGGGGGAGTTGAATTTTGGCAGCATAAACAGGGGGAAGGTTCTGGGCTTGGCTGGTGCCTTGGAGAGGAGCAGTGGCTGTGGCAAGTTTCGGCTTCCTTCCTCCACCACAGAGCTGCCTCACACTGCTCCTCTACTTGCTGAAATCAAGCAGAAATCCCTGTTTTGAGTCTGGAGGGACTGGTTGGCTCCAGGGACAAGTTGGGGGTCCCAGGCTCGGGAGGCACCAGCTCACTGGGGCAGGGGTGACCCACGGCCCCGTCACCAACCAGGGGACACCGAGTGATGGTGCCTGTTGGTAGCAGTTTTCTGGTGACAGAGCCTGAAATTAGACTGTTGCTGACATGTGGCACAAATGGGCCTGGATGGGGGCAAGCTGGGGGTCTGCCCCTCCCAACCTCCCCACAGGACACCCACAAATGGCCCATTGCAGGTGGGCACCCATCATCCCCCTCTTTGTCAGAGAAGAGACAACTTTGGGCTCTTTGTTGCAGAGGAGACAACTCTGGGAGAGTTTTTTAATAATCTATTTCTATAATTGAAGGATTTCAGATTTCTTTTGTAAGAGCAAGCGCCTGCTTAAACGTGGAGACAAATACAACCAATAATATGTACTTGAAATTTAATGCAGGCTAATTCATTTTGGCACAGTCCCAGATATGCTGATTAAATGGCCTGTGAAGTGCTACAATATCTTGATAATGTACATTCCACATTTGATTATATAATCAATTATGTTGCACCTAATAACATTTAAAATTAGTGGAAAAGCTGTGAGCAGATTGTATCAGGTGCAGAGTAGGTCTTGGACAGCTTTAAAGAAACTTCTGCAAGCGTACGCTGCAAAGGAATGGGAGGAGATGGATCTTCAAATACCGTTCTTCAGGAAACCAGAGACTTGATAAAATGTTTCTGTTAATTTAGTGACTAGATTTAGAATTAAGTAAAGTTTCTGCTGCTTTCCTAGTTTGCTGCTAGCAAAGAAACTAATATTTTCAATCAAGAGATGACCTTGCACTTCGTGTTTCAAAGAGCCTAGGTGTTCCTGGCAGCAATTCTGTGGTGGCTTTAGCCACTCAGGTGAGACCCAGAGCTCAGCTCTGGTATTTCCTGCACCCACCAGTGGGAACCAGAGCTTTTCTTCACCAGCCCTTCCCTGCTTGGGGGACCTGACTGTCCATCCCCGGGGATGGCCGACTCCTGCATCGTCTGACGTTTTAACACGCTGCTGATTTCAGCTGTGGGCTCTCACCACTCACACGGTGACTCTGGGCTACTGGTTGCCCACCTGAGTGGCTGGTGGTGATCAGTGTGGTGGGGAGCCCTGAGCTGGCACCTGGGAGCAGCCAGGATCGTTTGGCAAATGATCGTTTGTCATTCCTTTGTGGGAAAGTTAGTGATTTCTGGGTGACTGGTGATGGCAGGTTAGGGGGAATTTGGCCTGGATTTTATGGCCCTCCAGTAGAAGAGGGTTGATAGGAAACAAATGTGTTATGGCCCCAGACAAGCTGTTGCTCCATTTTTTGTTCTGTTTAAAGCAGCACTATCAACCAGTTGGAATATAGGCTTGGAGTATCGCGGGGAGTAATCTAATTAGTATGAAGTCAATTCACTAGTTCCTTTTGTATCTCGTGATTAAATAAGTGGGAAAATGGCTTGAAAATTAGGTGCTAGAACAACCCAATTACATTTCTGTAGCTTTTTGTATTCAATTTCATAAACAATTTTGCTCTTCGCTGGTTAATCAGTGAATGCCTTTTTCCAGTTTGAAAAGCACTTTTGAAATTATAATGCAATTAAATTGTGTGTGGATGTTCTGGCATAGCGAGCGTGAGGGCTGGGGGCCTGGCAGCCAGCCACACTCTACCTTGACAGTAATGAGTTCCTGAGCTGGCAGCTTGCTGGTGTCATTCATAATACTGTCCAGGCTGGGATGCTGTGAGATGTGGCCACCTCCACTCCTTCCCAGCCGGGGTGGCCGGGATGGGGGCACTGGGTCCTCTCCCCTCCTGTGCTCCAGGGATGGACCCTCAGCAGACCCAGTGCCTCAGCAGTGGCAGAGGCTCAGTGGGCAGATCAGATGTGCCAGCACCCAGTGGGATTTTTCACAAAGCTGTGTGTGTTCTTTGGGCTTCCTCTTTTTTCCCCTCCTTTTTTTCTCTGCCTTACATGAGCCTCTACAGGGCTGGAGGTGGGCAAAGGAGGTGGGGTTTGTTTTCCTGAGGGGACATGACTGGGGCAAGTAGGAAAGCATCTCAATGTCTTGTCATCATAGAGTCACAGAATGTGTTGGAAGAGACCTTAAAGTTCATCTTGCTCTAACACCCCACTATGAGCAGGGACACCAGGTTGTTCCAAACCCTGTCCAACCTGGCTTTGAACACTTCCAGGGCTGGGGCAAGGCCATCCTGTGTCCTTCTCCAAGTCAGCAGCAGATCTCTCTGCCCTTGGCTCGCTGCCCTGGCAGCTCCTGGGGGATGTGATGGGTCCCAGCAGTGTCCCCTCCCCAGGCAGGTTGTCCCCAGTGGACCTCATCCTACACTCCCACGTGGACTCCAAAGCTGCTGTTTTTCTCACCAGCCCCAAAATCCTTGAGGGTGTTGTTTAAGCCCCTTTCTTCACAGCCCAAGTGGTCTGTGCAGTCACATGCAGTGGATGCTGGCAGCAAACAGCTTCCAGAGGAACCCCAGGTCTGTGAGGCCTCCAGGCCTGGGGGCCACTTCTGTGTGCTCCTGCCACACTGTGGCCTGTCTCCATGTCTGTTTAAGGTCAGAGTTTTTTAATGCTTGTTTTTTGTGGGGTATTTCTTGTGTCCAGCGTGCTTGTGGGGAGTGGGAGGTAAATTCAGCCTCCTGGGGAAAGGTGACCAAGCCTGCATGATCCTGGGATTTATGGCCGAGCAGCACAAGGGGAGAGGCAGAAAGCTGTCTTAGGAGAAAAAGAAATAATGTTAGAAATAATGACTTGCTTGGCAGGTTTTAACAGGTTCAGTAATGGTATTAGGTGCCCTTGGCTCAAGATAGTAACCTCCTCTTAAATGATCATTACCTGGCTAATAAAGAGCTCGGAGCGGGTCATTACAGCTTAATTTAGACGTAGCATCCTGTTTGGTTTGTGCAGCGTGGCCATCTCTCAAGTTGTTGAATCTATTGCCTGAGTACGGTGGTTGGGATATGGGAAAATGGGTTTTCCCTCCCCCAGCAGCTGAATGGGAATCTGAGGGTCCACTTGGTCGGACGGTCCTGAGGCTTGGGGTTGTGGATGGGCAGGGAGAGGGCAGGGGCTGCTCCAGCACATCACACCAGCTCTGCCTCCAGCTCCTGGTTTCATGAGTGTTGTTCAAGGAAGGGCAGGAAGAGGTGATGGGAGTGGCTGACCCCACTCAGGAAAGCCCTTGACCATATGCTTAATTTCCCATCGTTTTCTTATGAGTGGGGTTCAGACAAAGGCTGCAGAGCTTTGCTCCACTAGTGGAACAAGGAGGAATAGCTTTAAACTGGAGGAGAGTGGGTTTAGATTTGATATTCTTTGCTGTGAGGATGGTTAGGCCCTGACACAGGTTGCCTAGAGAAACACTGGCTGCCCCATCCCTGGAAGTGTCCAAGGCCAGGTTGGAGCAACATGGGCTAGCAGAAGGTGTCACATTGGCAGGGGTAGTTGGAATAAAATGATCTTTAAGGTCCTTTCCAACCCAAACCATTCCATTCTTCTGTGTGTTGTTTCAAGAAACTGTGGCTTTTGGAGTCTTTCAGGGTCATGCTCAGGCATCTCCTTCCCCTGGGGACCCTTCCCTGGCCATCCCAGGACACATGTCCCTTCCCACCATCACCCCTGAGGAGCGGAGCTGGTCCCAGCGATGAGTGACCAGAGGCAGGCAGGAAGCTGTGCAGGAGTGGGGGTCCAGCTCATGCCCCCCACACCACCCCAGGCCTCTGCTTACTCCCGAGGAGCTGTCCCGCTTCCCTCACCCCATTAGCAGCAAGTTTCAAATGCACATAATTACAATAACCAACCGCCACCCGTTATTAATATTTTGAAGACGTCTCTTTGATAAGCCCATCTTTTCAGGCAATTTCCTATTTCTTCTGAAAGCAAAGCATCTTTCCTCCCAGTTTTGTAAATCTGTTGTTACAAGGAAGAAAAGGAAATGGAAAAAAGGATCCCCCCCACCCCCCAAACCCTGACACCAGGCTGGGTTCTGTGCCGCCTTTGTCAGCCCTGGATGGAATTATGCATCATGAATAAAAACTGCTGTCAACATGCATTGGGTTAGAAACATTAGAGCATATGGTATGTGATTATCTGTATTGTCAAATGCAATAAAGTGAATTTGGATATAATAAAAAATGTAATATTTTAGAAATTTGGTAATAAACTGTGGAAGAATTGACAGGCAGAGAGTATTTGATGCCTGTAGGCAAACAGATAACGATGGCAGGCCGAGGTGCTGTGGTGCATCACTAGGAGCTTGCTTTTCTGAGGAGAGCCTGACTGGGCTGCCTGGCACGTGGGGAGGGGGCCCTTGTCCCTGCATGGCTGCCAAGATGTGCCTCCTCCTGGCCACTCACCAATGCTCCACTTCTCCTTGTCCTTTGCCATGTGGCATCAGCCAGGGTAGGGGACTGGGGTCCCCCACTGGTTCTTCAAGGGCAGTTCTGCCCCTTTTGGGAGCAGGAGAGGTGGTGAGGGGTGTTGGGGCAGTGGTGGCAGTTCCATTAGCTTGTGGCAGGGTGAGGGGCAGCTGGGCATGTTTTAGGGTGGGAATCAGTGTTTGGGTTTGGCACCAGTTCCGTTTGCTGCAGGGTCTCACTAATAAATAGACAGAAGCACGAGGCTCCCATTCTGGTGGATTGATTAATTGGATTACAGAAGCATTTGGGGTTTTCTGCTTTGATAGCAAAAAGAAACCTGTTGGATTGTGCCACACTTCTCTCGCCCAGCAGTGCTCCCAGCATTTCTGTATCCCCAGTCCACTTATGGAGCTGGGAAGTGCATCTGAACTGCAGGGAGCAGTGAAAGGCTGTGAGGAGCAGGGTGGGTCTGCTCCCAAATACCAAGGAAAAAGCAAACACTGCCTGAGATAACTTTGTCCTGCAGTCTCTCACATTTCAGCCCGATGCTTTAATTCCCGAGCTGCTGACAAATCTGAACCCGTTGGGACACAATATCTCCAACGGAGAAAAGCTGAGAGGGGAACAAACTTAGGGGCCTCCTGTGTAGAAAATTCCAATGGAAAAGTGCAGATGTAAGAGTATCACACGTACCTGCAATTTTTCTTAGGTCACCGCTAATGCTTCTAAATGATCTGTGAACGCATTAATGGTTTCTGTTAATTAACAATATGATAAAACTGGCATTTAGTAAGCTCTGAGTAGTGTGCGTCTCAGTCATTATGTACTCAATGCTTTGGTTTGATTTCAGAACGTTAATAGAATAAAATTTTAATGAAGATTTGTTGTTATGAAAGATTTATTACCAGCAGTTCAGGTGCTGCTGACAGGAGCACAGTCCGTGACGCGCGGCGGGTTCCCCTGGGGTCCCCGGGTGCTCCCTGACACTGAGGGGGCTTTGCCTGGGACCTGTGTCCTGGTCCCAGCTGATGGCCCCTGAACCTGGAAAACTTTGGTCAGAATGGCTCTTCTGAGAGGGGAACGAGTCCCTGTGCCCTTCATCCTCCCACCAGGGAAGATCCAGTTTGGGTGGATTTTGGCCCGTTTGCAGAGACAGGCTGCCACGTGGTGCAGTGGCTGCTCATCCTGAGGTGCCTTTTTCTGTTCCTGAGCCGTTCTCTCTTTGCAAATGCCACAGAGCCATGGGAGGACGGAGCGAGGAGCCTGAGCCTTGCAGCTTTCCTGAACAAAAGCCGAGGAGTGTCTCGCTGGTGCCCTTTATCCAGCTGCGCACTGACCTCAGCGCTCCGCGCTCCCGCCGCGCTGGTATGGAAACGCCTGCACCTCGTAGGGGGCTGGTCTGAGGCACTTGTCTGCTGATTTAATTTTGAGAATTTACTCTCATGTCGTGGAGAATATATTGACACTTTAAGCAGCTGCCTGTGTCTGCCAGGAGAACCCAAGTGTGTTCTGTGCCCAGCCCAAGGTGCACGTGAGCACCCGAGGGATGTGCAGGCAGGTCATGTCTTGGTGAGCATCAGTCAGAGCAGCACAGCTGGAGAGTGCACACTACAGTTAAATGAGGATGATATTTTCTATCTTAGACCATAGGTTTTAACCTCCTCCTTCCCCTTCCATCCCTTGGTGCATCTCTCTCTGGGCCTGGTTATCACAAGGATGGGGTGAGATCTTGTTCTCCTTGGAGCAGGTGGTTGCTTCAGGTGTGATCATTGGTCTTCCCT
The DNA here is from genome assembly GCA_013397135.1 of Pachyramphus minor. Lineage (NCBI taxonomy): Eukaryota > Metazoa > Chordata > Aves > Passeriformes > Tyrannidae > Pachyramphus > Pachyramphus minor. Next base: position 977,658 of record VYXB01004988.1, on the reverse strand, counting down.
CCTTGGAGGTTAGGAGGTAAAATCTGAGACGTGTGTCTCAGGCTAGGGCTGTGGTGAGTATGAAGAGAGTTACTTTGGAAACTGAAACCTCTCCCTCCTTGTGTTTGCAGCACAGGAAATTGGAATAACAGGAAATAACAGGTTAGAACTGACAGCTTTTGTCCTAGACAGCTTTGGGCTCTAACAAGCTGAATTGCAGTACTTCAGACAAAAACTCGGAGAAAAGGACTAGGAACTGAGGGGGAAGAAATGTGAGATGTGGACCAGAGAGAATATTTAAGTGACTTTTCCAAAGATACAAGCTAAGAAGGTGGCAAAGTCAGGGCTGAGGTTTCGAGTCCTGACTGTTGGAGTCTGGCGCTGATGAACGAGTGGCTTTTCCCTGAGGCAGGATTAAACACCCAGGTGCTCATTCCCAGGCTCTGGGGGAAATATCTTGTATTACCTTTGCAGGCAGCAAGAAGTTAGAAACATCCATGGTTCAGTATCTGGGTAATTAAAATGTCCCGTCCCTTCTGCTCGGTTTGTTCTGTTTGTAACGATGAGATTCGTTGACAGTGATTGCAGGGCTCAGTCCCCCCTCTCTGCCCCCCCTGCAGGTTTATCATTATTATTATTTTTATAAGGCAGCTTGGCAGGCTGGGAGCTTACTAAGGAACTTTTTCCCTTCTGATTACAAGGGATGTGTGAATAAAGTAGAATGGTATTGATTCACACCAATCTATGCATCGACTGTGTGGGAGCCACTTGCAATTCCCAGCAGCACCGGAAAGCTTTGCAACAGGGAGAAATATGACCAGGCAAGTTGAGAAAATAAATTAAACTAGTGTCAACTTTTCTTGTTTCTTCCCTCATTATTAATGGATGGAATGGGGCTCGTTTATCAAGAGGAGGAAAAATTAATTGACGTGGGCTTTAATGTTATTATGCCTGGCTTGTCTGGTCACATTTCTTCATTTTTAATTTTTTTTTTTTTTACTTTTTGAAAGGCATTTTATTATCGTTCACAGGACCAGCTGCCAAAACTATGGGTATAAACAAGAAAGCAGGTGCATAAATAATACCACAGCAGGACTGGACCTTTCTCTGTTGCAGGGCTTAAGTAACTTAAGTCTGGGGAGCGGAGCAGAGGCGCAGACGCGAGCGGGCGGGTCAGGTACGAGCGCTGACACAAAGAGGGAACGCAGCCTGAACTAATATTTCCTCATTACGATGCTGATGCTGCAGCGGGTGTCAGGCTGGATCTTCCCGTCTGTCAGCCTCGGGCAGCTCCCATGCCAGGGCTGCCGGGATCACGGACCCCACGGACCCCCAGCCGCGCTCCCCCTGCGCCGGCTGCGCGGGAGTCGGGAGCTGGATGGTGCTGGGAGCACGCTGGGTGTGTAGGGGACTGATCCTGCACTAACAAGCCACTTGTAGCTTGGGGTTATTCTTGCTGAGCAGCAGGAGTGAGGTTTAAGCGGAGCTGTATTGATGTGATGTGGGCCATGTAAATCTCCTCCTTTCTCCTCTCCATGCTTGTCTCCGGTGCTTTGGCGTTGCTGTGCAGGACAAAAGAGCCCTGGTGATCCCCAGCTTCCCAGAAGCTGTTCATGAGCTCTCTGGTGCTCTGGCTGCTCTAATTTCAGGACAAGGCTGTCCCAGCTGCAGAGGCCCTGCAGCCTCGCTGACATCATGGGCACAGCTTGGGCAGAGGGAGCGTGGCTGATGAGATGAAGTGACTTGCTCCACATCATCAGCTGACCCCCAGACAGCCTGGCAGTCAAAACAGGCCCCTCCAACTCTAGTTTCAGTATCTTCACACACCAGAGCATCTTTCTGGTGGCTGAAGAGCCCCTCACAGCACCACAGTGCCCATGCCATGGATGTTCCTGTGCCTGCCACTGGTGAAGGTGGTTTTGACTCAGGAGCCATCTGTGAGGTGGTTTTGGAAATGGTGGCACCTGTGGCACTGCCCTGGCTGCATGGGAATGGGCACTCCAGTGTGGCAGGGTCCTGCTCTGCCTATCAGAGCCCTGTGGGTCTAACCCAGCATTAGCCTGGGTTTAACCTCTGTGGCGTGGGATACCATCACCTTGTTTTCCTTGCTTTAATGCGTGCAGGGGCTTAGGGAGCGAGCCCTTTGCCTGGGTAAGCTGCTTTGGTGTGATTCTGCTGACGAGTGACGTCCTCGGCGTGTGCAGCTGCGACACAGATCAGTGTGCAGCAGAGCCCGGGCTGTGGGAACCAGGGCTGGCCCTGCCAGCGAGGGAAGGGAGGTGGATCTCATGGCTGTGGTGTCCTCATCTCAGCTGTATTGTACTGAGGTTGATGGAAAACCGCTCAAGTGATGGCAAAAGCATGAAATATAGTTGTTTAAATGTGTGGAGAAACCAAAATACAGAACAGGGGAGCGCTGACATTTGATATCTGCAGTCTGGCTTCTCAATAGTATTTATGCCTTCTGCCCATTCTTTTACAGTATTACAATCTTTTTACGCTTTTAGTCACCCTCTCTGAACAAAGTTGCTCTTATTGCTGGGGAGCCATGGCAGAATGTGCTGGGCTGAGCTCTGTGGAACCACCTGCCCACAGGCCTGGGCAGCTTCTGCAGCTGAACAAGACTTGGGGTCAAAGGAGGTTTGTCATAGAACCACAGAATAATTTAGGTGGGAAAAGACCTCATAGATCATCAAGTCCAATCTGTGACTGATCCCCACCTTGTCCCCCAGCCCAGAGCACTGAGTGCCACGTCCAGTCCTTCCTTGGACACCTCCAGGATGGTGACTCCACCACCTCCCTGGGCAGCCCTTCCAATCCCTTTTCCATGAAGAACTTCTTCCAGAATTCTTCTTTCTGGTATCACTAAGGTGTGTTGGAAGATGTGTCCTGTGCCAGGTGTCTGGGCTGGCTTCATTTTGGGAGCTGTTGGTGCAGATGAATGGAGTGGGATGACTCCTTTTTCCCAGTAGGTGCCAAAGGAGGGTTTTTCACCTGAAGGTCATGGATACACGTCTCAGCTTCCTTTTATGCTGGCACTTGTCTTGGAGCCTCTTGTTTGGGGGCATCTGTTTGCCTCTTACTTTATTTTTTCCCCTCTTCTTTGTCTTTTCTTTTACAGAAAAGATTATTCAAATGAATATTCAGTTTTATTCATTTGAATAAAAAACCCAACCGTTTGACTCTGTTAAATGCTTATCTCTTAAATAGAGCTTGTTAGCTTCCAATAATAGCTTCATGCAGAAGGATGCAGTATAATTTCATTTTAAAACGTGTGCTCCTTGACAACCGGAATCCTATTTCTGTCACCGTTTTCAACAGCCGCCTTTGTTTTGGGTTAATCTTTTTCATACACTTTCTGAGAACGGGTTTTTTTGTTGACTCTTAGTCCCTCTCAGAAGAAATAATTGTCTATTTAGTCCAGGAAGGGTTCTGAGAGTTTTGGTAATTTAAAAATGAGCGTGTATTCATTATGGGAACTAATAAGTCATGTGTGCAGGGGGATCTTTGTGTGGGTGCACTTATTAAAAGTTGGAATCTGATATCCATAAAGTGAAACAAGAAAAGAATCATGGAATGGGTTGGGTTGGAAGGGACCTTAAAGACCATCTTGTTGCATTCCCTGCCATGGGCAGGGACACCTTCCACCAGCCCAGGTGGTTCCAAGCCCCATCCAACCTGGCCGTGGACACTTCCAGGGATGGGGCAGCCACAGCTTCTCTGGGCAACCTGTGCCAGGGCTAAGGTCTCCCTTAAAGGACCTGTTATTTATCACTTTCATAATGTTTTTAGTTCTGGGTTGTATGATCTCTTGGGGGTTGTTCATTTGAGGAGCAGTGGCATCTCTGGAATAGCATCCTGTGGGATTTATTCTCCTGTTTACCTGCAGATGGTACCTGCAACTTACTGGTTGCCCCCAGTAAGTTAGGGATGTTGGGAATCATGGAGATAAGATGGTGTGAGCCTTCAGCTCTGGATGCAGAGCCCTGTGTGGGCACCAGGTCTGACCCTTTGAACCCCTGCCCATCCAGAGAGGATGGAGTAGGAGGTGGTGGTCAGTTTTTTCACATTTCCAGTCTAACCAAGTGCCACAAATCTTTTCAGAAACCTGCAAATGCCTGCTGACACCTACAGATTGATTTTTTATTGTTATAAAATCTGGAAATGCAGGGAGATGGTTGGCTGTGTGGTTTAATGAAACAAAGATTTTTTGACAAACCTGTGTTTAAGGCATATGGAGTGGGAAGAGAATGGGAAACTCGTTTCTGAGTCCAGGCATGTAATGACTGCAGTGGATTTCCTTGCAGTGTTTGGCATATTAGGGCTAATCTCCTAAATTCCCTCTGCCCTCCATCCTGGCACCAAGACCTGACACAAGTTGCAGGAGAAATCCTCAACTGCAGCCCTCGCTAATGACTTACTAATGATGAAGATGCTGCTGGTGCTCAAACAGTTAATGACTTGTAGCCCTGGCCTGGCCATCTCATGGCACCAGGCAGTCAGTCCCTGGCCACGTGTGGCTCCCAGCTCCAGGAATTGCTCCTGGAATTGCCCGGTGCAGCGTGCACCAGGATTCCTGGGATGCCAGATCCAGGCAGTTAACCACAAAAATTTTAGTTTTAACTATGGGTCTGTTTAAGGTGGATTTAAATGGAGTAATTTAGAAGGCAAATGAAAGACTTGAGTTATGTAAAAAAATTCAGGCTGTTGCCTGCTCTAAGTGCAAAGCAAAGCAGTGTTCTGAGCCTGGTGTGCTGTCAGATGATGTGTTATGCCTTGGAAAAGAGCTAGAAACTGTTCCTGGTGGGTTTCCCCCCAGTGAAAGGGTCTGGAGAGGGATAGGAGCATTCCCCACTGCTACACATACTGTGCACTCCTGAAGGAGCCACCCAGGAGCTGCTCAGACCTCACCTTGAAATGCTTCCCAGCGTCAAGTCCTGTAGCCTGCACAGTGTCTCCTGTACCTGGAGGTTGCAAGAAACCTCTGTATGTTTTTAACACTTTCTGCTGTGCCCCACTGAAGCAAATTCAATGTGTGTTTAGCAGGATGCAGTTTTCAGTGCAGTTTGGGGGAATGGAGTTCATCCTGTTATTAAATTTTTGAGATTTCATTATCTTAATTTGTGTCGGCGTTGACTCATCAAGCCTCATGTAGCACATGAGATTGGGGTTTTGTTCATTAGCTTGATTGTTTTCCTTCTGAAGGAAGGAGCAGGGAACAGGGCAGTGTGTGGCTGTGGTGGGCTGCCAGATCCCTTCAGTGCAGCCCCAGCAGAGCAGACAGTGAACAGCTACAGGCAGGCAGCAGGCATCAAACAGCCTAAACCAGCCCCAATCCGTGGCTCTTTGAAGCACCAGCGGAGAAGAGAGGAACGATTAGATCAGAGGCCTTAAGTGTAATGGGTTCCTGGAGGCCTCAGGATGTCCTGATGGGGTATTAGAGGAAGTAATTCAGGAAGAAAGGGACAAATAACCACCTCCGGAGCTGGGCTGACCCGCGGGGCCGGGCGGTGTGTGTCAGAGCACGTGGAAACAAAGTGCTGCTGTGTGTTTGGGAAGCACTGGGGTTTTTTTTTCCTTGCCAGGGGTAAATGAGGAATCATCTTCTGTCTTCCCGGATTTTTATGGTTTTTGGGTCGTGTAATGAGTCAGCTCTAATGGAGAAGTCCCGTGGAATTAAACAAGAGATGAAATCAATATGGTTCCATGGAAATATAATTGGGTTTTGTAGAAATTGCTCTTAAAAACCTATAAGGTGTAAAGGAAAATACGGCCTTATTGTAGTTTCTGAGCCATCATGTAACTGGGGTGTAACTATCCATTAAATTCTGCAGGATGGATCAAAAAATCCATAAGGAGGTTTTAATTCTCCATTAAATCCTATGGAAGAGCTGGAACAGAACCGTATTAATTTTCCCTGAGACAATGCTTCTTCCCTCCATTAGTCTGCAATAAGCTCAGGAACAGCTCCATAGGCAGCAGGTGTAGTCACACGTGCGTGTTGTTATGGAAGTTTTCCAAAGTCCCAGTGGCTAAATAAAGCTTTATTAAAATGAAATTGTTAAGCTTAACTAATGTTTTCCTTCCCTCTTCCCCTTTTTGTATCTTTATTAAATAGGATTTGGCTTCGTAACTTTTGAAAATGAAGACGTGGTGGAAAAAGTCTGTGAAATTCATTTCCACGAAATCAATAATAAAATGGTAAGTTGATGGTGCTCTGCAGTGTGTCGGTGACAGCAAGTTCTCACCTCGGGTTACAGACAGGAGCTGTGCCTGGGGCGGGGGGGGTGGCCCTCAGGGATACCCCTCTGGGAGGTTAGTGGGGTGCTGGGCACACTGTGCCTGGCAGAGGGGTGCTGAGAACAGGGTGGTGCTGAGCCTGGAGCATGGCTGACCCAGCCCCTGCTCCTGCCCCCTGCAGCAGGATGGGTGTCTGTCCCCCATGGCACAGGCTCAGGCAGCTGCCCCAGAGCACCTTTTGGTGTGGGAAGCCAAGGGGCTGAGGGTGGTGGGAGTTGTTGTCCTGCTCAGCTGCCCAAGCAGCCCTGGAGAAGCCCTTCTCCTCCTCCTCCTCCTGCCTGCATGGTCGGAGCCGTGGCAGCTGCTGAGCGATGGCACTGGAGGGGTTTGGGAGGGAAGTGCCCTGAGGTGGCTCTTACAGCCCATGTGCTCCCAGAAGTGCTGTTCTGGCTGAGCTCCCGGGTCTGATCCTGCTCTGACGTGGCTGCTGCCTGCTGGACCATGTCCCGGGCAGCCGTGGCTCTCGGCCAGGGAGCCACAACCACTTTGCACCCAGGCCTGACCCGGGAGCCAGACCTGGGTGAAGTTCCTCCTCAGTGACAGGCAGGTCCCAGGTTGTGGGTTGCCCTGTCAGTAAAGCCACTGAGCCAGATGAAAAGGGGCATTTGTATTTCAATTGCTGCAGTAACTTTGATATTTTCAGCTAAAATATTCTTTTTCCCTTTGTCAAAACATCCTTTGCTTCTCAAATGTGTATTCAGATATGCATTGTATATTGGTCTGATATGTGTTCACAGACTTTAAATTCAATAATAGAGCTTTTAGTGTGGATAAGATCAAAGCAATCTCCTTGGCATATGCTGGAGGCCTGATTCAATATTTGACTTGCTAATTTTTCCCAGGGCACTGAAATAATATTCCTCATATTGTTCCTCACTGCAATATGCATCTGAAATAAAAGTGAGGGTCCCCTTGGCCAGCTGTGGGGTGGGGTGGCGGGGCAGGTCTGGGGCAGTGCTCCTGATCCTGTGGGAAGCCTCTTGCACCACTCCAGGTGGATGCTGTGGGCTCTGCCCCGTTCGAGCATCTTGCTGCCCGTGAGCCCCCTCCTGCACTGGGGTCTCCTGCCTGCCCCAACTGCACCTCACCTGAGCTACCTGCGGGGTGAGGGAAGGCTCATTTCTCTTCATATAGTTACTAGATGCTGATTAATCTGCTTTAAAATTTAAAAAAAGAGCAAACCCCAACCACCTCCAGATGACAGACCCAGCAGCAAATTAGGAAGTGCTTGGGATGTAAATTTAGGGATTGGCAGGTGGGAGGGAAGAGCTCCGGCGCCACACTGCAGGATTTTCCTACCCACAGCAGGTGGGCACATGTCATATCACGCTCCATGGGTTTAGTTATTCCCACAACAGGCTTTTCTCTGGAGTAGGGCTCAGCCTTCTCCTGGCTCAGGATTGCCTCGCTGGGGTGTTGGGGGGTGATGGATGGAGCAGCAGGTGCTGGTGTGTCCTGGTGCCAGCAGCAGGGCAGGGCACAATGTTTGATGCTTCATCCCTGGGTCTGTACCCACGGACTACAAAAGCCTCACCTGGTTCTTGGTATCCCCTGGGAGGGGAGGGTGGGGGAGAGCTATTGAGAGGATCCCTTCCCAGGGGAAAGGCTGCACGGGAACGTGACAGCAGCACAGGGACTGTGGAGGATGGGACAGGGTGAAAACATTCAAGGAACATCACAAGGAGCCAGAGAAACAGTGTGGGCTGTTGGTATTTGTTGTTGGATCATTAAAATACCTCCTGCTTGCTCGGTGCATGCTCCAGGTGCCACCGTGCTCTGAGCGTTCTCGTCACTTCTTCAGCACTAGTTTTGAAAGCAGCCCACGAGCAAGGGGATGAGACATGATCCTGTTTTGGGACTGAGTCATCGTCTTGCTGATGTGTCTGCAGATGAACTGCCAAGCCCACGCAGGGGCAGGAGAGCTCGTGCATGTGCGTGTGACAGGGAGCTGGGGCAGGTGCCCAAGGGACACAGAGCTGGCCGGGGGCAGCACTGGGCACAGATGTACTTGGATCATGTCCCCCTGTAGCCTTGGGCCATGGAGGGAACGGGCTCTCACAGCCCCAGCCCAAGGCTGTGAGGTTTGCACTATTCCATGACCTGGGACTGAATCACCCCATCCTCATCCCCATCCCTGTCCCCATCCCTGTCCCCATCTCCAGGCTGCTCAGCTGGGGCATCCACGGCTCCACAGGCACCAACTCACCCTGAGCTTGCTCTTCCTCATGTGCTGACCTCTGTCCTTTCCCAAAACACAGGGGCAAGCAAAGGGCAGGGGGTGGCTGCTCCCCAGCCTATTTCCAGCTCCTGTCTCCCTGGCAGGCTATTTTTAGCTCATCCATTCTACTTCTGTTGCCATCCGTGAAGCTTAGAATGTCAACTGTAATATTAAACGAGCAGTGGGGAAGTGAAAAGAAAATGCCAGGGAGGTATTTAATAACATGAAACTCGGAATTTACGTGGGAGGCCAAAGATGCTCCAAGCATTGCGGGGGGACAGTAAACCCAAACAAGCTGTCCCTGGATTATTGTTCCTTTGACAGGAGCAGGCAGCTTCGCAAAGCCACCTGGTTTCTAACATGGTGCAGAAGTAGCTGGAAAAGAAATGTGATGGAGTAATTTATTTTCCCCTGGATCCCGCTGTGGTGGAGTCGTTTCCCTCGCGGGCACAGTGGGACACGCGCTGGTGAGAGGGGCAATGAGCCAAGCCTGGAGTCAGGGTCTCACACCAGGCTCTGGAGCAGCTGACAGAAATGTTGGGCTGTCCTAGAACAGGCTCTGACACTGCCCAGCACCTGTGGCTCTTCCTCTCTCTCAGGGTGGATTTTGTGGGGTTTGTGTTTCTTCTGTTGTGGTTTTTTTTTAGTGCATTGGTGCTGTTCAGGCTTCTCCCCGAGCTGTGTGGTGCCATTTCAGGTGTGTCAGTCACAGACTGGTTTGTGCTGGAAGGGACCTTAAAGCTCATCTCATCCCATGCCCTGCCAAGGGCAGGGACACCTTCCACTAGCCCAGGTTGCTCCAAGCCCCATCCAACCTGACCTTGGGCACTTCCAGGGATGGGGCAGCCACAGCTTCTCTGGGCAACCTGTGCCTCTTCCAGTTCATGTGATTCCAAGCCCCAGCCACTGATCAGTGATCTAATACATCAACAGAGCCACGATCTAAGGCATTTTCTAAAATAAGCTTATGGCCTCTCTGCTGCTGCCTGGTGCAGCTTGCCATGGTGTGAGTGACATGGTGTCCCCAAGGTGAGCAGACCCCAGCAAACTGCACATCACACATTTCTGGACGACAAAGTCTCCTTGTCTTTGGGTGGTTCAGTGGGGGTTTGTGCATTGTGGATACTGTGCATTCTGCTTTCCTGAAAATAGCCCTGGTTTCCCTGGAAAGCTGTTAGCCAGGGTTTGTGAGACATGCTGGGCTGAGAGCTGACAGCCTGTTTTGTTGGCCGGGTACAAGAGGCTTTTCACTCCCCAGCTCGACCCTCCTGGGTTCCCGTGGCTGCGACTGTTCTGCTTGACCCAGGAGTACCCCAGTGTAAGGTTAATTCTCCAAACTAGACTAAACAAAAATAGTGAATTTTAGTTTCCCTGCCTTTTTTTTTTTTTTCTTAGCCTAAGAGTTAAACCTTTCTTTGTTGGGCTGCTGAAAGTGCAGCACATCCTTGTACAGGAAGGTGGAAAAAATCTGGAAATTATTAAGATGCCCAGAAACACTGAACTGAAAGTTTGAGTGAGGTCCAGATTTATATACAGAGACTCTCATCGGGCAGCTCTCGGTGGTGATTTGACAAGGAGCTGAGCTCTGACTCATAAATCCACATACATTCCCTCTTGGAGAAGCCTCATTGCACATCCTAGCACACGTGACATCCCTGCTGCCCCTGGGGTTTCCCCTCACAGTAACTGTGGCTATGGGGTGGTTATGGCCATCTCCATCCCTTCCCCATGAAGGTCAGGGCTGGATTCTGGCAGAAGAGCAGCAAGCTCTTTTTTTTTCAGCTTTAGCTGTTGGTAGTGAGGCACCATCCAAGCCACCCACGGATCCACTCACATGGTGCTTCACCTCCTCTTCCGACATTGTCCCAGTTTGTTGATGGGCTGGTGTGTGGGCAGCTTCCCAGAGCACCTCATGGTCTGGCACTGCTGCCTGTGGAGTGTAACAGCCTCCCCAGGGTGAGCTGCCAGGACTGGAGTCAGGCAGTCCCTTCCCCCAGGACAGCCCATCGTGCAAACCGTGCGGGTGGGGTGTCCCCACAGCCCGAGCAGCTCTGGGCTGTGTGGCTGCACATCACCCTGTTGCTCAGAGTGTGGACTGAGGTGTAGAGCCATTGGAATGGTTCAGCTAACTCCAGTTAGCTCCTGGTGCGACTGTAGCACCAGTGCTAAGGGCACCACGGGGGCAGTCAACTGGAGGGGTGAGTTGGCATTGCTAGAAACTGGAAAATTGCTTTATTTCTCCTTCTTCCTGAGGGTGGCTTAGGGTGCTGGATGTCCTGCATGTCCCACTGCCTGCAGAGCTGGATCAGCACCTCACACAGGGGTTGCTTTGTGGTTCTAGAGGCATTAAGCAACTTCCAAAGGCAGCGGGAGTAACTGGAAGAATGCAGATCCTTTATTAATAGGGTTTACAGAAATTTTCTGCTGGGTAGAAATATTGATTCCTTATTCCTATTTTAAAAGGAGCTTTTTGTAATGATCACTGGGAGTCGTTTTCTGTTATCGATTGGAACAGAGCCGTGCTGGAGCCCTCCCTCCATTCATCCCGTCCCACGAGTGCCGGTTTCCCTTTCAGGAGCACGGAACTTCTTAAATCAGCATTTCTGTCATCTCTGGGGGGGGTTGCAGTGGGTGGTTAAAGAGACATACACGTTTGCTCTTTTAAATGTGGTTACACTGTTCTGAAAGTTCACCTTTGAGGGGGAGGAGGTGTGGGGAGGCAAACGCTAAAAATAAACCTCCCCCCTTAAGTAGATCAGTTCTGCCTTTGACATTTACATGGAATTCATTTGCATCTCATTTGTACATGTTTCTGCTCAATAGGTAGAATGTAAGAAAGCACAACCTAAAGAAGTGATGTTTCCACCAGGGACGAGAGGAAGGGCACGTGGATTACCGTATACCATGGACGCTTTTATGCTGGGGATGGGAATGTTGGGTAAGTGCTGGAGCCACCGCGCAGCTCCCGTGTCATCTCCCTGATTTCCAAACCCTCAAACCAAAGGGGTGAGCAAATCCCTGCACCTGTGTGGGTGCAAGGCTGAAACTTTAGCAGGGGTGGAGTGGAGAAAATAATCCTGTCTGTGGGTAAATGATTAACTCTCCCCCCCCCCTCGCCTGGAATATAAAAAATTTGCATTTAAATGGATGTTTTAAATAGCCTGTTTTACTCTTACTCGCAAAAATAGAATGATGAAAGATGCAGTGTGTTCATTCTGACTAAAAATGATCTCTCCCCTCTTTTAGAGGAATTGAGTCACACATTATTCCCCTTCTTTTAAAGGTAGCTTTGACAGTTCAGCATAGATAATTGAAAATCTTGCTGGTTCTTAAATGACATGGATGGAGGAAGCGGGGAGATGCGTAACAGGACAGGTCGCAACAATAATTACAAGTTTCAAGGAGATGGAATGGTATTTCAGTCCTGAGTATTGTGTCCAGAAAATACTAATTAAATGGGATAAATGATATTTAATGGTAAAATGCTATTTCTGCGCGAGGTCTGTTTAGTTATAATTGGTTCTCATTTGTTTCTGCCTAGATAGTTGTTCTTTCTATAGAATGTGACAACCTCTGGATACTCTCTCCTGAGCCAAAATGCTGCTAATCCATTGCCAATGTTCTTTTGTAAACCCCATATATTTTCAACTTCCTGCTTTGTATCCCTGGACTTCCCCTCAGTTGTCACGTGCTGTGTCCATAAAACCTGTGGGAATAAGGGGGCATCTGGAGGTGTCCCCTGGCAGCAAAGAGCCTTTCCCAGGCTCTTGTCCTTGGTGTGTAGCCTCTCTTGGATGCATTGAATTTTCTATCCTGTGTTTAGATGATCCCACAAACTGAGCACAAACCCCACCCTTGGAAGCTGGGTTGCCCTGAGCTCTGCCAGGCAGGTCCAGGGGCTGCCTGAGGTGCTGGAGGACCCCAAAGCCCCTGGGGTGGGTGTCAGGTCAGAGGACTTGGTTCCTGTGAGGATCAGGCTGTTGTGCTGAGGTGTCTGACTCCAGGCACCACTTGATTTGATAGGAAAAACTCCCTGCCATGTTTGCTTTATCTCTGAATTAATAGTACTTCTGTTCGAGTGGCTGGAGCGATCCATTTCTGGGACGTGTAATTGGGTTATTTCAGCTGATCATCTGTTTTGCTGTCCCCACGCTCCACTGCCACCCTGCCCCATAGTGTTTGGAAATTACATTTTCTGCTTAAAATATTTATCTTGCTCTAGTCAGTCCATGATTTCGTTACCTGTGTGTTTGCAGTGTGCTTGAGCAGTGGTACTTGATTTCTGCTTTTCCTTTTCCACCTGTGGTGCCCGAGGTTGGGCTGCTGGAGGTGGTGGGGGCCACTGTGCTGACCAGTCCCCCCCCCAGCTGTGGGAGGAGAGAGTCCACTCCACCCTGGATGCCAAGAAGATCCACAGTGTCATCATCCCTCTTGTGCCCACCACCACAGGGCCTCAGCCCTTCTCCTTGCAGCCGGGCAGGGGGTGGATGGAGCCGGATTCGCCTCAGTGTCCTGAAGGGTGCAGTGGGAGTCATTCCCACCAGAGCTGCCTCTCTGGGAAGTGATTGTTTCAGGCTGTGAGAAGTAAGGGAAAGAAGCCCTCAGCAACTGGATCTGCACAGAGGAAGAGATGGGGCATGTGTTGGCAGAGCCCTGTCCTGCTGCAGTGGTGGGTCTGGGCCAACCCAACCAGCGCTGCTCCGGCAGGTCTCGCACTGCGCTCTCCCTGCATTTCAAACTGGGGTGACTTGCTCAGCACTAATGATTGATCCATGGTGAAAGCCAGATGCTTCATTATCCACTCTAGATGGTGTTTCATCTTCCCAGTTCCTGCTTGCTACAGTGGCACCGTGTTAAATAATTAAGTGCTAAACAAGGAGATTGTGGTGCAGGAGAGCAGAGCTGCCTGGATGGCCGTCAGAATCCCCCATTTCAAAGGCTGCCGGGCCCATCCCTGTGGGAAGAGGGGTGTAATTAACCCATCAAACGACAAGGCACAGGATCCCATCATGCCGGAGGCAGTGTCTGCCACAGCCGAGTGTTCTGCGGGGTCTCAGGAGGCTGGGTCAGCCCTATCCTGTTCCTCCTGTTCTGTGCCCAACTGGCCTGAACCAGAGCAAGTGGGGCTGCTCTGGAAGGATTTTTGTACCTGTTTGCAGAAGCCCTTGTTCAAGGTCACCTTCTCCAGCTGCTATTCATGGGCAGAGGAGGGAATCAGAGGAACGAACGCAGGAGACAACCCAAAGGAAGGAGCAGGGAGCAACTCCCTCCAAAGCTATTAAGGAAGTTGGTCTTTTTCATTAATCACAGCCTCCCCAAGGAGCCTGCAGCAGCCGGGGTCTAAAGGTGTGCAGGCAGCCGCTTCTGTGATGATTTGGTTGATTGGAGCAAAATTAAAGTGTTCTTCTGAAAGGATTTTTTGACTCGGAGAGCGCGGGCAGGCTGAGCCGTCTGCCAGGAATGCTTCTGGGCTGTCTGGGGCTCAGGCTGCTCGTGGGACACACACGGTCTGGGGGAGAGCAGGGGCATTAATGAGCCTCTCTGCATGAAGAGCGGTCAGGGCAGGTTTGGTTCCACCAATCTCCCTCTCTCTGTCAGCCCATCTTCCCTGTCAGGAAGAGCTGCTCCCCAGCAGCTCGTGGACAGTCCCATGTCCCTCCCTGCACATGTCTATGGCTGAGTGGGAACAGTTTGGTGACCAAGAAGTTCACCCTGTGCCTGGAGCCTCACCGCTGTCACCTGGTCCTGGCGTGCAGACCAGGAGCCCTGTCACCCAAGGACATGATGGTGTCACATGCTACCCCACAGCTTTTTGCCCTCTGTTCAGGTCTGTGCCTGCAAACTTGGAGAAAAGAGGAAAGCAACATTAAGAGGAGGTGGTCTCTGTCTGTCCCATCTGAAGCTGCTCTCTGGGGTGCTGCAGCCACCATGGCAGTGGTCCTGGCGGTGACACCCAGATCTGGGTGTGACCCTGAGCTGGGGCCCCACAGCACTCATTTCTCCTGGCAGTGGGCGTCTTCCTGATGTTTAATATTGAAGCTGGGCTCCTTTAACTTGCAAATCCCTCCAGAGACAGGAGCACTCATCCCCTGAAACTTACGCCCCTGGAGTGCCAAAGCGATGTCCGGTGGGATCACCGGGATTGGGAAGGTCTCTGGCAGGGCTGTGTGTTCCTGCACACGCTCTGTCTAGGTAGACTGAGCTCATGCATAAAAGAAACCTGTGCCCTTCAAAGAAAGTCATTCCTTTTTCCATCAGACACTGTTGAGTGGAGTAGCAGCTGCCTCTGAGGCAGGCTTCCGACGGGGAGCCCTTGGTTAGTGCAGGCTGCCCCAGAGGCTGGCACAGTGCTCTGGCACCGTGGGCTCTGGCAGCAGCACCCGCTGCCGATGGGCACAGCTGCCATCAGTCACATCACTCCTTAGTCCTGTGAGAGGAGACAGGTCAGCCCAGGGCCGGGGAGAAGTTTCTCCAGCAGATGTGTTTCTCCCCTGTAGCTGCTCCCCAGGATGTGACGACCCGTGTGTCTGTAGATTATTTTTGGCTTTCATTCCTCAGTGCCACAGGTGCCTCTATCAAGGTCACAGCACATTTCTTTTGGAAAAGACCCTCAGGATTTTTGTTGCAGCGTGGGACTGTACTTTGACGGGAAGACCCTGCCTTCCCTTGCACATGACCTGGGGTTCCTCAGAGCAAAATCTGAAGACAGTAATTTTCTTGCATTTACTAGAGCATTTGACTTAATTTTTCAGAGGTCCCTGATGTGCTCAGTGTTCCCACATATTGAGCATCAGCTTTGTACCTCTCAGATCCCCAAATTTTAAAATGAAAAGACATTTCCATAGCCTGGGCAGGAGCCAAGTGGAAGTGGTGGTGTGAAAGTGGTTTGGTTGCTGGTTTGAGTTCTGCTTCCATGGGCAGGAGGGTCTTGCTTCCAAGAAGGTGATCCTGGCAAAACTTTTTATTATTATTTGGTTTACCAGCAAGAGGTAGTTAGAGGGATTGGTGATTCCCCAGGACTACCAAAGCAAATCAGCTGCTCAGTGCCCAGTGAGGGATGAGGATGGCACCTGATGGGAGTGTTGGGTAGGTCAGCATGGCCGTGATTGGGCTTGATGAAGCATCCACGTGGGCACGGCATTAACGCTCTATTGATATTCAGCCAGGCAATTTCTCCGTGTGGATCAGGCTTCGAGTCGTTAGAGCAGAGCCGGGCACTGCAGCAGTAAATGAAGAGGAAAATTGAAGTAATGTTGTATTATAAATTTATGATTTCATCTGCCTGACTTAGAGAGCGTTGAGCACTGGCGATGCCGGCAGAGCCCCCCGGGCAGCTCGGCTGGTACCGCAGCCACTGGGCACAGCCTTGTGTGCCCAGGGATAGTGGGGCTGCAGCAGGACTGCCCTGGGGTGGTGGCAGGACCATCCCAGGGCAGGCAGCAGAAGAGGTGGCATCCAAAACCACTGTGGGCAGCTGCCATCCACCACCATGCCAATCCAGCCAGGGCCACAGGCACCAACCTGTAGACCTCAGGTGCTGCCCAGCACACCAGTCCCCTGCACCCTGACAGTGATGAGCTGACAGATCTGCTTCAGTGTTGTCTGAATCAAAATAAAACTGAATTCTTTCCCTTGGCAAGGAGAGGGGCTGCGGTCGGACGCCGCAGAGCGATTTTTCAGCAATGGTGTTAATGGCGCTACTTACTTAGCAAACAATCCATTTATCAATAGGGTTGTTTAAAAAAAAAAAGGCAGAAAGGAAAAAAGGTTTGTAAAGCTTAACTCTGAAAGATCTGATTTAATGACAGAGGTGATTAGTTTCTGAGGGAATCCAGCTGTTGAGCTGTGAAATAAATAGTCAAGGGCTAAGCGGTGTGTACATACTGCTGAGAGCGCGATGTGCTGTCCGGGCATCGCAGGGCTGCCTTTGCTTGGCACTGCTTAATCCCATAATCAGAATTCATCCAAGCGTTTTTATCTTCCAGTTTTAGATTATGATTAATAGTACGTTATATGTGTATATAAATCTGATCGGAAATGGAGGGACTTGCTGCAGCAGGAAAATAGTCGCGTGATGGATGAGAGTATTAAAGGATAAATAAAAGCAGAGGTAGGAGCCCCCCAGAAGAGCCATTTGGCTGCTGAACCTGTTCTCAGCCTCCAGCCTAGCTGCTGCCAAGATTCCCACTGACTTCAGATAGTGGGAACAAACTTTTTCTGATGGTTTCTTGATCTGGAGAGGTCTGGGCTGGCGCTGAGGATCAGCAGGGATGTTGCATTAAGTGCACTGGAATTGCCAAGAGCGCTGCCTGTTTTTAAGAAAACTGAGCAAGGAAAGGTTGAGGATCAGCCGGAGGTTAGAATTCTAGGAAACCTCCTGAGTGTACAGGACACCTTGAGCTGTACTGGTCACAGCAGACAGCCACAGTGAGCCCACAGAGAACAGCTGTTCTGTGTAAGGGTGGGGAGGTTAAAACCAGGGCTCACAGCATGTGACCCTAGGGCTGCTGTACCAGGACACAGTCAGGGACTGGTGGGACCTCCAACATGTACACAGACAGGAGACTGAAGCCCCTCTCCTGGCCTGGCTGTCACTGTCTGTGGTCCCAGCACCGTGTGATGTGGGGAAACCCTCAGCTGAGCGCCGCAGGGCCAGCAGCTGAGTGGTGGCACCAGTGTCCATCAACACCCTCCCTGAGCTCTGCCTCACATTCCAGCTGCTCATTCCAGCGGGCAGAGTTACCACTCGGTGCCTTTACTGAGGCGTCTTTAGGAACAGAATGATCTCAGGTGGTTTTTTCTCCTAATAACCCTCCCAGAGCTGCCAGAGGTCGGCTGCGTTGCTGCTCTGCCTCAGAAATGGCTTTCGGAAGCACCTCGCGCAGCTTCCTTTTACTTTCCTGAAAAATTAAAAGCTCTTTGACTCCCTGGCTTGTTTCTGCTGCTGCCTCCAACTCTTTGATGTGTTAACTGTTGTCCTTCACACTCCCGGGATAAAGAATTACTACTACCTTAATCTCCAACTGTCAATAGCTCTGAAGCAAAGTACATTCATTGTAAGCTCTCCAAATGTCAGAGCAAACCCGTGTTATGTGTTTAGCCTTAGCATTTGGCATTTACTCTTCCAGCTAACAAGTATGCACAGTCCTTGGGCTCCAGACACCAAAGTGCATGTTAATTACCGGAGTGACAGGGCTCCTGCTCGGAGCTGGGCCAGCTCTAGATGTTTCTATTCAGGGTAATGATGAAACCTCTCTGCAGTTTGGCATGAGCAGAATAAATCTGATTTTTTAATACCTTCTGTAAAATTAAGTCTCACCCATCCTTCCTGTCATTGTGTATTGTATTTTAAAAAAACCCACTTTATTAATCCTCAAAATCTCTCTCTCTCTTTCTCTTTTTTTTGACATTTCTGTGATCTAGGTTACCCGAATTTTGTTGCAACGTATGGCCGAGGATATCCTGGATTTGCCCCAAGTTACAGTTATCAGTTCCCAGGTATGTACATTTCGTTTGCAGATTTGCTTTATTTCCCCTCTTTCCTTCTTTTTTTTTTTTTTT
>VYXB01004988.1:919787-959540 GCA_013397135.1 Pachyramphus minor | reverse complement strand
TTTTTTTTTTTTTAATCCGTAGCTGCAAGCTGAGACAGGCAAGTCTGCAGGGAGCATCTCACACTACAGCAAATTATTTTTCTTTTTTTTACTATTTTAAAATAGATATTTACAGAGACATATTTTAAATACATTTTTCCTAATGTGTAAATTGGTACTGGTTATTTGAAAACAAACTTCTTAAATTAAAACATAAAGCAAGAGAGATCATTGAAGAGCTGTTACCCTCCCTTTGATGGGTTTTTCCTTTCATATATATTATAGAGCTACACACAGACACGCACATGCACACAGAGACCCGCACACACCTTCCCGTGCTGTCCTGTGGTAAGTGAATGTTCAGCTTTGGAGTGAAAAGTCCTGCATTCTGTGCCGGGGTCTCGGGGTCCTTCACAGAAGTAGTTTTGGTGTGTTGATGGTGGAGTTTGGCATTGGTTGGTTCCCTCTTTCCTTGGCCGCCGCGGTGGGCTGGGATCAGGGCTACTGTGTGACACAGTGGGGTCAGCAGAAAATAAATCATAGAATCACACAACATTATATGAATATGGATTGTCATCATCTGTAGGGCAGGCAGTGTCCTGGGGATGGAGCTGGTTTTTGCAGGACTGATAACACAGAGGGTAGCAGCGCTGTGAGGGTTTGTGTTTTGAATTCTACCAAAAGCTCGGCCTGTGCTACACCTCGCAGGCCGGGCCCGAGACAACCAGGGTGTCAGTGGAGCTGCTGGGCTGACATGCCGGGCAGGGAGGGCCAGCAGCAATGGGTGACATGGTGCTAGTGGGGACAAGGCAGGTGACCCCTGGAGACCCCGCTGCTGCTCCACTGGAGCCAGTGGGAGAGTCCAGTCCTGCAGGATTGCAGCTGGGAGTTGGGTGTGAGGAGGAGGCTTCAGCAGGCGCTTGTGTGTTGTCTCACACTCTCCTCCCGGTCCTCATGGTTCCATGTAGCAACTGATAAGTATGAAGGCACTGAATGAGGGACTCCTTTGATAGGTTTAATGATGGAAATCATCAGAGCTTAGATGACTTTAATTATAAACATGTCTGAAACGAACGTGTCTACTGCCTGGCAGCAAAGGCACCCTTCAACTCGAGCCCTCCTTAGATATATTTTTGTTAAGGGCCTTGTTTTCCCAAAGCAGGCCTTCCAGTTACTGCCTGGTTTTTTTCAGTCTCCTGCAGAGATGGAGTATGGAGAAAAAGATCCAAGTGGGTTGTCAGCACTAAAAGGGTGCACCAGCTGTGGGCCATGGTGAGCCTGTGGGTGCAGGGCGGCGCTGGGAGATGCTCAGGGTCCTGTCTCACCTTGTTGGGTTTCCCTGCCCCAAAACTCTGCCTTTGCTCCACTCCTGCTCAGATCGTTCTTCCTTAGCAGCAATCAGAACCTCATCAGAGTTGCTGGGCAGTTCTCAGATGATTTGGGGCTCCAATCTCCAGGAACATGACCTGTCAGAGCAGCACAGGGCGTGGGAGCCTCCTGGCCAGAGGCACAGCCTGAGGGGTCAGGGACCTACAGCAGGATGGGGTGTCCCCTTCGCTGGAGCAGGTGTTTGGGACAGAGAGCCCAGTGCCAGGGGAGCACAGCTCGGTGCCAGGGAGCAATTTGGGAGCAGGGCAGGAGTTGAGGACAGGGATGTGCCGACCCTTCCCTTCGCACGTTTTGGCGCTTGCAGAAGTGCCCGTGGGGCTCTTGGTTCAGCTGTGGCTTGGAGTGTGGGGCAGGCACGTGCAAAAAAATGGAGGGGAATCCGAAAACTGCTTTTTTTAGTAAGTTGTCAGGTCCAAAGTCTCAGTGTTCTGATTTGGAGAGAGAAAGCATCCTGGGCTGTTGGTCTGAGAGCTTCCTCTGCCTCCCGGCTCCACGACACCCAAACGTGGTGGTGGTCAATGTAAATGTGCATATAAGTGTACAGTCACACTCCTGGGGTTCCTCTGGCAGGAGGCCTGGCAGAGTGTTTCACACAATATAGTCATGTTCTCCTGCCCATACTCCATGTACTGGGCAGGGGCCAGGCTGGAGTCACCCCGGAGGGTGTCGGGGCAGAGCTGGGCTGGCACAGGCACTGTCCCACTGGGCTCTTGGTCTGTCCCACCACAGCTTACACTGCCTAGTTACTATTTCAATAAATGAAAACCAAAAAAAAGGAATTCCCATCTGGTTGAACTGTCCTGATGGTATTTACTGTTGTCCAAGTGAAACGAGGTACAAATGCCACACCCCACGTGTTTGCATTCCCATTCCCACGCCCATGGCAGACACAGCACTGCCGGAGCTGCGGGCAGGGTCCCCTCACAGGCTGTCCCACGTCCTGTCCCACATCTCAGCCATTTCCTATGGCACGGGACAACCCCTGACTCCACGGACAAGACATGTGCAACCCTTTGGCGACTGCTCTATCCCCTCCCATCCCGTTACTCCCTCCATCCCTTCCTCACGCAGTACATTGCCTCTTCTTTTTATTTTAATTGCAATCACTCCCTTTCTGTGTCTCTTTTTATTTTATTTTTTTATTTCTGGGACTTATCTTTTCAGTTTAATCTATTAATTTCTGTTCTTATTTCACTTTGCAGACTATTTGCCGATTTCACAAGACATAATTTTTATCAACTAGTTCTTAAAGATGCATAACAAATTAATCGGGGTTTACTACAGTGCTAATGAGAGAGAGACAGAGAAAGCCTGGGTGGTCCATGTTTAATATCAATGTCCACTGAAAAATTGCTGCTCTTACTGGCTGGTTTGATTGACTGGACTTTTTATTTTATTTTTATTTTTTTAAAGGCTTCATATCCTCACTGCTTTGAGTTTGCTTTTTGGGTTTTTTTTTTAATTATTTTTTTTCCTCTGCTTTGTTATGAGTTTTTAATGCCCACTTGGAATGTAACTCACAAGGATGGGGTCAGGGGCGTTCTGAAGGCATGACTTCTCACAAACTTCTTAGAAATCATTTTATCAATGAAATAGGAAGGGTGATTGGGTTGATTTGGTCTCACAAACAGCCCCAAAGAGAGTGATTGGCGCTTTTTAACCTGGGGACATCCAGGAGTAGCACAAATTGTATCCAGGGTGGAGCAGGGTAGGTGTCTCCTGTCCCTGGCTGGGATCATTAGCAGCGCAGGGTGTAATTATTCCAGTGAGGTGACCCGATGGCTGTCACAGAGCACATGTGTCCTCATTCTGTTCCCCTTGGGTCAGTGGCTCTTGGAGAGCTGCCACAATCATCCAAAGGCCCTGGTGAGATGCCACCAAGAGAGGGGCTGAGGCAGTTCCTGCCCCTCAGTGATTCCTGCCCCAATCCCAGAGCCCGTGGAGCTCTGAGCAACCTGGTCTAGTGGAAGGTGTCCCTGCCCTTGGAACAAGATGAGCTTTAAGGTCCCTTCCAACCCATTCCTGCACCTGCTTCTCCTTCCAAACTTTGCTTGCAAATCAGGGGTGAATTTCCTAAATTCTGGCCAAGCTTTCCCTGCTTAAGCTGCATTGCACCTCTTCATCTCCACCCAAATCGCAGGAGAGCTGCAAAGCTCCTGCCATTGGCTTTAACAAGACCAGATTCTGGACTTTGGGTAGAAAACACACATTATATTTAAATTCTCTCTTGAAGTGTTTCTGCCCATTTGATAAGTTTGTGAGAAGTACGTTGCATGCTTACAGTAGAACTGTAATGCATTTTAATGTTTGTTAATCCACTTGTTTAAAATGTCAGTGTCAAAGGCTCTACAATCCACGGCTGTGCTGTTCATTTCATTAAAGATGCTTGATGTAATAATTGGGTAGTTTTCTTTTGACTTTTCTGCAGGCAATAGCTTTTTTTAATCTGTATGGCTTCTTATTATTTTGTTTGGGGTTTTTTGCTATGAATTGCTTTGCTTTTGTGAACTTGTCTTAGTGTGCATGATTTGCAAACATTTCGGCTATTGTGAATTTTCTCATTTTTTGTAAATAGTCCATCTGTGCTTTTCTTTTTTTTTCTTTTCTTTTTTTTTCTTTTTTATGACTTTTTTTTCCTGTAAGTAACTGAGGTAGAAAATAATAATAAATTGTTTACAACGGATCTGCTGTGTTGCTGCTCTCTTAGCTTGCAGTTTTAATATTGTGGTTTGGACACCCCAAATAACCAGTACCAATGACAGTTGAATAAAAGAATAAAACAACCATCACTCAGAGTGTGTGACCCGGTGTCTGAAGAACCTGCAGAGGAACAGTCACATATGAGGTGTGTTTACAGCAAAAATTACACCCCCCCAAAAAAAAGACAACAATGCACTTGTAGCTGGGGGGAGAGGAGTGATCTATGTTAAAATTGCAGCATCCCCACTGATGCTCCACATGGTGGGATGTTCTGGCACTGTCTTTATCCCAGTTACACTTTCTCTCATCATCACCTGAATGTTTGGGCATTCTTAAAGTTTCGTAGAAGCCTTCAGGTCAGGAATTTAAATTATTTCTTTTAATCAAGGGTTTGTTTGCTTGTATATTTGTTAAAGCTTATTAAAACCTTTGTGTATGGGGAGAGGTGGGAAAAACAAATATTTTCACAAACTTTGCAGAGCTCAGAGAAATGCATTTGCTTATTAATAATGGTGCTGCAGAGGCCAGGAGCCCAGCCTTGGGTCACACTCCTGCAGTGCCTGAGGCAGTAGAAATACCAGGCAGGATGGTTCAAAGTTTAGACTGGTGGGCTTTGTTATTATGAGAGCATTTAAACCAACTTTGTGTGACTCTGTAGAGCTTAATTTCGTGTCTTTCCTGATGCCAGTCCCAAACTGTTCACTTATTGCCCATCAGTGCTGGATGGGGAGATGTTTTGTGTGAAAGTTTTTTGTGGCACTTGCCTAGTGGGTTATCACTAGAAAGTAGTTTTTTTCGGGATAAGGAAAAGGAACTGGTGCCAAAGACAACGGGAATTATGGCAGACAAGGGTGCCATTATTTTTAAATGCTTAAGGTTTCTTTGTCATAGTGTCTGAGAGGAGGAGAGGAGGGGAGGAGGTTCCCATGTCTGGTGTTTAGGACACCCAGACACAGGTTTCCCCTGTGGTTAATAACCTCTAAGGGGAGTTAGGGAGTTAGCAAAGAGCCTGGGAAAGGCTCTTTGCTGCCAGGGGACACCTCCAGATGCCCCCTTATTCCCAGTGGGGATAGGAGGAAGAGAGTGTAGCTCCAGCATCCCAAAAATTCCACGTGTAGCATGGTGCAGTGGTGTAAAACAGGGGTGTGTGGTGCTTCCTCGCCCCTGAGCCACATTCCCCTGCACTCAAACACCCAACTGCTCTGGTGATGGAAAGTGATTTTAAAAGTGCTGCCTACACAGGGCTGCTGTACCTGTAGGGAGTGATGAAGTCAGGATTAATAGGGGTCAACTCTGTAAAACACTCTTCAAGCACTGTTACACAGGTGGTAGGCTTGTATAACATTTACTAATGGGAGCAGAGTTTGTCTGGTCGTGATACTGGAATGATCAAATGTAGCACTTGGGAAAGGGGAACTTGATGGCAGCTGCAAAATAGGAGTAGGAAATGTAAAACCTATTTTAAATCACCTGCTCAGCTAGTTAAGAAATGTGGAACAGAGCTAGAGATGTTTCTCACTCCTTTGTCTAACCCTTCCTTAACTGCCTAAAATCTGCTCTGATCACCCCTGCACTGCATGCCTTGTTTTCACCTGAACACATCACTGCATCTGCATGGCATCAATGGTTTACAAAGCATTGGAAATCTGCTGGAACCACCTGAATTATCTCTTCTCCCTCTCCGTTTCAGCCTCCATCACTGAAAACAAAGACTGTAGACTGGACCTGGTATAAAATTAAGATTTTGGGTGTTCTTTTGCTGAGGAGGGACCATTCCCATTGCAGGTGCATCCCTGAGGGAGGAGCAGCTGGAACTGCAGACAGCAAGCCGAGAAATTAATATAGCAAAGCCTGTAAATCTCCAGCTAGAAGCTTCTCCTTCAAGTTCTGCTTAGGTGACAGTAGCTTGTGTTTTGGTGCAGGAAAAAATGGTCTCTAGAGGTGTTCCCTGAGACTGAGCAGAGCTGGAGCACCTTTGCCTCTTAGCACAGTTTTTCTGAGAAGAGCTGCATTTTTTTAACACTGCAGAGAATTGTGTAAAATGGCTTTTTCACCTCCTATTTTCCCCACCCCTTAAAATAATCTGATCACTGAATTCAAGGTGAGGTTTTCCAGAGAAAGCTGTTGATCTGAGTTGGTGGTCCTGCTGCCACCACTGCTGATGGCAGCAGAGTGTGGCCAGTGAAAATGGTGCCTGTTTCCCTTTGCTGCTCCACCTCCTCGACGTGAGTGAGGCTCATCTTGAGGTTTCCTCAAACACCATCTCTGGCAGAGCATCAAAAGTGTCCAGATCCTTTGTTAGGTTTTTTTCTACTGATAACTTTAATAACTGAGCAATAAGAACATCCTGAATGTTGAACTTGAATGCTGATTGTCCTTCTTCAGCTGCTCACTGATCCGTGCCCAGAGTTGGAGGCTTTAAAACTTCAGGGTCATTGCTCTGGAAATGAGTGATCCTGGAGGGAAAGAGAGTCGAGAAAAGGAAAAAAACTCCAAACCTGCCAGTGTCTCTGGAGGGCTTTGTGTTTTGGGGTGATGCTGCAGATCCAGAGCAATGGTTTCGGCTGCGAAGAGGCCACAGCTGCAGTAACCGGGAGGTGTAATGAGAATAATTATTCACAGGAGTAAAGAGGCATAACACAAACACTCATGTGTGGAGGAAAACAAGGATAACCCTACAGGAGGAGGAACATGATCTGGTAATGCCTGTCCTGCTGTAAGGAGTTCTCTGTGTCCGAGTGAGCCGGAGCACGACGGCTCTCCTGCTCTCGTGCCTTACACCTCAGTTAAAGCTGTTAAAAATTGGAGCTGGGGTTGCAAAGAACTTGAAGAGGTCAGTCTCCTTATAGCCCTAAACCATTCAAATGTGAATGTTTTTCCCTCACATTTAGTGGTGTCTGCCAGTGATGGCCGTGCTGGGTGAGCTGCAGCACCTCTGAGAGGGGCGTCTGCTCAGAACTTCGTCAGCACTTTGGCACATGTGGGTGGTGAAGAGTTTCTGGTAACCTTGTCCTGTGATTCACTGCCTTCTCTTTTATGTTGCCTCTTTGTGTTGAACTTTTTTAGCTTCTGCCTCCAGACACAAATTCTTTTCATGCCTTTGTTCGTCATCAAGCACCTGTCTTTAAATAATACTTCCCCAGATAGTTTAGGTCATTCATAAAAATTGAAGCAAGCAGCTTAACCAAATAGCTCATTTTCCTTACCATCAGAGCAACTGAAATGAGGCTTGAAGCAAATCAGTGCCACGTTGCTGAACTTTAAATAGGTGCCTTAATGTGGTTCCATCTAACCTGCCCTTGTTCATCCAGCAGCAGGTGACTGAAAAGCAGAAATTCAGAGCTGCTGTGCTGTGAGGCAGCTTGGGGCCAGTGAGCTCACAGGTGCAGAGATAATTTCTTTTATACTTACCTTGTTGACTAAAAATTGATGGTAAATGGGGAGGGTGGAACAAGATGATCTTTAAGGTCCCACCCAACCCAAACCATTCTATGACTTCATGATTCTATGAAATGCTTTCATTGAAGCCACCAACTTCATATTGAACAGAATTACTTGTTTTTAGGAAGCGATTGGTTGAAATTCTCTTTATCATCTATTCACTTGAAGCTTGTGATTCTCTGTGTTTCACCACTTGCTAATTAGGGACAATCCCAGTCACACACTGGGTTTGAGTGCTGGATGGTGGGAACATCCATAGGGCATGTTTGAGGAATGGAGCCTTGAAGCTGCTGTAGAGTAGAAACAGGTTTTAAGTAGATTAAATAACCTAAATCAGCCGCCAGCTTTTGCTTTTTGGTCTGTGGTTTTTTGAATAAATAGTTTTTTTAGAATGAACTGTTTGCCTTTGAGAAGTTTCCCAGTTTTCAGTACAGTGGAATAACTGCAAAAGGGTTATTGCACTTGAAACACCACAGGATGATAATTTGGAGACAGACATGGCTTTGTCTCACTGATGCATGAAGTAATTACTGGGCAGAAGTGCACCATTCCCATCCTAAAACCCGCAGCCTGAGAGTGGCAACAGCTGAAAAATGGGTCATTTACTGTCCGTAAAGTGGAAGTGCCAAATTTTAAATGAACTATATTTGGGGTTTACTGTTTTTTTGAAATTCCAGAGCAGAAATATTTGCTTGTTGTAAGATCCATCATAACAGGCATCAGGGAGGGTTGGGCATGGGACAGACCCTCACACGTGTGACTGTGCCCTGGATGACTCAGGGGCTGCAGGGTGAGGTTCCATGGTGCATCGTGTGCTCTAGCTGAAGTTTTCTAATTTTGTGACCTGGTGAAGTAGATTTTAATCAGCTCAGTGTAAGACAGTGGAAAAACACAAGGGGAACCACTTAATGGGGCAGTCACAGCAGAGGAGTTGGGGTGGGTTTGCACATGCTGCAAGTGTTAATAGAATTGATCAAAACCTTAGGAAAGAACTTCCCTGTTTCCCTGGGGGTCTGCCCTGCTCCGTGCTCGGTCTCTGGCATTGATTGTGGTGTGGATGGTGCCATCCCCCTTCTCCAAAGACAGACCTGTCTGGTGGGAAGCACATGACATTCCAAGCAGGGCTTGTTGCTGCTTCCATGTTTCTACTTTGGAAGAGCTTCACAGAGTCTGCAATCAAATCCTAAAGAGTTAATTGCTACTAAACCATAATAACAAGTTGGGAATGATGTGGTAGGACCCCAATCTTTGATTAGTTCTAGGATTTATTTGATTTCTCTGGGTGTATGTTCTTCTCTAAATATTAAGCATTGAGTTATTCATCTAAAGCTTGGAGTAGTAGCAGGTTTTTTTTCTTTCTGATTTGTGTTTTCTTATAGAAAGGGAAGGGGAGTGTGAGACAGAGAGCCTGGAAGATGAAGGTTTTGAACATAAAGGGATTGTTTTGGGATGGAGCTTTCCCTTGTGTGTGCTCACCATTAAAGACGACATTTTTGTGCGGTAAATTGGACCCACGCCTGCCTGCCTTCAAAAAAAACTACCAGGCTCTTCTGCTTCATGGTTCTGAGTCTCTGATACTTTTGAAATGAAGCCTAAAGATCCTCCAAAGAGGATAACAGTGCCTAATGGAAAGAATAATGGGAGCGAGAACCCATCTGAAATGACAGCTCTGAGCCTCACACAGCTTTTCGGGCTGATCAAAGCTGCTGGGAACACTGTTTGAAAAGGGGGGATCAGCTCCCCTGCTCCTCTTCCCGCTCAACCTGCACATGATTTCATATTCCAGCCTTCTCATTTTTGTCCTGGTAGATCAAGTGACCCTCCCGAACTGGCTGGTGTTCAGATCAGTGCCCTGGGGACCAGAGGGGAACTGTGGGGGGTGATGGAGCCTCAGAGCTCAATCCCCCCATGCACAGGGACCCCCAAAATGTCCCACACAGAGCAGTCTGCAGCTCCTCTGCCCCTGTGTGTGAATACTCCAAACACCCCATAAACACAGAGGAAGGGGGTGGCTTCCTCATCATGGGTTCCTGGTGGCTTTTATTTTATTCCCCGTGTATGTCCCATGATTTTGGTTATTTTCTGAAGTCAGGTGGTGATTTGAGGCATCTCAGCTTCTGTCTTTATTCTTATTTTAAGTCCCTGTGCTCATTGCTGAAGTCTGAATGTGCAACTTCAGGTGCCCAAGTGCTTTAGCCATCAGAAGCAGAGGGAATTCTTTGCGTGGTTTTTCTTTATGTAAGAACTAAATTCATGATCTTTGTGACTTATTTTTGGGATGATTCCTATTGTCTAGGTGGATTTAGAGGATGAGGTCATGTGTGCTTTGGGCATGCAAAATACTTGAAATCTTGAGGGGCTGAGCAGAGCAGGGCTGAAGGAGTCAGTGATTTCTCTTAGAGCCAAGGCTGCAAGGATGGGGGTCCTGGCAGTGTGGAGGAAGGGGTGGAATGTGGTTCTTGTGTTAGTTCCCTTGCTCATGGCTGCCTTGTAGCCACGTCCAGGCTGGAGGAAGGAAACTCTGATTTGAGAAGGAACAATCCCACTGGAGTGGGAGATGGAGCAGGGCCTGTTGAGCCCCTCGAGCCCCCGTGGAGACTGGCCTTGCTTAGGCAGCATTGTTCTCACCAGATTTGTTCACAAAGCCCCTGGAAAATCTGCTAAATCCCGGGCTCTCAGTGCCACGCTGAGCACCAGACGCTGGGGCCACGTGCTGCAGCCCAGGCCTGCTGCACCAGGGCTGTGCTGCCCTGTGATCCCCTTTCTCCCCAATTCACCTGGGCCTTGGAGTGGGCAGGTGCCTGGACCCAGCCATGGATTGAATCTGGGACCTCAGAGCAAAGCCTTTAATCCAGATATGTCCATCTTCCCTCCCTGCTTCACTGTGTAAGGTGAAACTATTGATGCAGGAAGCAGGAAAATTTTATCTGTGAAAAATTGCACTTGGAACGCTGGGTTTGGCTTGTTCTGAGCAATGAGAGAGCATGAAATTGCTGTGAATCCTCAGGGCTTTCCTGGACAGTGTGTGAGCCCAGTGCAAAACATTTGTTGTAAAATACCTTCTAATTGCAGTGCCTGAAGTGGGCACTGCTGGCCCTTGGAACACTGCTGGGAGCTTGTTTCCTCTGGGCAGTTGGGATCAGCAGGAACACAAAGGACAGGGATGGTGCTGGCAAGAATCAGTGCCTTAAACAAACACCAGGAATGAATTGATCTTTCCCTCCACCCTTTGGATTTTCCAGTGGACTTGAGAGGGTTCTGGGGGAGCAGGGCTGGTGCTGCCATACTCCCTGGCTGGCCTGGCCAGGGTGGGATTTGGGAGCACACTGCCATCAGTGCTCCTCTTGGCTTCAAGGTACTCTTGCCCAGACACCATTCCTGGCACCCAGTTTCCTCCAAACCAGTGATACTGGGTCACTTTTTTCAGCTCTGGGCTCTGCTGGCTGCAGCTTCTCCTTGTGTCCTGCTCCAGCCGTTGAAGGTGTTCCCAGTGCCCTGTGCTGGGATCCCTGTCAGCAGAATGGAACAGTGTCAGCTGCCTGTCACTGCTGGGAGGTTCAGGAGCAAAGAGCCACATGTTACCACAGGGAGCTGGCACAGTGGTGAGAGGTCACACAGCGTTAGTGGCTCGGCAGCAGTGCCAGAGAGTCTGTTCCCAGCTGAGCGAGCCGATGGATGCGGTGCCTGGTGAAGAGCATTTTAGTGGGGGATCGATTGCTTTCAGTACGTTGGATTGATTTGGGGATCCTCCAGTGATGGAACCAGCCTGTGAGTGTATCAGTGAGCAGGGTTTTGCCAATCTTGATAATCAATCCCCGTTTCCATCTCCCACTCCTGGAGCTGGTGCTGTGGCTGTTCTGCCTCCGGCCGCCTGCAGCGTTCCCGCACGGAGCGCGAGCAGCCGATCACACTTGAGTTGTTTGGAGTGCCGTGTTGCAGAGATGCTTTTATCTCAGTATTGGGATAAAAGCTTTCTTTGGGGGAGGAGGGATTAATTTTTCACACATCTGTCCACTGGAATGCAATAACGAAGCCTTTGTTCGGGCTCTTTCCGTGGAGCGCCTTCTCCACCCTTGTTATTTCACTCTTCTTTTGCATGGCAAAACTTTTTGTCCTGCATTTCAAATAGACCTTGAGCGTCCCTGGCAGCTGAACAAGAGAAACAAACTTTCCAGCCCTGTTGTTTGTGCTGTTCTCAGGGGATGCTTGGTGATTTGAAGGGTATTTGATTGGTTTTGGCAGAGGCGTTTTATTCTGTGGAAAATCCACAGCTCGTCTGATCCCTTACGGATGGTTTAGGGAGGCCCTGGAGCCTCCAAATGAGAGATTTGCGGGTGGCCAGCTGGTTTTGGAGGTGCCATGGGAACGCTGAGGACTCTGCTCTTGGGCCATGCGCCGTGGTGGGCAGGGAACAGAGGGGGAGATGGGGAGTGGTGCCAGCTCTGCTCCTGCCTGAGCCACAGCAGGTGGGCTTGGAGCTTGGCCCAGCCATGGCTCTGCATGAGAATGAAGCTCCAGAGCCCTAGCCCTTGTCCTGAAGATGCTTTCTTTGCTCTTTGGAGGTTGGTTTGACTCCAGAGTCTCCCCAGTCCAGGATATCCCAGCTCCAACCCTAATTGTATACTGTGGGGCCTGACCAGGATCAATGGCTCCACCCCCAGCAAGAGGGAATTTAACACTCAGGTTTAACACAGATTATAACTTTCCCCAGTCTGGATGTGCTTCCCACATCCCACAGAGGCTGTAGCAATTGCAAGCAAACAGGTTCACCTGAGCCCTGAGGACTGGGGTTGGTGCTGGGCTCTGTGCAGAGGGAGCAGCAGCCCAGGGAACCTCTGCATACATTTACCTGTGATATGTTTTTTTCCCCCAACAGCCCTATTACCATACTTAAATGCAAGTATGTCTTTTTTTAATTGATGTTTTAAGTAGTTTGAAGTCACTCTAGTCTAGTTCTCTGCTCCTTTGCCCTGATAGATGAGCTGTAGCTGGGCCAATAGTGTAGAGGTAGAGGCTGTAGTCTGCTGGTCTCTCTGGGGTTTGCTCGCTCTCTCTGACTCACTCTTCTCTTTCTCTGTGCCTCAGTTGTTTTTCTGTGGTTCCTCAGCCTTGCAAAGCAGCTGTGATCAGAATCCTGGGCCCACTCAAGTGGCAGATCCCATCGTGGCAGCCACCCCCAGGGTTGTCCTGCTGGGCAGCGGGAGCAGTCGGAGCTCCCAGAGTCCAGGAACCTCTTGGGAGTTGTTGACTTCGAGGTTTGGGGTTCTTGCTGATCACCTGGAATTTGCCATTGCCCTCTTAAAATACATATATTGAAAGTCAGAGTCTCTGACAGATCTTGTGAATATTAATTAAGCAAAGACATTAAATCTGTGATCTTGCTGGCAGCATTCCATTCCTCTGGAGGGCTTGCTCCCCTGGAGCAGGGGGTATGTCGTTGAGCGCCTTGATCTGTGGCTGTTTTGCTTTCAAGAGCTTTTTTCTTTCTTTCTTTCTTTCTTTTTTAAACCGCATTCCATTGAATTTTTTCTGCTTGATCCCAGCAAATCTGTGATCTTGACACGAGGACCTCCTCATATTTTCCATTACTGCTCTGTCTATAGACCAGCACGTTATTATCACTTGCAAATAAGCCTGGAAGAGAATTCCCTGGTTGGCTGTGGAGCGGGCTGACCCCGTTTGTTCGGGAGTACAGAGACACGAGCCGAGTGCTGCGGGCTCTGCCACCAGCCTGTCCACCTCGGCTCCACAACGTGCCATGGCCAGGCGCCCCATTCCTCCTCTGCCAGAGGGATTTGTGCCAGCAGGGCCCTCTGGCAGCCGGCACCTGGCAAGGGCTCGGCTCTTCCCAACCACGGTGCCTGCTGGGGGCACGGAGAGCCGGGATGGCGAGCTCCAGGAACACTGTACCCTCGGTGGCCACCCTGTGCCTGTGCCCCACAGAGACTCGTGGTACCCACTGGCTTCTTTCTTTACCCTTCTCCTTTTCTCCATGGCCAGGTTTTCCGGCAGCGGCTTATGGACCAGTAGCAGCGGCGGCCGTGGCAGCAGCAAGAGGATCAGGTAGGGGGGCCCGTGGAAGAGCAAACCCTCAGAGTGCAGGGTCAGGTAAAAGCTCTGTCGGTATTCTGTGTGGCTGCAGCTCTCCATCATTTCTCTGATTTTCCTCACACTTATCCTGGGGACCTGAAAACTAAAAAAGATCCAAAAAAAAATTATATAAGAAATAAGTAATCAGTCCCAACCCAAACCCAAACTACAAGCAGAGGCCACGGGGGCTGGAGCACCTGCAGGAGATTGGCATAAGAACTGCCAAAACCAGGGTAGATATTCCGATTTGTTTCTTTCTTTATTCCTTTATTGTGTTGGTTTCTTTATTTCTTTGGTTTAAATTCGAGGTTCTAAAAGACACCCCCAAAAAAATTTAATTTGTGTTTTTTGAAAAAAAGTTCTGGTTTCTCATGGGAAGCTGGGGTTGGGTTGAGGAGGTGGCAGCAGCTCTGGGTGCTCCCGCCGTGCCTGGAGCCACTGTCACCTCCTCTGCCACAGCCAGCACAGAACATCCCCCCAGCGAGGGGCCGTGTCCCTTGAGGACAGTGTCACTCGTGCCATCAGCATTGGCACTGCTTCCCCAAGGAATGCCAAAGCTTTTCTTCTGTCCTTCCGAAAACTTCTATTTTTTTTTTCCCCTTAAGGGAAATAAATAAATCGTTGCCAATTACCGTTGCTGCCTTAGGTTGAAATTTTGCCAAACACATGAATTAGCACTTTGCTCAGGTGACAAGGAGTTCAGAGCAGCCATCAGTGAGCTGTGGGCTTGGCTCCCGAGCCAGGCCAGGATGGAGCTGCTGCCGGGACGGAGCCACTGCCAGCCCTGTGTCCTCTGCCCCAGAGTCTCCTGGGAGGACACAGCGCTGGCAGCACCTTCCAGCTCACTCCTGGCTGAGCTGGGGGTTCTTAGTGACTTTTCCGGCAGTGCCGGTGGGTTAACGAGGCTCTTCCGGAAAAGCCACGGCTGCGTGAGGTGTAGGAGGAGGGCGCAGGCCCGGGTGTGTCTCGAGCGCGAGCCCAATGCCATGGAGGCCAAAGAAAGACACCAGGAGAACTCCGTTCCATGCAAACTGGCACTGCTTGCAGGCTACAAAGGACTCTCTGTACCAGTTCCATCTTGTGGCATGTAGAGAGCGCCTAAGGGGTGACTTGCCAGCCTGGTTGTGGGGATCCCCCATCTCCCGGCTTCTCCTACTGCCCTGTCACAGAGGGGGAGAAACAAACCCAAAGAGGGAAAAAAAAAAAACAAACCACAAATGAAAAACAAGATTGCTTTTGCATATGCTTCCAGGAAAACAGACCTCATTGTTTCTGCCTCTTCCTCATGTTTTGCCCTTCAGGTTTTGTTTTACGTGCAAACAGACCTGGTGAGTTGCCCCTTAGCAAGGCACAGAGGGTTTGGCTCGATTAACGTTGCTTCCCTGATTATTATGATTATTTTTTTTAATCGGAGTGCTTTTGGTGCCCATTACAACTGAACTGAGCATTGATCAATTCTGTGCCTGAAAATCATTTGTCTTTAATTTGAGTGTTTTTTGGTTTCTCTTTTGTTGGGTTTTCTGTTTTGTTTTTTCTGGTTTTTTTGTTTTTTGATTTGAACTTGCAATACGAAACTAAATCTAACCCTAAATTAACAACACCCTTTCTGGCAAGTTTAAAGAGCAGTATGGTGTTTGGAAATGTCTTTTCAAGCCTCAAAATTGCCTGTGTGCACAAAACTGGCAAAACCCCAAAACTGAATCCAAAGAGCCCCTGTCCCTCCCCAGCCCCGAGGTCTCAAGGAGGAAGATGGGTTTGTCACTGGCCCCACGGCCACTCACATCTGCACCAAGCTGTGCTCTGGGAACGGTGGGGTTTTCTGTAGAGTCATCTCCATCCAAAGCCGGTTTCGGAAGGGACATCCTGGGTTTGCCACTCCATCAGCAATGGTAGTGAATTGTATCCAGGAGCAGTGGAGTCCGATTGATCTTGCGCTGCAGTGTACGGGCCCGATTCATTACAAGAAAAATGGTTGGGGTTTTTTTCTTCTTTCCTTTTTGGTTGGGTTTTTCTTTTTCCTTCACAAATTCGCACAGTACTCCTTCAGGTGTGCCTGATCCAAAGCACAGAGCACGGCACAGCTGGCCCTAACTGGCCCTTTCTGCCAGGAAATAGGAAAGAGCTGGAAAACACCCAGGCAGGTGCATCCCACCACCCCTGACTTGCTGGGGAGGGCTCTGCCCAGGGCTGCTGGAGCTGCCCCTGTCACAGAGCAAACAGGCCAGGAGGTTCCTGGAAAGCATTGATGACTGTCCATGTCATCAATGTCCCCATCACTGCTGCTCCTTCAGCAGCACTCCAGCCTCACCAGCTCACCCAAAATTGACCTTCTTTGCTCTCCAGCCTTGTCCTGCCAGCTCTTCTCCCCCTTCCTGGCATCACTGCCAGCACAGAGACTGAGTGCCCACAGAGAGCATCCACCTTCAG
Source organism: Pachyramphus minor (assembly GCA_013397135.1). Classification (NCBI taxonomy): domain Eukaryota; kingdom Metazoa; phylum Chordata; class Aves; order Passeriformes; family Tyrannidae; genus Pachyramphus; species Pachyramphus minor. The sequence goes on along the minus strand of VYXB01004988.1, from coordinate 943,514 downwards.
CTGCACATCTTGCTCTCCCAGGGAAGCTGCACCCCTCTCACTCCAAGCCCCTGAGCACTGACCACCTTGGTTTCTCCCCGAGTTGATGCTCCATCTCTTGGGTCACCTGCATGTTTGCTCAGCCAACAGAAGGAGCCTGCCAGGGGCAGGTACCTGCACAGGGCAGCACCCAGCCCTGGTTCTGTGCTGCCTGGTCTTCCCTGCCTTTGCCCCTTCTTTTTCACGTGTCACCAGCTGACCTGGCTAGATAAACAAGTTCTTTTGTCTGTCACAGCAGTTCTGTCCTACAACCAGCAGAAAGGGACGTGTCCCTCTCCTCGTGCTCAGTGCCACCATAAATTCATGTCCCGCGTAGCTGCTCGAGTGCCGGCAGGGTGAGCACAGCAGTGCTACTCTCCATAAATCACGTCCCCAGTCGATGTCCCAGTGATGAGACAGCAGCCAAGGTCCCTCGAGCAGACACAGGTCTGGCCACATCCATTCGCTCTGGGTGGGACTGTGCTGCCCAATCCCTCTGCTGGTTTTGACAACCTCACCCATTCTTGTATTTTTTTAATGAATTGGGACCTGAGCCATGGAAAACGAGCAAAGTTAAAAGTCTGAATGCTGCAAACTCCTCCTAGACAACTTCACTATCAATGTCACATTTCTTTTGAATCCACCTGACATACTTTACGTGTAAAACATTTTTGTCGTGTAAACGCTTTTTTTAAAGTACAGTCATGGGAGGGGCACATTTTCCTCTTGCATTTGACATGGGAGGGGTTCATCCAGCAGGAGAGCGAGGCAAGGGAAATTTGGCAGGAGAGGTTTTTTGTTCCTTCCTCTTTGGTTCATTAGCAAGTCTGAGACTTTTCCAGTTCCCAACCTGTTGCCACCAACTATTCCTCCCTGAGGACTGGAGACAAAACCCACAAGGCCACCAGTAATCCAGCCCTGTCCCAGGTGAGCAGTGCCAGCTCCCCCGGGCCGGCCAGCGGCACGTGGCACAATGGGACGGTGCGGTGCCACGGCACCAGGAGCTGCTCCCCCACCCCAACCCCTGGCACATCTGGATTTTGGGCCCCAGTCCTGGCTTGCCAGTGCTGCCTTTGAGCCCTGCGCCCCAACAACCCCTTACTGGACTTTATACTTGCCAGCTATAACAAATCTCGTAACGTGAGCTACTGACCTTGATGGTGAGTGTGAGCAGTTATGTTTTGTTGTTTTCTCTCTTGCTTGGTTGGGGCTGCTGTGAGAGAGGGTGTCTCTGAGGCAAACTTTCCGGCCTCTCTTACACTCGGACGTGCACACCTCCTCTCAAACACTCTTCTGAGCGCTCTCAGCGGGAAGGTTTGTCCACACCTATTAATCCTCTCTCAGTGTCCAGCTTCTTGTTAGTAGCAGCTGGTTGCATGTTTTTTGCTTGTTCGGACGAAATGGTTCAAGAAACGACTCATATCAACTCTTGAGAAATGTCTCTATTTTTTTGTACACTTTCTTTCTTTTGATGTTTTTATTAATTTCCCTTACTTAAAAAACAAAACACCTGTCGTCCCGTAAAACATTTCACATCTCCCCTTGCCTGTTCTTAGAGTGTATGTATCTGTGGGACTGAACTAAATGCATGCACTGTAGTAGTCGTACTGGTAGCAGTAGATGTAGTTGTAGAACATGCATTGTCGAGTTGATATTATAGGCACCATCAACACGAACGAGCGTGGCAGATAAAAGCAGAGCCTTGGTCTGATTGAAAGCGTAGGAATAATACAGCAGAGAGCTGCTAAAGGCTTGGATCCATAGTGCCCTATTCGTTAAATCCCATTATCTGGAAGTATAAATTGAAGCTGGCTGTAGGCAACCTACACCCTCTGTACAAGAACCCGCACATGCTGTTATGCTGGTAGTAAAATTGCTGTTACTTTTTTTTTCAAATTAACCCCCCCCAGGAATTAAAACACTGGCTGTAACTATATTCTCTTATTTTTATTTTGTATCCAAAAGAACTTAAGATATTTTTTAAATCATTTTACAATCATGGTTTCTCCATCAGCCTGTTACTCGTCCATATTAGCCCATAGACTCATTCGTTGGCAGTCGTAGACCAGATGTGCCACACGCAAATCACTCCATTTGGGAACCCAAATAATTCCGTGTGTGTGAGGCGGCTCCCTGCAGCCTGTCCTGAGCCACCAAGCGATTGTTTGTAGGTCATAAACCTTAAATCTTATTATGCAACAGAGACTGAGCTAGTGATGGGTCGTACTCATTGCCATGTCACCCAGCTTAAGGGAACGTTTTTAAATGAAGATTTAACATTTCATAAATATCAGCATGAGGAGTTCGAGGCAAGTTCATCCTCTCTGCCTTGAGCCAGCAGTGGCTTCGCTTCTCCTGCCCAGGGTTTCTGTGCTGAATTTTGAAAATTCAGGGACAATGATGCAGTCAGTAAATTTAGCAGATGGTAATTGAGATCTCAAATTAGGCCTTGGTTTATTTGTTTAGTTTGTTGTTTGTCAGAAAACATCCTGCTGGGATAGAAAAGCTCCTGTACAGGATGATCACCCCTTTTCCCCTCCCTGCGCCCCAACCATCCCCAAAACCAGTTGTGCTGGATGGGAGCATCTCCTGCTCTGCTGGGCTGAGACACATGGTTGTTAATGCCCTTACAGCAGCCAGTGCTTTCCAGGGAAATAAAATATCCAGAGTGGGCTTTGCAAACGTAATTAAGGATTTGTATCTGCTCCTTACCTCTAACAGAATGTCGAGTAAGTCAAGCCCTGGGATGGGGCTGACCTGGTGCAGGGCAAGCTGAGCCGCCCCTGGTACTGCCAGGGAGCTGAACACTTGTGTGTCAAGGGAGAGGGATAATGTCCCCTTTGGATCTCAGTCTTCCAGGGAAATGGGGAGGACCCAGTGTTTAATGCACCCGGCACATGATGAAGTGAGGAGTCTGGCTGAAAGTCAGCAGAGCGACAAATTGCATGGGGTTGAGGAAGCCTTGTCTGGCACTTAAGGAAGGTGCTTTAAAATTTAATCTACTCATAGTTTAGCAAATTACGACCATAAGAAGGGGGGCAGTGCTTGGTCTGTGTGCACAGGGGAGAGGAGCTGCCACCAGCTCACAGAGATATCAGGGGGAGCATTTCAAAGATCCAGCAATGAACCAATTTGGGGTTTATACGGCCCGTTGGGAGGACTCCCTTGTGGCACGGTGGCTCTGATGGAACTGCTCTCCCTTTTTCACTCTCCTCTATAAAAGTACATAAAGTTTAATCCAAGCTATGTAATCTCAAAAGCCAGAACCTAACAAGTGGACCACTTGGGAGCAGCAAGGGCTGGAATTTCTCACTCTGCTGGAACCGCCAGTAATTATGTGACAGAGCCCGGCGGGTGATGCATCGGGAAATTAATGGCTGCATCGGATTTTATCCTTTGCTTGTCTCCCCAGCAGAGACAGTCTGCGCTGGGGAACATGGCAGGCAGCCAGGCAGGGACCCCACACCTCAGGGCCTTCAGGGAGGGGTGGGCACAAGGACAAAATCCTACTTTAAATGGGAATTCCAGCAACCAGGCTCTGCACGGAGCAGCCCCGGGTGCTGAATGCACTCAGGAGGAGCCAAATTCCTCTAAGTGGTTTTAGCCTCGTTACTGACAATACTGGGAGCACAACAGTTATTTTCTGACTACTGCCCCAAATTAAAAGAATACTAGTAATGAAAGGCGAGTAATTTGTGTTTGGTTCAGAAGTGCTTTGCTGATCCAGGGTGGGAACCCCACAGGTCCTTTCCAGAGTCCAGGCTCAGGCAGAAACCCTGTGCCTTGTTTTATTGTAGGATGCCACTTCTGCATCTTTCTTGATCCATGAGGGACTGAGCTTCCTGCTCAGTAGATTTAAACAGAAAATTCAGTAGATTTAAAACCATTTGGTGCTGCTGCTGCTCGTCCTTGGCCACAGCGGCGGTGGGTGTTTGACAGGGCATCGGGCTGAAGTCTATTGAGGTTAAAATACATCAGCATTAATCGATAATTTTGTAATAGAAAATCTTGTACACTTGATAAATCATCTCCAGTGCAATTAGTGACCACCTCTGAAGTGCAGTTGAAGTTAATCTGTAATGAATTTAGTGGGTAACTTTTAACAGTCTCTTCCATCGAGAGAATTATTTTCTATGGCAAAACAGTCCACAGAGAGCTCATCCAGAGCTGTTTCATTTAGGAAGAAATTCCTCCCTGTGAGGGTGGGGAGACCCTGGCACAGGTTGCCCAGAGAAGCTGTGGTTGCCCCATCCCTGGAAGTGTCCAGGGTCAGGTTGGACAGGGCTTGGCATACCCTGGGCTAGTGGGAGTTGTCCCTGCCCATGGCAGGGGTTAGAACTGTATGATCTTTAAGATCCCTTCCAACCCAACCCATTCCTTGATTCTATGATCCTGCTGTCCCAGCTGCTGCTCTTGACACATATCAAGTGGTGACGACGTGGCCGCTGCCTTGTGCCACGGATGGGCTGATTGCCAGTGCGGGGTCTGGCTCACTGGTGACAGGGCTTTGGTAGCCTCCAGAGCCCTGCCACAGCCAATTACCTGTGTTTTATACCCTTTCTTGCAGTGGAAGTGGAGGGACAGGGTTCTGGGCTATTGTAATTAGACTTTGTTCCACACAAGATGCAGCCGAGTTGCTGCAGAGTTTGAAGTGTTTCAGTCGCTGCAGAGTTTCAGCACGAGCGCTCCAGTAAAATGAGATCATGTCTCATGCATTTTAATCCCTAAACAGGTAAAATACTGCCAGAGCTGAGGGTAACTTGCCTCTCTGGCAGCAGTTGCAGGCTGTTACCCATTAGTGGAACAACTGGGAGGCAGCACACATTGTACTGACATACTACTGTCACTATTTTTGTGCTGATTCTTCCCCCAAATACTTTAAAAGTAAATACATAATTACAGTGATGTTTTTTCTTTCCCTCTCTGAAATAGGAAACTGCCAAAGGGGCAGAGGAGTTTCTCCTCACAGCAGATGTTAGTGTGCATCTGGCTCCGTGTGAGCTCGAGGAGCGCAGTGGGTTAGGAGCTGCTAGAGAATGCAAAGTGGGTCTGCAGGTATATAAACCTGAGCTATTTAAAAATAATAAACTCACACAGCTGGGGCTTTTATGGTTATTTCCTGGTAGTTAGAAGAGCCCAGAGCGCTGTGCCAGGAGGACTCTGAGGTGTCTGTGCCGTGCTGAGGGCTGGGGTGTCAGCTGCCAACAGCAGAGCTGGTGCTGCCAGCTCTCCCCCAGGCACCTTGTGGTGGGCAGCAGCTTCTTGCAGTGTTTCCTTGTTGGTGAGCTCAGGTTGTCCTTTAGGGGGGTGTTATTACCTGCTGCACATGCTGTGGAGGATCCCTCGCTCCGCCTTGGCACCCATGTGTCTGGACAGGTCTGCTCCAGGTGCCCAGACCCCTCTCTGTGCAGGTACCTGGTGCAGACTCTCACACAGGAGAGAGTGGTTTCACAGGACTGGGGGTTTGGATTCCTCTCGTGTTACCTGGATTACCCCTCTGTGCTCCCAAGCATCCCCCCAGCCCATCAGGGTCCAGCAGCAGCAGGAAGGTGCCCCTCAGGCAATGCCCTCCTGCTACCATGACTTAAATCATGCAGCAAAACAAAGACCCGGTTTTGGTTTAATTTTCCTCCTATATTGTCTGTTATTGTAGAAGAGGCTTCAATTTCAAATTACAGGAGTGATAGCCAGTTAATGTGGTACAGTGGGAGGCCGGAGTTGCTGTTGCTATGGCAATGGAGTTCGGCTCATTTGTTTTGTAGATGAGTAATTACTACGCAATTAGAGTAGGCTAAAAATAAAGGGGCCTTTTGTTCCTTCTTACTCATTAATATTAATAAAAGACCTGTCCAGGCTGTGGTAAACAATTAATGCAGATGTGGTTGCCCATGGTGAAAGTAACAGCAGCTTTCACGCTCCTTGGTGTGTGGTGAAGGCGCTGGCATCGCCTGGCTCAGCTCTTCCTTCATTTGAAATGGAAAAGTGGTTATAGAGGGGTGTGTGTTATCCCAGCATCCAAGCTTTAGCTTTTATTTGCCGGCTGGATGGGTGATAATAAGTGTTAAAGCTTAATGTGCAGGCAGGGACAGCAGGTACAGTGTTTGGGTCAGAGCCTGTGGCACAGCGAGCACCTGCAGCACACGAGGGTGTGAGGGGAACCACAGCAGTGGTTCCTGGTGCAGACAGCTCTTCATTCCTCCCCTTGGATAAATGCCAGGGCTGGAGCAAGAAACTTGCCCAAAAACCCAAGCACAGGCAAGGATGACGGTGGTGCCACTGTAACAACTCCAGTACCGCACGTTACAAACACAGATCAGCAAAAAGGAGTGGAAGGAAACATGCCCAGGCATTTGATGTGAAGTAAAGAGGAAGAGAGTGAGTTTAGACTGGATATTAGGAAGAAGTTCTTTACTGTGAGCATGGTTGCCCAGACAAGCTGTGGCTGCCCCATCCCTGGAAGTGTCCAAGGACAGGTTGGACAGGGCTTGGAGCAGCCTGGGCCAGTAAAAAGTGTCCCTGCCCACAGCAGGAGGTTGGAACTGTATGATCTTTAAGGTCCCTTCCAACCCAAGCCATTCTGGAATTCTGAGATTCTGTGAAGTATGGAAACATTAAGCACATTAGATTTTAAATTAACTGTAAAACCAGTTAAATTGCCAGAGAAACCAGTTAGGAACATGACTTGACAGTGTTTATTTGGCCTTGTGGTTTGTTTGTGTGTCCTGTGCAGGCAGGGAGAGACAGCAGAGCAGAGGAGGGACCCTGGGGGCTGTGGGGTGGGCACCCCCTCCCTGCAACCCTGGGGTGCTCAGCACCCCTGGAAAACGCTGTCAGGAAGGCAGAACCTCTCCAGTGGTTAAGTATCCCACCCCAGAACCCTGAGTGCTGTGCTGAGGGGCTGTGGACACACAGAACCACATCCCTCCCAAACTGTTTAACTAATGGAGGGAATCGTAGCAGAGCCTTTGTAAGGTCGACATTTGTTTGTTGTTAAGGATCTAATTAGAAACATGAGAGGAAGCTGAATGGCTGCTTGCTCGGCTAATTAGCGACATGCACGAAGACCACTTTGAACTTCAAGGACACAAAGCTATTAGCGCTTACATCAAAAATGGATTAAACTTCTGTGCTTTTATAATGATTAAAGATGAGCCGCTTGAGAGGAAATCCTTTTGTAAGGCTGTGACAAGAGCTGGCTCCCTGATTGCAGCTCCTACAAGCGAAGCTTTGTGTGGCCTCCGTGTTGCACTTGGCCCGGCGCGAGTGACTCCGCTGATGTGCGGGATGGAAAATGGGATTGGGCGATAAATATTGATTGTTGGCAAAAAATTACAGCCGAGCTGCAAAGCACAGTTATTTGTCCTGCTGCATAACTGCAGAAATTAGAACAGCTGGGCTTGATGAGCTGAATTTTGTGTCTTTTCTTCTGTAAATTGATGCACATCAGCAGCCACCAGATGTGGCTGGTGCCTTGGGTGGGTTAAGTGCAGTATTTAGTAGAAGCAGGGTCTCACGTGTGCAAGAGGGGCAGCAGTGGGTTTGTAAAACACCTGCCCTGGGTGAATTTTTAGCTTGCCCAAGCTTGTGGAAGCTGCCCAGATCTCACTTTCTGCTCATCTGAGGCAGTTCAGCACTTGGTTTGTGTGTCCATGGCTCTGCCCAGCACCGGTGCTGCGGCTGGAGGAGCAGCCCCTGTGCTGTCCCACGGCAGGAGGACACCAGGGCTGCAGCAGGAGCAGTTGCCACAGGATCCCAGGTGCCATTATCACACCCTGTGCCCAGCTGGAGGACGGGTGGGCAGCACTCAGCCCTCCCTCCCAGTTCCCACTCACTTCCAGCGGTAATTGCCGAGCAGGAGCGCGCTCACCACCCACTGCTTGCTGTCGTTACCCTGCGATGGTTTGATGTGTGAAGCCGTTTCCAAAGGGGCTGCAGAGGCAGAACAACCTTTGAAAGTGTGACTGCAGCTAGAAAATAACGTACAAATAGTACCTTGTTAGGGCAGATCTTGGTGTCTCTCGGCCTCATCACCACTTATTTTGCTGATGAGCCCGACAGTTGTTTTATTTTCCTTTTTCCCTGCAGGGCCAGTGTAGCTGCAGGGGAGGGATAACCTGGGGCAGCCTGGCTGCTCCCCATTACAGAGCGTGTCAGGGTGACGGGGAAGGCACAGAACTCACGTTTGATTTTCCAGAGTCAGGACTGAGCCAACTGTCATGAGTAAAATATCTGTAGCTATTCACACTTGGAGAGGAGCTGTGTCTGCCAAAGGGTTCTTACAGAGAGGAGTTTGCTTTTCAAGTCTGCTTGGGAAGAGCAGGAGCAGAGGGATGTGCCTTCCAGGTCTCCATGAGAGATGTAATACATGGCACCTCTCATCGTGATGCTGGGGTTATTTGTTTTTCTGGTTTGTCTCCCACTTTCTCTTTCAGCAAGTTGGGAGCTGTTTGTAGCTTGTTATTCTCCAGAATATCTGTGTGTTTCCAGCTCATTATTTCTGAGACATTTGTGAGCTGGAGCATTGATCTGAGTTTGAGGTGTGCTGCGTGCTGCCTCCAACAGAAACCAGTGCTCTGTAAAAGCTCAGACACAAGAAAGCAATACTTCCAATGGCCCAACCCAACCACAAATGAAGGGGTTTGGAGCTGTATGTGAGCAGATTGCTGTAGGAAAAAAAAAAGAACCTGAATGTGAGCGTTTAATTCTCAGTGCTGTGCCAATGGGCTCTTGCAGCCTGAACAGGCCACCAAGAACCAGGAGCACCAACATCTTATTTCAGACTGGCATTAATTTGTACATCCAGTCCCTAATAAATCACATGCTGGTTGGTAGCAGCTCTGAAAAGCAAGGTACAAGCTCCCATTAACTTCAGCCCTGACTGCACAAAGAATTAGCTTTGGCCAAGCGATCTGCAACATGGGTGCAGTGCTGCTAATTATATTTATAAGGCTCTAAGCACTAATGATGTAAGATTTGCATGCAGTGCTGAAGTTCTGCTGGTTATTTAAAGTATCAGCATCACGCTGGGAGTGCTGGTCTGTCAGCCATGCGTGCGACAGCGTGGCCATTAGTGCTCACACTCCAGGACACATGGGATCCCCAAGGAAGGTGTGATCATCCCTGTGCCACTTGTCGTGGGTTTGTTCTAATGTCCTCTGCTGTGGTTGTGCTTGGATGGTTGCAAAGGCAGCACAGCAGGCTGGAATGCTTGGGAACAGGTGATATTGCTTCTGTGACAGTCTTCTCTTAAAATCCAGCAGTAGATGGACCCAAGTGACTCAGATTTGTAGAACTGTAGAATCCTAGAACGGGTTAAGTTGGAGGGGACCTTAAAGATCATCTAGTCCAAGCCCCTGCCATGGGCAGAGACATGTTCCACTACGTCTGGTTGCTCCAACCTGGCTTTGGAATTAAATACCACCAACCTGTGAGGCAGTGCCTGTCCCAGCTGGGCTGCTCAGTCCCCTGCCCCCCATCCCCTGCCTGCTCCCATCCCTGACAGCAGCCTTCGATGTTATTATATCATTTACTCCTCCAAGCTGGAAGATGATGTTTGCAGCATGTTCTATGAATTTTTCATAAAGATAGAAAAACAGCCTAATCTTGTGAGCTTTGAGTCTTGGTGGTGGGTAATGGCTTTGATTTAAAGCATTTTGTCTTAATGATAGTTATATTGAAAATTTCCTGCTGCTTTCAAGCACGTTTAGTTATTATCATAAACATTGATGGTAGAAATGCCTGCCAAATTGTGCGTGGCTGTTTATGGTAGATGAGAGAGTCATCCAGAAATTAGAGCACTGGATCAACAAGTTGTGAAGAAGCCTGTCTGTACAGGAATCCACCCTGGAGATGTGGGGCAAGGCAGGAGTGAGGACAGTCTTGGAGGAGAGAAAGAGCTGGAGATGACCAGCACTGGGTGTAGAATGTGCTTGACATGAAATGAAAAATTAATTTCTGATGAGAATCATAGAATCATACAATCATTTAGGTTGAAAGGTCCCCTAAGGTCACTGAGTCCAACTTTAACCCTGCACTGCCAAGCCCACCACTGCCTGCAAAGCCACTCGACCCTGTACATGGCTGCCCAAGGACAGGGACCCCCCTCTCCAGGAGATGCCATCAGCCAACAAGGGACCTTAGACAGGTCTCTGGGAGTGTTGGTTTAGTTTGATCAACTCACACATGCAGGCTTGGGGTCACAGTGTGACCCACAGACCCCATGTCTCTGCAGGGTCAGGGCAAGGATGTGGGTGCCTGTGGATGGGGAGAAGCTGGGGTGGCTCCAGCCGGCTCTGTTCTGCTCTCAGCTCCTTTCTCAAGTGCAAAATGTATTTCTGGCTGTGGTAACAGGCTGCTATATCTCATCCTGAGTACTCTGCCTCTCCTCAGAGAGGAAATCCAGTAAATTGTGGTGGTTTCTTTCACACGTCAGGATTTCCTTTGCCTGTGCACCCTGGCAGGGAAGGCAGCCACACATTTCTCCAACTACATTCTGCACCCTTCCACACCTTTTTTTTTTTTTCTAACTTTTGAAATACTCATATTTGCTATTACCCGCCATAATGGTGTTTAAGTCCTTGGGTTTTGGTGCTGTAGGAGAGGAAAGAGTGTCACCAAAGGCTCCAGGTGGGCTGTGTGCAGGGGACAGTGATCCCCATGCAGTGTCTGTCTCACTCCTCTGTCCGTATTTCCCCTGGTTTGTTTCCTTTGAACTTATTTTAGTAGTGCTTAAAACTGCTTCTTTGTCTCATTTACCAATCCCTAAGGGCCTGACTGTCAGCCTGGTACCGTGTGGGTGCCCCTTGTAGGACAGTAATGTCCAAATCCTCACGTGTTTTCTCCTTTCCCCTCCCTCTTTCCCTCCACCATTCGTGCTGAACAGAGTTTGTTTGGGTGGGATTCCAGCATCCAGCTGGTTGTGCTTTTCCCAGCCGCCCTCTCCGCGTTGGGATCCTCGTTAGTGTAATGCCGCTCGTAAGGCAAATGTCAGCAGGAACCCTGACTTAGCAATTCCTCAAGAGTTCATTGAGAGAGAGTTTATCTTTCAGTGATGACCTTTCTTGTTGAACACGGATTAATGTGAGAGCAGGGTCTGTGTTAACACGGCAGTTTGCAGGAGAAGGCACTGGATGCACATCCCTGCACCCAGCCCTGAGCCTCCTGCCCCTGCCTCAGCCTGGGCTGCCAGGCTGTTTGGGGTTCCAGCTCTTGGCTCCTTGACATAAATCACTTGTTGCCTGAACAGTGAAAATCATCTTACACGCGTGTTAGGGGAGGATAAAGACAGCTCTGCTGAAGGAGCCAGGAGGAGTCAGTAATAAAGCAGCCACGCTGCCTGAAGAGGTCCAGCTCTTGCTGTGCCAGCCCTGCACAGCAGCTCCCAACTCCACCAGCACCGACACTTCACATTAAAAAAAACCTGTTCTGGGGCTGCTTTATGAACCTACATTTTTTTATAATGTTTTGTGCCTCGTCTTGCTTTCCCTCTCTGCTTTTCAGCACTCCCTGAGGCACAATGACACTGGGCAGAATAAGCCCGAGGCCCCCCAAAGCCTGTCCCTCTGGCCTGCAGGCAGACGTTCACCTGCTGATCAAAATTCACTGGCTCAGAGCCTTTTCTGTAAGAAAACCACAGCGAATTCAAAGTGAAGTGAGCAAGACATTATAGTGCCCTGTTCCCATCACTGCCACAGTTCCTGACTGCTGGCCCTTGATCTCCCTCGGCACAGGAAGGAGCTTCTGTAGCCCAGAGGATGGAGGATCACTGGGGCTGAAGATAAAAGGTGGTTGGCTGTGACTTACAGACACATCTAATCCTTTCCACATCTCTCCTGACCTTGATCTATCACTGGGCTTTCAGGGGACACTTGGGATTGCAAATTATGCATAGAAGAAGCCTTTGAGCTGGAGGCACTTAACCACAGCCTCAGAGCTGTGAAGTTGCCTGGTGCAGGATGACTTCCTGTGCAATTGGTTGGGAAATGGGACCAGAACCTTTCAGGGCATGTTGGAAATGGGTCCTTTGCCAGGATTTCCTGAGATCAGGCCACACTGATTGGCATCAGGGTACAGTCAGTGGTTCCCTCCCCTCCTGGGACAGCACAGTCCCCTGACAGTTCTTCAGCAGTGAACTTTCTGATGTCTGCCCTGAATCCTGTTCTTGCCGTGAGTTATCAGTGGCTGGGGGAAAGTCTCCAATTCCTTCCAGCCTGCAAGGAGTTCGTGTTAGTGCTCTGTGATTCCACAGCTCCCGGCAGCCGTGGCACTTGCACAGCTCCTGCCTGCTCTCAACTTTGTCATAATGACACTTCTCCAAAAGGTCTTAACTTTTCTTACTGCAGCAGTGTCTGGAGTCTGGAGAATTGCAGGCGTTTTTTCTTCTTCGAGTTTCAAATTGTTCCAGGTTTCTGTAGAACAAACTTGTTTCCAGGTACTTCTTACAAGAAAGCATCAGGATTTGTGTGTTGGGGAAGTTGTTCAAGGTCCCCTTTGCTGTTGTTTCCGAGCAGTGGTAAAGGTGCCTCTTGCTCTTGCTCTTCACCTGAGCTCTTGGAGGAAGACAAATATTTAGCAACCAACCACAGCTGAGCAGATCATTAGAATGTGGCTTTCTGAGGCGTGCTTAGCCTCCTGCTAATTATGGGAACTGTTTCATTTATTGGATCTGGAGTGAAATGTTGGCTCTGGAAAAGCTTCCAGCCCTTTCTGTAGAGTTTTTCAGGCGTCACGTGGAGCGGTGCCAGGGCATCCCAGGCTCTGCACAGCCCTTGCCAGGTGGTGGAGCAGCCTTTGCCAGGCCTGTTTTCCATGGACACTCCTGTGAGCACTGTGGAGCATTCGACCCATGGTCAGTAGATGGAAAAATTACCTTTTTCTTACATTACCAACCCGCAGTCAGACCCAGTGCCAGGTCTTCCTGCAGCTATGAAAGCCATATTTCCAATCCTAGAGATGCAGATGAGAGTGCCTGAGGTGGGATGTGGGGGGACAGAGCATCTCTCTGGCTTCTCAGTCTCTGTTGGCTCTTCTCAAGGTTTCAGGACACACAAGTGTGCCCCTTGTCACCGTGCACAGTTCTGTGGTCACGGGTTAGTGGCACAGCCCTGTCCCTCTGGATGCCAAGCTGATGTCTGTCTGTCCCTGCCCATGCCCCAGAGTGGTGGTGATGGCCTTCCCTGGTGCTGCCACGGGGTTTGCAGGAGTATTTTACTGACAGGATCCCCCTCTGTGCCGTGTCCCCCTGCTGTGCTCCTGCTGTTGCTTGGACCGGCCAAGTGGGTTTTCTGTGTGACTTGGCAGGAAAATTCACATCCATTTTATTGAACCAGAAAGAGGAAAAAAAGGAAAAGTGCTGGCTTCTAGTAATAAAGGGCTTTGGAACATCTCAGCTGGATATTTTTCTTCACGAGTGAGAAGGCCAAATGTTATCTTGACATTTAATCTTTAATAATAAAAAAGGCACTTTGTTTGCCAGCAAAGTCCAAAATCTGTTTACTCTCTGATGCCTTATTTCTTTTAACTTGCTAGCTTAGATGTCCTACTTACCCTCCCCTGCTACCAGTTCAGAGCTGCAGTGAATCATTTCTTTTGTAAAATTTGCTTTCCTGTCACCACAGAGCCACCAACTGCAGGTGGCCTTTTTTTGACCAGTTAATTCATTCATTTGAAAACTGTGGACCCCTTGGGCGGGCAGTGCAGGGGAGGGGTCCAGGGCAGGACAGGTGGTGACTCCACAGCAGGCTGAGCCCACCACAGCCCGTGTGTGGTGCTGCCAAAGCCAGAGCACAGGCCTTGCTCCCAGGTTGATTCCATGCCCAGGATGACCCTGGGTCAGTCCAGACCTGCAGGTGAGGGGCAGTTCAGGCTGCCAGACATATTTATAACCCACTGTAGTGTTTAATGAAGATCGTGGGAAGTTGCAGCCAGAGGAAGAGGCTGAAGAAGTCTTGGTTCAGCCTGGAGGGCTGGTGATGGAGGTGATGGGATTGGGTGCCTGGTGGGTGCCAGTGGTTTGGGCACTGCTGCCCATGTCCAGCCCCTCTGGCTGTTCGTGTGTCGGGGCTGCCCACAGTGGGGACACCCTGAGGCCCCAGTGGGTGTGGGGGGACCAGGCTCTGTGTGCTCCTGAGGGACCTTGCAGGTGCCACCCAGGTGTAGCTCCAGCTTCCCGCAGCCATCTCCATCCAGCTCCTCCCCGTCCGCTGACTTTTCTTTCGCATTGAAACTTCTTACTCATGAATTCTACATCCAAGAGCAGCCGTGAGAAATGCCAGAAGCCTGATCATCTAACATGCTTTAATATCTAAATCTCTCCTTTAGTGTCATTCTTGTTTACATTGTTTTTCTTTCTTAAAAAAAAAAAAAAAAGGGAGGAAAAAAAATATTTTCTTTTACTTCCACGTTAGGAGGTGAGTTCCATCCTCTAGAATTATTTTTTGCTTTTGATCTTTATTTATTTGTTTAATTTTGGTTGATATCCCAAGCATGGTTTTGGAGACGAAGGTAGGTCTTCGCTCTCCAAATCAAAAGGAAAAAAAAAATAAATAAAACAACACTCTCCTTGGTCATATTTAAAAGAAAAAAATTCCAAACTGTTCCATTCCATACCATTTCAAGAAAAAAAAATCAACTATTCAACTATTTCTACAGCTTACTGATCTAAAAGGGCGGGTTTTTTCCAAAAGTATCGAATGGATCCAAAAAAAAAAAATTTCCTAGATGTGATTGAAGTTATTTGCTGTCAACATTTTAATATCAATATTACCACAATGTGTAGTCTCAAACTAGTTCCTTTGTAGTTTGCATGGGATGTGAATGCTGTCTCGGCGTGCCCAGACCTAGAGAACTTGTTACTACTGCATGAGCATCAAGTCAGATGTTGAAAAATACCTATTATATTTTGTGATAATTTGGTGAAAATGAGCACCTCCAGTCTCTGGTTGCAGTAGTGTGTTGAATGATTGTTCTTTTTTTTTTTTTTATATATATCCATATATATATTTTTGGAGCTCTAAGCTTCGTAGTAGTCCGGGCTGACTCTTCTCCAGTACTTGCTCTCCTCTCGCATGGCCTTGGTTAAGTGTTAGAATTGGGCCTAGGCTGTTTATTCTGGTGTTTGGCTTTGTAATACCGGTGCATGCCCGGCGTCTGGCCTCATACCCAGCTTTATTCTCTGCACACCAGTCTTGAATAGCTACAGTGCTCAACCGAATTTTGGCGCACCCGCTTCCCCGGCAGGCTCCAACCCAGCGCGACCCGGAGGCTTCCCCGGGGCCAACAGCCCCGGGCCCGTCGCGGATCTCTACGGCACGGCCAGCCAGGACTCCGGCGTGGGTAACTACATAAGTGCTGCCAGCCCGCAGCCGGGCTCCGGCTTCGGACACGGGATCGCCGTAAGTACCGCGCCCGGGGGGGATGTTTGATGGGGGGGGTCTGTTGGGGGTTTGGTAATTGTGACCCGACAGCGAGCGCAGCACCTTGCTGCCATAACCTGTGAGAGCTGTGCCCAGCCCACCGCCCCAGTTACCAGTCTGGAATCATCGGTCACAGAATTATCAAGGTTGGAAAAGACCTCCAAGGTCATCAAGTCCAGCCTTTGACTGATCACCACCTTGTCAACCAGACTGTGTCACAAATTGCCACGCTTCCAGGGATGGGGACTCCTGCACTGCCCTGGGCAGCCCGTTCCGCTGCTTAACCACTTTTTTGGTGAAGAAATTATTCCTAATATCCAACCTGAACCTCCCTTGGCGTAAATGCTCATCTGGAGCCTTCTGCTACCAGACCTGACATGTCTCAAAGGGGAATATTTAATAATTCTGGGATTTAAATTCCTGCCTATCCATATGAGCTTTATATCAGCCCAGCCCCCCATCCTGGCTGATGCACCCACTGGCAGATGCTCCCACCTAAATCAGCTCGTTAATTCAGCTGGTGGGACCCCAGATTGGCCACAGCCCCCCTGGTGAGGGAACAGCCGTGCCCTGCTGCCCTTCCCCTGTTTACTGACCTCTGGAATCGCTTCCAGCCGCTCATGGCATCACTCACAGTCCCTCAAATCTGCAGGTTATGAGCAAGTGGCTTCCGTTCCGCTGTGGGGTCGCTGGGAGGTGCCTCCTAACGCCGCGTTGGGTCTGCGATCGCACTAATGAGGGGCACAGATTGGCTTAACCAGGCTGCACGTGGCTGTGGCACTGTGTGTGAGCATGAATGGGGCTGCCCCCGCCGCGGCTGCGCTCGCCCAGACTCCGTCTGCACTGGAGGCTCTTGCCCTCCCTGGAGTAAAATTGTGAGGTGGTTTTTTTTCCTCTTGTACAACGAGGAAGTGCAGAGGCTCCCCTGAGGTTCCCGCAAACTGAGTGGAGAACTCAACTCCCTGATGGAATTGGATGTGGGGGGAGTGGGAATGTAGTGCAGACAAACTGCCTGAGGTTGTGTAACTTCCATTGCATAAGCAACCAGTACCCAAAAAAGGCAAGCCAGGCCTCTGCCTCCCTTTGTGCCCTTGTGCTCAGTGCCCATCCTGGTCCTGCCCCTCCCACGGTCACGCCGGGGACTGGACAATCCCTGTGGATCAATTCTAGTACCAAACATGGAGTATTACTGCTCTGCTAGGAGCTACAGGGGTTCAAACTGCCACCTCTCACCACTTACAACACCTCTTATTTCCATTTTTCACCTAAAGACCTGTTTGTGCTTGAAAACTTGGGCACTTTGGCCTCAGCAATATCCCAATTTTTCAAGTGATAGGATGCGAGGTCCAAGCCTGGGTGTCCGGATTTGTCTGCACTAACTCCCCCAAACCATTTTATAATTAACTTGCAGATTGGCAGCCTCTTAATTCCCCCAATAACTGCAAAGAATCCCGTAGCTTTTTTTACATACATATTTATTTAACTCTCTCCATTTACTAACCCTGGTTTAAAAATAAAGAAGGGAAGACCCCAAAGCTTATTTTTGCACCTGGGGGAATGAGAAGATGACGGTCTTGGAAAGGTAACCATAGGGTTGAGCACACCTGGTGACCAGAACAACTCTTGGAAATCCCTATTCATGCTGGCAACACAGTCTTTCAAGTCCTTTGATAATTTCTTGGCAAAATTAATAATCAGCTGTTCCCATGTATAGAGCACTGATGAACTTAACAATTGTACAATTTTAGGGACCTTTGATTGCAACGGCTTTTACAAATGGATACCATTGAAACGTTACACATGGTTGGTTGCCATCTCACTTGGAGGTATTACAGTATATCCCATTTGTACTTTGTGCTGAACTACCATCTCCCCTATATTTACTTTAAGTGAACAATTTTTTTATCTTCATTTCGTCTTTCCTTGGCCTTTAATCATTCCTTTCTGTGATTTGTGTTACTCAAATCAACCTCACAGGTTGGAAACTGGGAGACAGATCCAGAGCTAACCCTCCCCAAAAGTTACTCTTTGTGCAATAATTTGCAGAGCAGGAAATCCTGCAGAAAACCCAGAAAGCTGTGGGGAATCACCCCAGGGCCAGCAGCCAACAATCCCAATGGGATAAATCTGCTCCCAGCGCACTGGTCTAAAAATAGTTGAGCCCCACTGCTTTATTATGGAGAAACCATCATTCATAATTAAGAGCTGTACCAAATATTACAGCTAAAAGATAACATTGTAAGTCGTAACCATAGAGCAATTATCAAGATTAAAAAAAAATTAAACCTGAGCAAATTAAATTAAAGACATTACCTGAGCACGCAGCCCTGGATCGCTGCCAGTTTCCTACCCTTTGAACTAAGCTCGAGTTAATTAAATGTTTAATTTTTATTTTTTATTATTATTTGGCCTTTGGCATATTCGTCTTTGCAAACAAATACTCTTAACACCCGGAATGGAATAGATTAGAAAATTCAATGGGAAACAGAAGTTATCCCAGTTAAATGACACAGGTTTACCTGCAGAGCGCTGAGCCCTGACAGGCAGATGGAATGGATACTACAGATTTTATTTCCCTGCCTCTTGCCGGCACTACCTGATCACTGTCATATCTTTTACGTTCAAAAATCAGTCTACAAAATTAGAGTTACAGTTAGTCAAGGGACTGGGAGCTGTGGAGGATGGTTGGAGGCTTTAAATTACATAAAAATAGATTTATATCTAAACACTAGTGGATAAAAGGGGTTTCTGTTTACTCTCCATCTGCACACACCCCCCAAGATTACCTGAAGCTGATTTGCTCCAGCAAGGAGTATTTTTAATGGGAAAGAAGAAAGTGCCATAAGCACTCTTGCTCAGTCCCAGCTGGTACTCGCACGTATCGGTGTCTGTTCACTGATCAATTTGTCAGAATCCTTCACGTTTTCTGGGCCATCAGCCTTTGGAAGAGCGAGGTGGTACCTGGGGCCGGCTGGAGCCTGGGCAGAACATCATAACTCAGGCTAATAACGCGCGGTGACGGCGCCGTCACCGGATTGATGAGCTGTAATCACTCGGCTCTTACCACAGCACATCCCCAGAACCATCAGTTACTGCCCAGTGTTAACACTCAAACCATTAACGACTTAAAAACAAAGTGCTTTTAATGTTGCTCATTACTAATTAAAATAGATTTTGAGAGGAGGAAATGAGCCTTATTATTAATTCCTCGAGGAACACTGAGTTTGAGGTTCTGGTGGCAGCGGCACATCCCGCAGCGGCTGGTCCCTCGCCTGCCCTGGCTGTCCCCACGTCCCTGGAGTGAGCTGGGGCTGTAGGGGATGAATTTGGCTGAGCTGAGGGTCCTCAGGGCAGGGCTCAGCTCCCACATCCCTGTAGGGTTCTGGTGGGACCTCTCCCTGAGCACAGCTCTTTGGGAATGGGTTTTGGAGGTCATCCCAAATCTGTGACCAGGGAGTGTCCTCGCCACAGCCAGTCCTGCTAGCAGCTGCTTGCAGAACCAGTCCCTAATATTTATATCTCTTTTATACATTATGTATCTCAGTTTTAAGCACCAGCAGGGATGGAGCATTGGAAGCTGAAGCCTCTGTTATAAAATAAATCCTGGCTGCTGCAGTGTGCCTGGGCAGGAGTTGTCACCTTCCAAGTACTTTAGAGAGAACTCCTTTCACCAAAGCCATGTAAATTCCTGGTGTAACAGATGCCTGAGGAACAGTTTTTGTCCTTCCCATGTATCAAGTCACATTTTACTGTTCCTAAACCAGCCCAACCCTCAGCTAAGCCCAACCTGTCCCCAGTCCAGGCTTAGCTGGGATGGAACTAGAAAGTGAGAGCAGGGAATACATGAGCTCATATCCTCTCCTGTGAGGGCTGTCCAGGGAACACCTTGACATTCCAGCCTGTTGCTCTGCATCCACCCTCAGCGTGGATCAGGGCAGGCTGTGGCTTTGCAAAGCACTTGCAAACAATTGGGGTATTTTTGTTAAAAATCCTAATTGACCTCAATTAACTGTCCCTCTCCCTGTCCATGTCCACCTTCTCCCCTCACAGAGTCTCTCTGGATGTCCGGGCAAGACGGGGCGAAGTTTCTGAAGGGGCCCACGGTTGGGTGATCTCATCAGACTTTGAGCACTACATCATTACCATCATCATCTTCACCGCCAACACAAACTGGAGGTGGCACTCGAAGGACTTGGGTTGTTTAAAATCTCTCTCATCATCTCATGAATCTGCTGTACTATAAAAACAACAGCTTTTAAAAGTATGTATATAAAACCCATTTCTTGTTCGTTTTATTTTCTCGATGGGTTCCCCCCCCTCCTTTTTAAACCTCTCCAAACCCACATTTTTTCGTAGCGTTTGACATAGTCTCGTAGCCACGTAGTTGGAATTCTTTGTGTACCTAGCGAAGCCTAACCATAGTGTAACTGTTATTATTAAGGGGTTTCTTTGGTTTTCCTTTCCCGCCTCCCGCTCCTGTTTTACGCAGTTGTTGTTGCTTAAAGGATGCTGAGATGGTGACAGGAGTCTCAGCCGCCGGTCCCGGAGCGGAGCCGGTGGTGGGCACGGCACGGGGTGGGGCCCGTGGGGCACCAGGGGGTGAGCAACAGGTTCTCTAGCCCTTCTTTTCCTTTGTGGCGTCTTCGTTAACTCTGATTCTCTCTATTTTCGGCAATAAGGCGAGGGCGACAAACTTTTTGCGCGTCCTTTTTTCTATAAGTGCTTTTTTTTTTGTTGAAAGAGGTGATATAAGGTTTTTTGAAATCGCGAATTCTGAAAAAAAAAAAAAAAAAAGAAAAAATAATAAAATGCTGTAAATACAATTCCATTAACTACATAGAAACTATTAAGAAAGAGAAATACAAACCTATTTTTGTGATGGAGTCAGCCTAAGGCAGTTTCTCTATGAAAATGGAAGAAGAAAAGACAAGGAAGTTGTAGCCTTTCGGAGCGACTGCCGGAGCTGGCCCGGGGCGGGTCGTGACACTGGGGGACCCTCCCAGCTCTCCCAGTTCAAACCAGCAGCTTCGCTCTCAGACGTGCACAGCTTACAAAGGAACAGTCTAGTGGTATTTTTGTTTTAATTTAAAACCTGCTTTTCCCAAGACCGATCAAGAAGCTACAATTTTTCCTACTTAACGCATTTACGGTTCAAAGCACACCTTTATTTTGGGTTTGGGTTTTTTTTTTTTGTTTTTATTTTTCAGTCATTGTTTTAAACTAGATCAACTCGCTGTCCAGTCATTTCAGCCGCTCTGGGCACCCTGCACAGCCCGGGGTCGTCCAGCTTGCATGGTTTCCTCTGTTACCCATCACTTTCTGTATCAACAAATTAGGAAGGCAACTTTGGTTGGTTTTGACTTCTTTTTTTTTTTTTTTTTTTTTTTNTCATGGGGTTCATTCAATCTGGGGAGTTTTATTTTTTTTTTTTTTTTTTTTTGGGAATACCTCAGTGCTACAAGTTTCACCCTAGAAGCAACGGAAGATTTTAATTTATTGTAGTTGTAAACAGAATTTAAAAGAAATAAAGTATAAAACATCATTGCACTGTGACTGGTAGGGGAAAAACTGACAGTTTCCTATTTGCACATGTTTAATATTTGGCTGTTATATATATGGTCCTCTGTTGGGGGAGGAAACTTATGAAGGATATTTTTTAATTTAATTTTTTTAATATTGGTAAATAGGCCTGCAACAGCAAACTAGAAGTACAACATGGTAGGTGGCATTAAGAACATACTGTAGTGTGGATATATTTCTTCTTTTTTTAACGTAATATTGACAAGTTTTATTAATATTTTTTTAAATTGTTACGTTTATAAATTTGGTACTTTAGGTACAGCCAGTATAAGACACTGAATGCGACATTTGTTAAAAAGAGCTGCTGCACTCCTATTTTTGTAAATTTTACTAACAAGTAGACTAATGTAGACATTCAATAGACAAGGTAGAGCAAGGCATCTTTAACAAAAACAAGGCACCATACTGCTAACAGAAAGGAGAAAACCTTGTTTTTCTTGTTTTTAAAAAAAAATCATGCTTTTTATGTAATATTTTAGGTTTTTTTCTTATTTCAGAACAACCAGGTTTAAGCAAAATGCTGGACGCTTTTTAAATATTGAGACTTGATCAAGTAATAAAAGAAATAAAACGATTCTTTAAAAAATAAAAACGTTTAAAAAAAGAAAAAAAAAAACGCGGACGAACCAAATTCCCTGTGATTCAATGTGCCGTCAGGGAATTTTTTATTGCTATTTTGTCAATGTTGATGATGTACTGTACTACCAGTTGGTTTTCCTCTCCATTCCCTGTCACCTCATAGAATATTCTTTGTTGATCATTGTTGTATGTTAATAGTGTATAAAATGGCTTATCTTGTAAGAGTGCTGTCCTGATGCTAGTGTAGTGAATTTTTCCCCCCCTCTTTCTCTCTTCCTCTTCTAGTACATATTGGTAGGTGTATCGTAATTAAGGTTAAAAATTTAGATGTAGTTATTCAGATTTAGGACCAGTAAGGATAGAACTTTCTCTTATTTAAGAAAAAAAAATGCTAATAATTTTGGGAAGGTTTTCCTTTTTTTTTTTCTTTTCTCTTTTCTTTCTGTTTTTTTTTTCTCTTGTTTATTATTTTTCTTTTGCTGATCTGATGCGGTTTCAACTAACCAAAGGTCTCACAATGTTAAAAATGCTGGCAAACTCCTAAGGCATTTGTAGATCCCCACCCTTGACTTTGGATAGGGGATGTGCCATACTACCTTAAATGCTAATGCTAGATATGCAAAACTGGATTTTTTTAATTTATTTTTTAAAAGAGGGAGGCACGGTATATTAAAACGATTTTACTAAGAGAAAAAAAAAAAACATATTTTTTTAAGAATGCTCAGAAGAAATTGCTAATCTGTGTGAATATGTTTTAGATGTTTATATACCTTTTGAGAAGTCCCAGTGGCCCATAGCACAAATGTCGTGGAATCCGAGATGTTTTGATGTGGCTACCTAGACTAAGATTCACGTTAGTCCCCCACTCATCTAGAAATCCATTTTGAAGGATTTTTTTTTTCTTTTTCTTCATTTGTTTGGGGGGTTTTTTGGTAACTTTTTGAGCACAAAGGTTCAGCTCCACCTTTGTTTTACTCAAGCCCAGCGAGCGAAGGTTCATGGAATCGTGAACTGGTTTGGGCTGAAGGGACATTAAGGACCATCCAGTCCCACCCCCTGCCATGGACAGGGACAGGTCCACAACCTCTGTGGACATCCCTCATTCCGAGGGGATGTTTTCCAAATCTCTCACATGGACCTGCTACCCCCAGAATGACCAAAACAGAGATTTCCACCCTGCTGGGGGTCCTGGGCACCCAAAGTGCCAGCGGGTCCATCCCTGCCCGGCTGTGCCATGGGACAGGCCATGTCCCAAACCCAGGGACGTTTTACAGGAGCCACAAGACCTCGGAGACCCTCCCCCGTCAAGTAACCCAAGTCCTTTGGGATCAGCTTGATTAAAACAAAGCCTGATCTGTCCTTTGGGATTTTTAATTTTTCTTATACTTCCTAAATGTTCATTTTGAGTTGAATTTGTAGCTTGGACTTTAAGGTAGCATGGCTCTCTTTGCTGTAAGTTAATTTTTTTTCCATTGTACAGCAGCGTCTGCTGGTGAATGTCACACATCTTGCTAGGCTTAGTTAAACCATTAGGTAATTGTGGGTGATAACGACCTGAAAGGTGTTGGGATTTCTTTTCTTCCCTGCTCAGCAGCCTGGGATGCTGCTTTCATCCATAGTGTGAATGAGGGCTAGCGACTCCAGCCACACTCCCTTCTTGTTTCGTTTCTGCCATTCACTCAATGCAACATAATCAATAATAAAGCAATATAGTTTACTACATTTTTACTGAAGGCCAGCCATGGTTCTGTATGATATTGCATATGAAACTGTTTACAAAAACGAAAACCAACACTAACTCATAGCTGTCTTTTATGCTATGGCGATGTCTCTTGGGTGGAATCTTCTGAATTCTTTTTTTTAGTGGTTTGGTTTGTTTTTTTAAGCGAAATAGTTCAAAGAGAGGAAAAACTGAGATTAGAGTTAAGGCAAAGAGACAGGATGCATCGAAGACACACCGGCAGATCCTGGTCTGCGCACAGACACTGTAGAGTTTCCTACGTACAGAATCCAGTCAAACCCATTGCCGTGTGCGAACACTACGTGAGGAGATTCTGTAAGCTAAGCAATACTTTAATACTGTAATAAAAATTACCAAAAAAAAAAAAACAAAACAAAACAAAACAAAAAAAAAAGG
>VYXB01004988.1:887767-919745 GCA_013397135.1 Pachyramphus minor | reverse complement strand
AAAAAAAAAAAAAAAAAAGAGTAGTTTGAGAAAGTGAATCCTCGTGGTCGGTTCTCGGTCCCCGAACAGTCCGACTGTGTTGTGTCGAGAGCTCCGTGTCCGGGCGGGGGCAGCGCCCGGCGCGGGGCCGTCCCTGTAACTCCACCCTGGGCTCGTCTGTCGCGTCGACCGTCGTAGGTAGCAAACCCCCGCCACCCTCTGTTGTACGAGGTCTGAACTCCATCAGTACTAGGATGCAAGTGAGCATTTCAGGTGGTCATAAATGTACCTAAATAAACTATGGCACAGTGGCAGGCCTAGCCCTTCCTTTTATACTTTAGTATGAACTGATGAGAACTTTGGTAGTGACTTTTTTTTTATATATATACATATATATATGTATCTATATATATCAAGCATCTTTCAGGTCTCTGTGTATGGCTTTCTGAAGCCCTGTTGTAAAATACTATGTGGATGGGGGTCTCTCACATCACAGATGTGGAAAGTATAATTTTATATTTGTATTTTCAAATAAATAAGTTTGTGAAAGGTTTCCATCCTCTACTGTGGTCCAGAAATCAATGTGTTTGTCTGACGAAAAAATACAATAAACTGTTTTGAACAGATCTGTGGAGTCCCTTTCATTGGCAGGGAATATTTATTCCTGAGAGGGGAGAGCAGCCTTATACCCCAAAAACCCATCACCCTGTCACCCCTCCTGTTCCCAGGGGCAGGGCTGGCCCAGCACAGCCCTTGTCCCCATCCCGCTGTGCAGTGCCCCAAGTCTAGTCCCTCATCCTGTGCCCCACCAGGCACTTTTCTGGCATGATCAGCACTAATCCCCTTTCCAGGAGGGGCAGCGGGTGGCCATGTGTTCCCAATCCAGCTGGATGAATTCCCACGCATCCTTGCTGTGTATTTTCCTCATTAGAGTGACACACACAGTCTGGCTTCACACCCTGTCTCAGCTCAGATCCTCCACCAGAGGCTGTTTCCCTTCGGCACTCAGAGGGGATGCGGTGCCAGCTCCCCCCTCCCATCCTCCTTCAGGTCTTAAACATCCACGTTATTCCACCTGGGATGACACAAGTTCCTGCAGGTCCCTTCTCTGGGGAGGTTGGGATGTGGAGCTGGGCAGGGATGGAGGGGACACTGCAGCCCCACCAGCCCCCACCCCAGGCATCACCTCGGGGTGCAGCCGTGCCGGGGGGCTCAGCAGGGGTGGTGCTGGTGAAGGTCAGCGCTGGCAGGACGCAGGAGGGGCTCTGGAAAGCAGTCAACACATCAAGCCCTTAATGGGATTGATGATTAGTGGAGCACTGGGGGGAAAATTAGATTAGAAAAACAAACGAAAATAATTTCGGAAGTTGTGTTTATTTGGGGTGGAAGGAGCTTCCACTGCGAGGGCTGCAGGAAACGATTTGACTGCAATCCAGAAGAAAAGGAGCACGGGTCTGGAGTACATTAGTGTGGTGGGAGGCAGGGAATAGCAGCCACTTAACCCTGTCATTCAGCAAACATTAGTGAATTATGAGTGTATTATATGTGGGTGATGTGTTTTTTGCGAAGCCCGCGGGCCCACTGTAGCAGCACTGAAATGGGAGTGGGGGTCGGTGTCAAAATGTAAATTTTTATACCGGTTCCAGAATAAAAATAAGATTTTGCTTTCGCCTCCCAGCTATTGAAATCAAATTGCAGCCCAAATCAGAGTTGTAAAATAAGCAAAAATTTCCCTTCCCTGTCAAATTAGTGCCCCGATAAAGAAAACAAGGGAGATAAATGTGATTTACTTTCTCTCCCTACTGTCATAAACATTTATGGGCGAGTTGAAACGATGAGCTGCAGGAGGCAGACGGGGCCAATGTGGTTGTGCCGTGTCACCCATGTGGGGGGCTTTGGGCACCAAGCCCTGGGGAGTCCCTGCAGTGGTACCCACGGGGCAGGCAAGCTCCTGCATCCCTGTGCTCCATCCCTCTCCATCCTGTACCCCCAATTCCCATCCTGCACCCCTGCCCCAAGACCCCCAAGCCCTCCCCATTGGGCTCAGCTCTGTGATACCCCACACTGGAGATGCCTGTTCCAGCTTTCCCGGCTATCCCAGGGCCCCAGGGGGTATTTCCCAGCTTTATTAACCTGCGCTGAGAATTTGAGCACCCTCTGCTCTTCAGCAGAGCTTTGCATCTGGAGGCTGCAGTTCAGCAGCAGAAATCAAGCCAGCATTTATTAATTATGAGCTTAAGCACTCCCTTTCATGGCTATTTACAAGGGCCGCCTCATTATCAATAAAGAATAATAAAATAGGTTTAAAGCTCATTTGTTCCACTGGGTACTGGTCCCTGCGGCAGCAGGAGCCCGCGTGCCACCCAGCCTGAGAGCACTGAAACCCTGATGATAATGAAACCCACCCCCAAAACCCCACCCCTTTATACCATTCTGCATTCAATTATTTTAGATACCGTCAGGCAGGAGCAATTCCAGTGGCTCCATATGTCGAGGGCGCGGGGCTGCGGTTTTCAGCTGGTCACGAGGTGGTGGCAGCGCCTGTGTGTGGAGAGACACTTGTAATTCATTAGTGCTTTGCAAAGGGCACAGCTACTTGACTCCGTTTGTGCATCAGGCAAAGGCTGATTCCTGCTATTTACCTCCACGGCAACGGCTGGAATTAGCACGGAGCAGGTTCCCCCGGGCTCCTGCGCAGCCACCACTCCGTCATTTCTGGTCTGAGGGGCAAACAAAGGACATCACAGAACCGTGGAATGGTTTGGTTGGAACCTTAAAGAACATCTTGTTCCACCGCCCCTGCCATGGGCAAGGACACCTTCCACCAGACCAGGTTGCTCCAAGCCATGTCTGACACTTCCAGGGATGGAGGAGCCACAGTTGCTCTGGGCAACCCGTGCCAGGGCCTCACCACCCTCACAGGCATTTCTCCCTAATATCCAACCTAAATCTGCCCTTCTTCAGCTTAAAGCCATGCTCCCCTTGCCCATCACTGCATGCCCTTGTGAAATTAAAGTTTCTTTCTGGTATGAGTGGAAAAAATTACTCTTCCAAGGCACTGTATTCTGGATTGGCAGGGAGCCCAGGTCCCCAAGTCTCCACACCCAGCTTGACCTTTCCAACATTAACAACTCAGCCCTGATGGGGTCAGGGCTGGTGATGCTCAGGCATGTTCCCATTCTCTGCTGCATTTCCTGGCAGCCTGGGGACCAGCTGAGGTGCCAGTGATGGTGGCAGTGTCCAGCCCACACTCTGCTGCTGCCACTGGGTGCTAATTGCTGTGACATATTGAGTGGCACTCGCTGCGGGAGCGAGAGAGAGGAGCCCATACACTGCTCCCTCTCACTAATAATTACTGATTAAAAACTAGTTAAAAAGGCAATGAAGACTGAAACATGCATTAACCGGGCGACCTTGGCTGGCTCCAGTCATGGAGAGATGGGAGTGGGTATGGAATCAGCACTTCCAGTGTCTCCATCACTTGGTGATACCAGGAGGGCCTCTGTCACATCCTACAGAGCACCTTGTGGGCACTGATGTGACAAACATCAGCAAGAATAAAAAGCAGGTGAAAGTTCCTACTTTTGCCTTTTCTAAGGCTGCGAGGTGTTTGAGCCACCAATAAAACTGCTCAGGAATTATACAGGGCTTTGCATCTTCAAAGCAAGGCAGCGTTTTGTTCCTCCCAGCCCCTTTCATCCAAAGATTCAAAGTGCTCCCTATCGGTCCTTCACCACCTTTAGATGGGTGGGGAATTCCTCTCTTTTATCTTGAAAGAGTGAGCCCGGCTGAGCTGTGGGCTCCAAACCTTCCTGGCTGGAGGTGGAGCCGAGGCCACGTCCCATCCCTGTCCTGCTTTGCCACAGCAGTGGCTGGGTAACACAGCAAAGGACGCCCGAGTGGAGATGCTGAAGGCAGGTGAACACCTGGAGGGGTGCAGCACCCAGTGCCAGGCTCAGCACCACCTCCTGAGCACCAGGCACAGCATCATCACCTGGGCACCGGGCACAGCATCATCACCTGGTCACCGGGCACAGCATCATCACCTGGGCACCAGGCAGGAGCTGCCGGTGACCCCCCCGCTGCCCCCCACGCGGGACACAGGCGGCCTCTGGGGCATCACTGACCCGGCTGACAGCACACGCCGGTCCAAAGGACGCGCGGCAGAGCTGTCAATATTGATACTCGCGACCCTGTATAAATGCAACCTCGCCGCTCTGTGCCGCGCTGGGCCCATCGATCCGGGAGCGCGGCAGCGCCGGGAACATCCCAGGAGCGCGGCTGGTGCTGGAGCAGACACGGGAAGGTCACCGGCCCGGCGGGAGCCGCAACCCTTCGCTGCAGCCAGCCCGGAGCCCAGCGGAGGGTCCCCAGCGCCGGGCTCTGCACATCCCCTGTGCGCTGCCATTTGCATCCATCAAAATAAAACGAGGTCCCGATGCCACCCGCAGCGCGGGGGGATGGCGGTGTTCCAGCCCCGGCCGTCGGTATTCCAGCCCGAGGTGCCGAACAATGCTCTGCCATTAGCAATCAGAATATCGGCGCGGCCGCTCATAGAAAATCAAGAGGCAAAATAATTGAGTCAATAGCGCTGCAAAAGGATTGCTCCTTCAGCCCCATTCTTGTGCTAACAATCCTCCGGCAGGGCTGGGGATTCAAAAGCCTGGAGAATCAAAAAGGAATTGATTTGATTCAGAGCTTCAGCCCGGGCTGTATTTAACACATCATTTCTGCTTGCTCTACATAGAATAGAAACTGTTTGAAGGCAGAGGGGTTGCCTTCTGCAGCGGGGAGACGGGAGAGCGGGAAGCACAGGGGCAGGAGAACATTCTGGATTTGCTGCTTCTCCAAGGGTGGTTGGACCCACACCGTCCCCACAGACTGTGGATGGACCCTGGGCCCCCTCCCCACGCTGCGACACCTCCGGGCTCCCAGTGCCCTGAGCATCCACCGAGTCCGGCTGGGCCGGTGGCTAAAACAGGACCAGAGAAAATGAAGGGAAGCAACTCGTGATGCGGATCGCTGCCCCGTGTCCTCTCTGCTCCGCCGGAGCCGCTGCCTCCATCCATCAGGCTCAAGGGCAGCCGCTGCGGTTTGAGGGCGTGGGATGCAGCACTGGGGACGTTTTCCCCTGGGAGAAGGCAGAAGGTGCCTTTTGATCCCTCCCGTATCCCGGCCCTGGCACAGGGTCACAAATACCCTTCTCTCGCTACCAAGTGGCGACGAGCAAAACGGCACTGTTCATTCCCACCCGGATTTGTTCCCAGCACAGGCACGAGCTCCCCACAGCTCCGTGGGTGCTGCAGTGCTGTGCCAGCACCTGCTTTCTGCTGCCCTCCCAAACCACCATCTCCAGGATCCTGAAGCATCCCAGGGAGCTCAGTGCTCCCCAGAAAAACTTTCAGGGTAAAACTCTCTCTGCTGAAAAGTCTCTCTGACAATCACCTACTTTTTGCCAAACACCCATATATATTTTCATGACATCTGTAGTCATCTTTGGAAGCCACTCTTCTCCCGCTTTTTATCTATGAGAAGGGGCAGGAAACCCCTCATCCTGCTCCAGCATCCCACCAGCACCCCAGAGACAATGAAGACAAACCAGCAAGTGCAGAATTTCCCTGGATTCCATCAAACAGGAGGGCAACGATCACTTGGAGAGGACCAGCGACAAGAACAACCCCACAGTCCTCTCCCCAAGGCTGTTCTACAAACCACATGTTAAAACATCAGCAACAGCGAGGCAGCTCAGAGCTTCCACACTTGTAGGAAAAAAATCTAAATTAACTGCAGAATAAAACCCAGTACCAACACCCTGAGCAGGGGAAGGAGGCAGTGCCGAGAGAATTCCAGCAAAGCCATTCCCTGGTCGTTGTGTGGCACATGAAGCTCTTCGAACCCTTTTGGGTCGTTACACCCCTCACAAGCCCCAGCTGGCGGCTGCCGACACAGCGGGACCCCCAGACCCCCACCCAGGCAGCTGATCTGATGTGTTGATGAGCAAGTCATGTCGCTATAATAAGGAGTGTTTATTTGAATAATAAGGTCAGGGAGTTAAGTAGTTGGTATTCCACTCATAGGAAGCAGTTTGCACAGTGTCACTAATAATTAAAGGGGTTTTTTGACTAATCTAGTTGCTCTTCCTAAATATACTCCACTCTGTTCAAGAAACTCATCAAAGCAGCGAAGTGATCTTCGAGGTTATTAATCTCCTTTGCTCCACAGCTGGAGCAAATTTATTTGCTTGAATTAGCATGTAATAAACTTATAATAAAGCTGCCATATCCCTCGCTTTAGAGATATAGTTTGTGTAATGGGTAGTTAAATCTAGGTAATGTAGCCATGGTCTTTAGGCTCGGAGAGAAGAGGAAAGGAAAAATGCAGCGTAGTGTTGTGTTATTCCCTGCACTGGGGTTCAGTGGGATTTTTTTCAGGTCAGGAAAAGTCAGCCTTGTTGGAGACCACTGGGTCAGATATTAAGAAGAAATTCTTCCCTGTGAGGGTGGGGAGGCCTTGGCACAGATTGCCCAGAGAAGCTGTGGCTGCTCCATCCCTGGAAGTGTCCAAGGCCAGGTTGGACAGGGCTTGGAGTAACCTGGGATAGTGGGAAGTGTCTCTGCTCATGGCAGGGAATGCAACAAGGTCTTTAAGACCCTGCCAACCCAAAACATTCCATGGTTCTATGATACTGAAAGCCCACCAGGTGCCCCAGCATCCCATTTAGCCTCCTCTCCACTGGAAAACCAGGAATAGCCAAGATCTCTTTAGCAACTCTCTCGATATTGTGATGGATATCCCTGCAAACCCATGGGTACTGTCCCCAGCTGCCAAAGCAGAATTAGCCCCCAAAAAGCACCCTCAGGGCTGTCAGTCAGGGGCAAAGCCCTGGCCACAGCCCCACCACTGTGGAGGGACCTGGTGCAGCAGCAGCAGGTGCTGAGGTTGGCACCAGACCCGCCAACGCCAGCAGGACCCATGGAAGCGGAATATTTCAAACAGGGATGAACTTCGCACAGGGTGCCCAAGTGAGAGGAATTAATTCGCTTCAGTTCACTAAGTTGAGCCTTTCTGGGTTGCAGTTTCCCTGGAACAATAAATCCTCTCACTTCTCCTTCCCGCGGAACACTCGTGGCACCGTTGTTCTGTAGTTGGGAACGGGCAGATGGAGACGGATGTGGCAGAAATCAAAGTTCAGCAGCACGGGGAGGGCTGGCCCCCACCTCCTCCTCAGAGGTTATTATTCACAGAGCCTGGGCAGTAAATAATTTTTCCCTCTCTCCATTTCAGCTCTTTTCTCTTCCTGCTCTGCGCTGGAGCAGGGGCTGGGCATTAGCCAGGAGGTGTCAGAGGTGTTAGACAAGGTATTAAGGAGGTGTCAATGGTGAAATAGCTGGGATTACAGTAAAGTCTAAATAAGGTGTAAAATAAAACCAAAGGTGATAAAGTCGTTGATAAGAAAAGCTGGAGAAAAATAGGAGTGCAATTATTTTTCATCCTGGTTGTTCACTCTCACAGTGCATTATCTGTGGCTTTGCAAAGACTTAAGTAAGATTTTTTCCCGGTATATGGTATTTTCTCCCAGCAGTGTCACGGCTCACCGGCCCTTGCAAGGCAGCAAAGCATCTGGCACCTGCACACAAACCCAGGGCCCTGGGCAGGGGCACTGCCTGCCCAGGAGATGCCCCTTTCCCCCCATCCTTATCCAGGGGATCGAAGGGGCCGTGCTGGGCAGGACGTTGACATTTCCGAGGCTTTGACCTTGGCAGGACAGGTGCCACTGGAGCCAGAGCCCAGCACTGTCCAGCTGGGAACATGGAGGAATGGGAGGAGGAGGGTGCTGGTCCTGCTGGGCTGTCAGACCCAGCTGTCACAGCACAGGGACTCACCTTCTCCAGCAAGAACACATCAATCATCCCGACAGCCCCTAATCAGGCAGACGGAGCTCGCTCGGAGCTCGGCAGAGGATGGAGAGCTCACACTCCCCCCTCCCTGAGCAAATTGTGTAGGGGGAAAAAATAATGCAAGAAATGACTCCGGATGGCAAATCAACAAATTAGCCTTGATTACTATCCGGGTCTCACAGCCTCCTCTTCCTCGTGCTCATCAGCTCTGTCTGTTGAGCCATTTTGCTCCTGCAGTGTTTATTCCCGTGCCAGCAGCTGTAGCTCAGTGCAACATTCCATGGGGCAGCATCCCTGGGGTTCCAGGTGAGAACCCCATGGGACCCCCCTCCAGCAGTTGGAGGCTCAAGGGGCCACCTGCAAGGACAGAGTTGCCTCTTCAGGAGCCAAAATAGTGCAGGAGGATGCAATGGCAGAGCTCTGCCGAGATTCCCTGGCTCTGGGCTGTGAACCCAGTGGCCCTTTTGTGCCAGACACAAACCAAAGTGGACACTTCTTTTTCAGCAAAAAACAGAGGAATAGGTCTATTGAGGGGGGAAAAAAAAAGTTATTTAAAAGCACGTTCATCTACAATTCTCCCAGTGCCATGAAGGGTTATTAACTGATTGGGTTTCATCACATCCCACTTTGCTGCTGCAGAGGCTGATTGTCCCATATTTGCATTTCTCTTGGACAAGCAGCTTTGCTGGGCACCCACATTCCTGGCCCCCATGGTGGGCACAGGGTTGTGCCCTGGGATGACAATGAGAGCTCAGCTCCATCCCAGCACTGCTAACACACCAGGAATAATTCTGTAAGGATCCCTGGGCTCAGTAGCTGTCCAGGGCTGTATGTCCCCCTCACTCACAGCCAGGAGCTGGGAAGCAGCAGCATTTCAGACGTGAACTTTGTGGAGTTAATTTGTTTTGATTCCTTTAAATGGCACAGAACTGCCAGGCAGGCTGACATCACCCGTGAAGGCATTTAAAAAAATGGATGAATACAACCAGTAGATGGATGTGCTGGCCAAGTACAACCTGGGCAAGCTCAGGTACACGAGCGTGGCGTTCCTTCCCCGCTTATCATCTTCATTAATAATGTCTTTACTCCCAAACCATTTCCATCATTGCAGCTTCGCAGTAACGACCCCGATGCAGCTCCTCGTGTCCTGCTGCTGCTCCAATCTCCTCACAGAATAAGCAGCAAAAGAAGGGAGAGTAAAACCCAACAGAAACAAACGGCCTTTGGCTGATCAGGGTTCTGAGGGGGGTGATTACAGCGTGTGTTAATGGCTCCATCCGTGGCCTTCATCACCCAGCTCCTGAATTTTGGATTTTCAGACAAGAGGTGCTGGAAAACACCCCAAGTTACTATTAAAAAGGCCAATAAATGACTTGTTTGTCCAGATTTGCATCAGCCAGGCCTTACACGCGCCACGGGAGCTGCTCTGCTGCAGCACACACATCCCCCACCCCCCAGCCCAGTGGTGTGTGACCCACCACGGGCTGGGGTTGTCACCCAGCACGTCCCCAGCCTGGCACACAGCACACAGCAGAGGGAAGCAGAGATATTAAGTGGCTGATTTACATAGTAATCTGCAAGGGGAGAGATGTTCGGGGCGCGCTCAGCCTTCATCATAACACTTGTCATATTTGTGCTTCAATTTGAAGGGGGAGGAGAAGAGAAATGAGCCCTTGTGGTTATTTTGCACGTTATTTGGTGTGAAAGCTTGGAGCTGCCACAGCAAATCAGACCCAGCATCCCAGCAACACGGACCCCACCGATGGCAGGATCCCAGCAATCCCACCAGTACCTGTGTGGTATTCAGGGCCTGGGCTGTGCAGCAGGCAGGGGGGCTCTGGGGCTGAGCAGAAAATCACCAACATTAAAGTGTTTCATAAAACATCTGATGCCATGACACAAGTCAGGCTGGGTGCTGAGGGTGCCTCCACCCTCCTCACCAACACCTCACTGACGGATTTAGCAATGCAATTCCACTTCTTTTTTCTATAATATGAAAGCAATCACATTTATGAACAGCTCTATCACTACTATATGTTATGCTCTTTTTCCATATGTGAAGCAAGCTGCTTTCAAGCTTTTTAATTACACAAAATTGAGCAAAGTCTTAGTAGAACAATTAGATAAAGGGAAGGAAGGGAAATATTTTCTCCCCGTCATATGAGCAATTACAAGAGTTTCCTTCTGCTCACAAGGACTGCAGAGATGGGCTGAATTCGGGGTCAGTTCTGTGGTTGCCTCAAGAGAAAGCCTGAGTTGGTTTTATACAGCCAAGCTCAGGGTTGCTCCGGCTGCACCCGCACCCCTGGACAGTTGGTTTCCGTGGATCCATCACTTACAGCTCCAGCCCATAAACTGACAAGTCCCCACACTCCATCCCACAGCCCAGCCTCTCATGATTGCCACAGTCAGCACCCAGACCAATGCAGATCAGCTATTCCAAACCTGCCAGCTCTCATTAGCACAGGCAACAGCACGAGCAAACCAGGATAAACCAGCAATTTCATCGGTGCATATTGTGTGTGTGCAGAACATCCCACCCCAGCCTCGTGTGCTGGGAGATGAGCAGTGACAGCCAGAGTTTGGGGGTGGGAGGGGAGGCCCCAGCCTGGCTCCTGAGGGCTGGAATGGCAGTGTCCCCAGGCAGGCAAAGGGCACAATGCAGGTTTCTGCAGAGCACCCCAGCCAGGGGTGGCTGTGGAAGCTCGCACAGTTTAAATATCATAGACTCAAAAATGGTTTGGGTTGGGGGGGACACTAAACATCATCTAGCTTCAACTTCCCTGCCATGGGAAGTTTCACTAGACCAGGTTGCTCAGAGCTCCATCCAGCCTGGCCTTGAATCCTTCCAGTTCCAATACTAATGTCCCTAAAGGGGTGTGTGTCACTGCCCGTGGTGTGGGGTCACACACAGGCTGTTGGACCCCAGCCTGGAGCACCTGGGCACATCCAACAGGCACTGGCAAAGCCAGCATGCCCCAGACACACCACAGGACTCCCTTCCCAAAACACCTTTGGCTCCTGGAGCCCAGTAAAACACCAAACCCCAAAAGGGAGCTGCACCCCATCAGTGCCAGCACAGACTGCCCGGGCCCGTCAGCCCAGCCCGGCGCCGAGCAAGAGCTGGGGTGATTAATATTGAACATCAACAAACAAAACAATTGAAAAGTCAACAGTTTAGGGGAAGAGGGGGCTGTGGCAGCCCTGCGGTCCTGAGGATTATTTTAAATGTGCAAAATGCCATCTCTCTAAATAATCAAACTCCACTGCTGCGACTCGGAAATTGCCACCCACGGCTAAAGCTCCAATTTTAAACGCATCCTCAAGTCAATCTTTGTAAATTCCACATTAAATATTGATCAGCCCCAGAGAGGGCTGACGCTGCGTGTTTAGCATAGATGTGCCACATTCAAACAGTGGTGGCTGAGACGGAAAGTTTGCCTGGATCCCATCCCAGAGACCCTCACAGCAATCCCTGCCCACCAGGGAGTGCCATCCCCACAGGGAAGGATGACCAAGATGCCATGTCTTGGTGCTGCCCCCTCCCACCAGGGACCACAGACACAATGCCGCTGCTGAGGAACCTCCCTGGATGGACCAGCACATGAACACACACAGAGAAAGAGGGGGGGAAGCATCCCCAGCAAGGGCCTGGCACTGATGGACAGTGCTGAAAGAACCATAAGTAATACTTAAATACAGACATGGGGGAGGGAAGGAGGCAAGAGCCATTGCTTCCCTTCTAGATACATCAGCTCCAAATATATTCCATCCCCTCCATGGGATCAATGAGCACATGGCCCAGAAATTCAAGTTACAGCATCGGGGCAATAGTTCTGGTTCCCAAATTCACACCATCACAGAGGGGCTCCAAGGGGGAGTTCTGAGCTGGCAACATTCCCACTGATCACATCAAGAGGGAGTTTAACAAAACCACAATTGCTGGAAAACGATCCCTTGTATTTCCAGATCCCCAAACATCGGCCTGTGTATAAATGCCTGGAGTATTATGAAAATCATACTTGAAACCCGTATTCCAACTCCATTTCCCAACCACTCATATAAAATTCTCATTACAGATTGCTGCCCTACAGTGGAACAGGGGGCAACTTTATTAGATGACGACGCAGAGCCGCCTGGCAGCAGGAGAATGAGCCAGTCGACAGCTCCAGATATTCCTCTGTGAGATACAGCAGAGAGCTGGAAATGGAACAGATTATATAAAAAAATGTAATTCAGAGCAATTTCTAGTAAAGAGTCAAAGAACCATATAATTCAACATTTATATAGACAAGGCTTCAAGGGAACTTGTCAAAAAAAAAAAAAAAAAAAAGAGGACTGGAGGTAACGGTAAGAAAGTCTGGTTTGATTTTTTCCCCGTTTTTAATTTCTTGTTTAACCTGCCCTGCTGGTTTGTGCCACTCCTGGCTTCAGCAGCACCTGCAGGGACAATCTGAGATGCCAATGCCTGTTTGACTGCTGTTGCCTTCCCTCCTCTTCCTCACCACTCTCCCTACCTGACCCAAGGGCAGGTCCTGCTTTTCCTGACAGATCCACCGGCCGAGCAGGGATGTCTTTGTGTACCAGCCAGAGATGGGGCATGATCTTCCCCCCAAATGTGCCCACATGCAGTTTTCCTCTTCCTCACCTTCCCTGCCTCGTTTGCCGTGCTATAAAAAGAACGGAGGAGAAGACAATGGTTTCTGCCGTGATGAATTGAGGCCGGTGGGAGCGGCGGCGACACCGGGATCCTTCCCAAGGTGCTGCAGCTGCACGAGGCGCCGCAGCCCCGTGACTTCCCCTCCGTCGTTTGTCATCGCCTGACACTGATAAAGAGCTTCTCCAGCACTGTGTCTTTGCGAGGGAACATATCCATATCAAAGCTGCTTGGATCATCCTTTTGCAAACTATCTGCTGCGTTTTCTGGCCTAGTTTCCTTTCTGATCTCCAGCTCCTGTTCCTTCCCTCGGTGAGCCCCTGCAGTGGCACACACCAGCCCAGCCTGCCCCAGCACCCAGGGGTGGAGGTTCCTGGCAAGCAAGGGGTCACTCAGCTTCTACACTGCTCACATGGCATCTCTGCTAGCCCAGACTGGTGTGGTGCATCAGCCACAAACACTCCTGCAGCCGTGGATGCCCGTGGTGGGATGCAGGCTGCACAGGGCTTGGCTGGCAGCTCCACACATGACCCTTACAGCAATTTGGGTTTTGCAGGTCCAGGTGCCTCCATCCAGCTCACCTGGCTGACATGGGATGCTGAAAGCTCCTGTGATGAGTCAGGAGCCAGCAGGGATTTCTGCCCAGGCAGCAAGGTTACACCACAGGATCCACTGGAGCAGTTACAGATGCTCTCTGGATAATATTAATATTCCATAATTATTATTCATCTGCTCAGGCTGCTGAGTGGTCCCTTCCCACTTAACCTTGGGGTGATGGATGCTCTGCTCCAGTGCCCACAGCCCCAGCTGGGTGTCCAGAGATTGGGGCTCCATTCCCAGGCAGGCACATCCTTCAACTTCTTTTGGGCCTCAACACCTCAACCTTTTAAATAGCAGGAAAACATTTCCACATGTGATGAGACTCATTCCCAGGCAGCATTTGACATGGGAGAGAGCTCCTAGGACATGGAGATGGAGGGAGGTGCTGTAAGCAGGTACATGGAGCCACAGCTTCCTGAGGTGGGGGAAAACAGCACCTAATTCTCAATATTCCATCAGGTCATGCTGTTTGCTTAGCAGAAAAGCAAACACTCACCTCCCCCGAGGTGCACCACAGCTACAGAGGCAAGTTTGTGCAGCCCTAACATGAGCACTTAGAGCCATTAGGAAAAACATCTCTGGGCTTTCAAACAGAGCCAGCTTCAGCTGGAAGACCTGGGAAGTGAACAACGAGGAATTGCAGCTTTGTTTTTTTCTTATGTAGAAGTGCTTTTCTCTTCAGGATGGCACCTCAACAAGAGCTTAATGAACAGCACTTTCTTGGTTCTGAGAGGTGCAGACAGAGCAGATAAAGCTACTGATTCATTAGCATCCCATCATGTCTGCAGGCTCCGTATTCCCCGGCCATATGGGCAGCACAACGTGCTTCCAAAACCAGGGACATCCACAAAGGCTTTATTACCATCAGCCATCACGTTAGAGTAGCCTGTGCTTACGGGGAGATGGGGAACATCTTATTTCAGGATCTTTTGGGTGTGAAGGAACACAGCGTGGACGGGGAGACAAGGTGACTTTGTAGGACGTGAGCATCCCTCCTACTGCAGTCGGGATTTTAATCAGGATCAGCTCTTGGTCCTGAGCAAAGCACAGTCTCCAGGGTGGATACACATCTCCAGGAGAGAGATGCTGCCTGCCCAGGTGGGAGAGACAGCATCTGCTTTTATCTCTCTCCATATTTGGAGATAAATTCCCACATAACAGATTAAACCTCCCAGCGAGCTGAGCTGTGTGTCCAGCAATCAGCCACAGCCAAGCTGAAACCTCAGCCAGCCATGGAAAACTGAGTGGTTCCCCCCATCCCCACCATATGCAGGTCCAGCAACCAGAAGCAGCATCTGGGGATGGCCTTAGGTGGCCATAAATAGACATTAAGTAGTGACCATAAATAGACATTACGAGACCATATGCAGCCTCTGAGAGCAGCAATCTGTACAGGAGGCTCCTCGCTCTCACCAAGGCACAGGGGAAGAAGAACCCAAAACCAGTGCAGGCAACAGCAGCACCCTGGAATGTCAACAGATCACGGGGGATTTTAGGGGTGTCCTTGGAGGAGCAATGGAATTTGCTTTCATGTGCATGGACCTGCCCAAAGAGCTGCTGACCCCCGTGGAAGGGTGACCACGCAGCCTCCCCTCCACGTGTCCTTGGAGACGCCAAGTGGCATCTCCCACCCCTCCTGAGACCACCTCCTCCTCTCTCAGCACCACCAAAATCTGCCACCGGGTTCCCAGCACCCCCTGTGTGTTTTCTAAGAAGCAAATAACTCCTTCCTTACTCCGAGCTCTGGCTGCAGTTCCGTGGGGCCCAGCGGGAGGGTCTGCCCTCCTCCCGCATTCGCCAGCCTGTGTCAGCAGATTATTATGCAGCCCTGTAGATTTTTTAGTTTAAAAAAAATTTAAAAAAGAGGAGTTTTCAAAGCTTTAATGGCTTTGAAAACAACACAGAGAATTCTCTCTACTGCAGGAGAGGTTAATGATCTCCCTCTGCTACAGAACCAAAGTGGACATCATAATAAATAATCATAATAAGATATAAAGTATCACCTAGAGTCATTCAATGCAGGGAGTGGGTAGGAGTTATGATGCATTTCCATTATTCAGAGTAACTGCCAGGTGGGAAATATTCAAAGTGAAGGTAGTCAATTAAAAAATGAAAAGCATTACTGACACAGAGATTGCATCTTGTCTTGCCTGGGAAGACCGTGTGCTCTGGCTTCTGGTGGGACTGCAGCCCTGAGGAGGTCCCTTATCCTCACCTCTCCTTCTCCCTGCAGCCCAAGCAGGAATGGCAGCAGTGTGCCACCCCATCACCCTGCCACCAGAGCCCAGGGGGCCCCACAGGACCCACCTGCAGGATGGTTCTGCATGGCCAGAGCTGAACACCTCCTGGTACCAGCCTGGGCTGCTCTCAGAGTTGCACCTGCCTTGGGTACGTTTGCACACCTGGGTTTTATTCAGGCACATCCAAAAAGGACATTTGCATTCACTGGTGGCAGTTATGGAAGGCATAGAACCACAGAATGGGTTGGGAGGGACCTTAGAGATCATCTTGTTCCCACCCCTGCTGTGGACAGGGACACCTTTCATTAGACCAGGTTGCTCCAAACCCCATCCAGCATCTTACAGGTGGGGATGTTTGGGATTATGAACCCTGTTTGGTTTCATAAAGATCAGGAACACATTTCTCACCCCCACAGCTGCTTTAGACCAGGCCCACACTAGACATGAACTCTTTGCAGGGCCTGGGGTGACACAACAGGTACCTGGACACCCAGCAGGGTTTGAGCACAGGCAACAAAAGCTCCATCAGAAACACCAACTGCAGCCCTGGGGAGCG
This sequence comes from Pachyramphus minor, assembly GCA_013397135.1. NCBI lineage: Eukaryota > Metazoa > Chordata > Aves > Passeriformes > Tyrannidae > Pachyramphus > Pachyramphus minor. Next base: position 903,815 of record VYXB01004988.1, on the reverse strand, counting down.
ACACGAGCTCCCAAAGCCCAGCACGAGGCCGGGGTGACAACCCCACTGCCACCCCCTGCCAGCTGCCCCCGTGGATGGGAGGCAGGACTCAATCCATCACCCGCGGCAGGAGGTGCCCCCAGCGCGGTGCCGGGGAGGGGAGGGGGTCAGAGCTCATATCACACGGCATTAATCACCTTTCCTGAGGCTCTGCACACGCTGGACAGAACTATTAATCAGTGGCCTATCAGCCCTCCAGCCTGGTCGGGCCCCTTTGTGTGGGTCCCTTCCCATCACAGCCAGATAAGATTATCAGTGATGAGCAAGACACCCATTGAGCAACACCCGACTGCAAGAATGGGATTCTTTTTTTTTTTTTATTTATCCCCCTGTCTCAAAGATGAGCTGTTTCTTGTCTTGTCAAACCACATCCTTTTCTTGAAAGAACCAGCTTTAAGAATCCAATTTGTCAAGCTGGACAATCATTCGAGAATCCATAAAAAGCCTCAGTGACTTTATCAAAAAAAATAAATCAGAAGGTTTTAAATGGTAACTGAAAGGGATTTGAAAATAGGTTGAGTGGCCTACATCAATTAATCTTCAGAGAGCTGGGGCTTTGTGAAGCTGGAGTGGCGGAGAAGTGTCAAAAGCTAGTTACTGGGCTCAAGGAAATGGAAGTTATCGATATTTCTCACTCCTTTTTTTCTCTTTTCCTCTTTCTCTGTCTCTTCAGAACATGTTGGACGATATCCTCTGCCACAGGGTGCTGCAAAGCCAAGAAGGGCTGGGAGGTCGAGCCCAGAAAGGGTAGGTGGTCAAGGCCACTCTTCCCTGGTGAGATTTTTCGGTGGTCACTCCCAGTGTCAGCTCCCGAGGGCCAGACCACGGCTTTGGGTCTCACCAGAGCTCCAGAGCAGCCACAGGACAACCCTCAGAAGGAGCCTTCAGACACTGCTGACATTTAAGGGCAGCTGAGGAGTCCTGAGGCACATCATGACACCTGAGGATCCCATGGGCTCCATCACCCACAGCCAGGCTCAGACTGAGGAGGAGGGAAGGGGACAAAGAGATAAATGCTTTCAGTTCAACCCCGGGGCCTGAGCAACGCTTTGCAAACAGACAGGAGACCTCGGGGCTCGCAAAATGAAATGAAGAAGCTGGAGAATGAGGTATTTGGCTGAAGAGAGCCAGTCCCTGGGAACAGCAGCACATCTCCTCACCTCCTAATGAGAGAGGACAGCCCCGATTGCCCCTCGCTGCGCCGCCGCTCCGAGAGACACAGGGACAAGGGGACAGGGTGAAGATACTGAGCCCCAAGGAACACAACCAAGGGGACACAGGGATGGAAACAGTGGACTGAAGAATTTAATATATTATAAAAAAAAAAAAGACCTTGGGAGGAATCAAAATGCTGCAGAGAGAAGGGCCACGCTGCCGCTCTCTGGTACCAAGAGCAGGATGTGAGGGGCTCCAGATGGCTCTGTGGTTTAGTGCAATAAAAAATTTAATCTGACAGGCAAGTGTGGGGCTGGAGAATAATAATAAGACAAATAATTTCCTTAAAAAAACCTGAAAGGAATGTAACAGCTCAAAGATATCTTCATTTGCTGCAAAGAACAGAGGCTATCGGTTATTTACTGCAGTTGGGAGCATGTTCACGAGCTTTCAAGCAGTATTTTGTTGCAGAAGTATAATATAAGGACACTTTCCTCACTTTCCAGTCTGGGGAAATAGATCTGACTTGGAAATTGGCCAGAAGGGCTGCAAGTTCGGGCTCTGAAATGAAGGTGATAACTTTGCCAATTAAATATGGATGTGATTTCTCCCCCCATCTCCTTCCCTGGAATACTTTTGCACTGTCATTAGGTGATGATATAAAGACACAGGCCTCCTGGTGCAGCTTAATTGCTCCTATATAGAAAAATGATGAGCTGGGTTGCGCTGCACGGGCACTGCTGAGGCTACTTGCTGCCTTATTAATAGGTGATACCAACGTGTGTTTAATTCCTCTGCCCAAGGAAAAACAGAGAGATGGCAAAGCCCTGCTCAGCAAATACTTCAGTGCTCACTAAACTGCTTCACTGAACAGCAAGGGGCTGAGGAGTGAGTTTATATTTAATCACACACTTAAAGCGTTTTGCTGAGTTGATGCTCAGTGCACAGGAGACAGGATGGACTCCCCATTAAGTGATCTTTTATTCCCATATCCTTGTATTTTTCTCTTTTATTGATGCACAGCGCAGACTATCCTGTGTTTTGCAATCTGCTGCTGGATGATTTCTAGTCCAGGGTGAAGTCTGGGCAAGCGAAGGACAAAAAAGCACAGGTTCTCTGGGCAACCTGCACCCTCCTCACGGGGAAAAATTTCTTCCTACTAGTATTATTCTTCTTCAACCTTTGGGAAAGCAGCATTACTGCATGTTTTTAGTCTTTACTTCCTCAGCAGCCAATAGACCCCTCCCTAAAAACCTATATTTGCTTCTGCTTTGTAACAACCTCTCTAGGAAAAAGTTTTTTAAGGGATTGTCCCTCTCCCAAAAGAAATGGGGGGAGCCACCCTCCAATCTGCATGAAAAGCGGGTGGGCACGGGCTGCAGGGGCAGGGGATTTGCATTTGTATCTGCCGAGGCTCTGAAGGTTGAGTTTCACTCCCGAAGAAGCTGCGGTTGGCAGGGGGGGAGCAGAGGAGGGAGGAGAAGCTGCCACTAAATTGATGGCAGCAGAAAAAGCTGGAGGTACAAATGGCTTGAGAAAAGGCGTGATGAGATGTGACTGCCCTGGGTCCTGGGACTGGAGAGAGAAAAATGGGAAAAGACCACCTGGACGAAGAGAAAGTGCTTCTGATTGCTCGGGGGAAAACGGAGTTAAAGATCATTGGAACGGACAAGGCAATCTGGCGGCGGCGCGGGCTGTGATTGCTGCCGGGGCGGGCAGGGGATGCATCCCCGGGGATGTGCGGGGGGAAGGAGGGCATCATCAGCGCGGGCATGACGTGCTGGCACAGGGATCCGGCCACACCGACATCTCGGGAAGGGAGGGGAAGAGCCCCGGCAGCCCCAGCTCTGCCAAGTGCCCTGGACACACCAGAGAGCTCAGCCCCGAGCTAATCCCTGCCCAGCCCTCAGGAAGCAAGAGAGAACCACACCACAATGGGGAAGTATTATTGAGGGGTCACAGAAATCCTGGGGCGCGACAGATCCCCACATCTCCTCCAGTCCAAAGCCCTTCACCCCAAGTGATGCTCTGTGCATCCCGGGAGTACGTGTGCTCTGGGCTGTGGATTCACACAGCCAAAGATTTTCTAAAGGTTATGCAAAGGTTACCAGCCAATTAATGTGCTGGAGCAGCACTAGCTCTGTTTGCCTAATTTCCAAGCCTGAAGGCCACGGGGCAGCTCAGCAGCTCAAAGGCTCCAGCTCCCCCCACACATCTGTACTGGCCCCTCAGTCCCGAGCTGCATCCCAGCACACAGGTGATGGCAGCAATGAAGATAACAACAATAATGTATCCATTTCCTCTACCTTGGGCATTTTTAAGTCGTCTCATCTCAGAAATGAGCCAATTTCAGCCTTTTGCCTGACAACCTGTCGGACCCTCTGAGCGACGGGCAGATGGTGGGTTGTACTCACACATCACCTCTTGTAGCATCGCACAGGCTGGGACCCCAATCACTGCTCTGTCTGAAGGTCACAGAATTATAGAATGGTTTGGGTTGGAAGGGACCTTAAAGCTCATCTAGTTCCAACCCTCTGCCACAGAAGGGAGGAATGAAGGTCATGGACTGACCCAGCTTTCTCTACCTAATCTGCCTGACAGCCTCCAAACTGCCACGACACAGGAGGGGAGGCAGAGCCCTGGGAGGATGGAGATTGACTTTGCTCTGGGTACTGAACAAACCAGCAGCAGGTTCTGGAGCCACAGGCTCCAGCTGTAGGATAACACTGTGTGCAGAACACACAGAGATGGACCATTTCAAAATAGGCATAAGATACATATTTTTTCAAATGTCCCTACTCATGTTATTAACTATGTCTCAGGTTACAAACCACAAGCAAATTAGGATTATTTCCTTCCCAGCATCACGAGCCTGAGGTTAGCTGTTCCCTTTAACTCAGGGCTTCCATTAGCCTTTATAGATGATTTCCCTGTCAGGCTTTCCATGTATGATCACAGCTCCCAGCATTCCAATCCACCCAATCTATCCTTATTGCAACTCCAAGTGCTTCACTAATTTCTTAACTCACATTGCAATTTCACATTCTGGAATAGGGGGTTGAATAGCAGCAGTGCTCCTGCCGCTGCTTCCAAATTCAATGAGCCAGGAGGAAAAACATTCCGAAAGGTTTTCAATTGGGCATTTATACTTTGAAGGACATTTTAAAGACAGGGAACATAACCTGGCTCCTGCTGATGTTCAGGAGGATTTAGCTGTGAGAAATAGCAGACGGTGTTGGAGTGGAGCAAGGAAAGGGGGTGAAGTCTGGTGCGACTTTAAGAAGATGTCACTTACTTTTCTGATCCCCTCCAGGGTCCTACCAAGCAGGGCTGGTCATCCTGGCTGCATTTTTGGGGTCCTGTGCTGAGAAAATAAAGAGCCATCAGTAGCAGAAGCTGGGGACTGGGTAACCTTCTTGTACCAAGGAACTGCAAAATGAAGCACATTTTTTAAAAGCTGCTGTTTTGGAGGGCCCCTCTGTAAAGGCACAAGGGAAATACCTTGAGAACACACTGTAGCACTCAGGACACTCCCAAAATAAGGGACAAAACAGCCACTGGACCCATGGTGAGAAGGAGAACACAGGCACATAAAAGAAAACTGGATCTTAGTCCAGGCTTCAAGCTTTTCCTCTCTCACAGGAGGGTCTGGGTTTTCTCCCAGGTTGTGGAAGCCTCATGAGCAGAGTGAGACTGTGAGGCAGCAAAAAAGGAAGGAGAAGCTGAATAGAAGAGTTTGCAACATCTGATGTTTGGTCCAGCAGAAAACCCAGACTGGTCCCTCCTATTGCTCCAGCTCACCCATGGGTGCCATGGAGGCACCTCTTCCTTAGATGTTTCTGGATATGACAGTAGGTTTGGTTCCCTTCCAACACCACAAAACTGGTGATTTCTGGGAGCCTGCCCCTGCCTGCACCCTGAGCCCCCCATGTGCCCACCCTGAGCCCTCCCTGACCCCCTGTGCCCCACAGAGCCAGTAAGGAAAACAAACAGCAGCAGAAGGCGGAAAACTTCCAGTCTCTCTCCTGTTAATTATGTTCTTATTTTGCACCGAGAACCTGTCATTCAGCTGCTGGTAATGGATAGTTTCTATTTCAATTCTCCCTCCACCCTATTATCTTTTATAAAATTCCGCTGGGCCGGGTGATGGATTGATAAGGGCCGGTCCCGGCGGGAGCTGCTCGCTCGGAATGGCTCTCACGCACCCAACTTCTGTATCTTTTTAAATATTTCAGTTGTTTGAGATCTTTATTTCACATTTCGATTTCCTGTAGTACAGTAAATTTATCTTAGTCACCCAGTCAAGTTCTCTCCAAGTCTCTTATCTTCTCCTCCTCTGTACAGCTGAAGGCCCCTACACTATCTGTGCTGCTGATAAAGCCGGCCCTGGCAATCCACAGATCCCGCTGATCCCGCGGCCCCAGCCCAACAGAGACCTTGGAGGCCCCGTGCTCAGCCCAGAGGAGACCTTGGAAGCCTCACACTCGGCACCAGCTGGAAGTTCTGTGCTCAAACCCAGCACTGGCTCCTGTCAAGGCGCCTCCTGATCAGCTGGAGAAGTGTCTGGGGCTCCCCGTGGACCCAAGGGATGCTGTGGACAAGGGCAGCTGCTCCCTGCAAGGAAAAGCCCAGCTGGGGCCATGTGGGATGTCCCCAACAGAGGGGTCTGTGCCAGCCAGACGCCCTGCTGCGGTCCCAGGCCGGCAGGCAGTGCTCATCAACACAAGGATGTGTTTTTCCCCCCACTAAACCACAAATTTTTAAATACCTCAACAGCAAGGAGCAGAGAGAGCACCCTGCACTGCCACGGAAAACCCCAACCCAACAGCATCCATCACGCCCAGGGGGGAGATAGGAGCGACCAAATGAAAATAACAATGAACAAAACCAACAAACAGGTAAAACCAAGTCACCTCCTCGCTGCTCCCGCGGCAGCGCCGAGCGCGGTCAGGCAGCACCCCCTGGTGCCACCTCGGGGGGAGAGGAGCCGGGCCAGGCTGCGGTGGGGATGGAGAACCAGCAAACGGGGAAAAAACTGCCCAGGAAACCGTGTGGGGGATTCAACCTCCCGATTTCCCCCACGGGGACACGCGCCTGGATGGATGCTTGGGAGAGGCGCAGAGGGACGGCTGTGTGAGGCAGCACGTCTCACCTGCCCAGCTCCAAGCACAAACACACTGGTCTGGGAGGGTCCCATCCCACCTGCTGGGATCCAGGAGCTCTAGGATCCAGGAAATCTAGATGATTTCCCTCCTTGGGAAGAGGTGGGTTACAGCTCCAGTGAGTTCCAGCTCCTGCCTTACCAGTTACAGCAAGACAAGGGGTTGGGGTCCTCCCTCTCCCCAGGTCTGGAGTGATTTCATCCCCCAGGATCAAACCCAGCAGCAGGGCACCCAATAAACACATCTGCAGAGGGGTGATTTATCTGCAGGGGAAGCCATGGAAATTCCCAAACCCTCTTAAAATATCTGCCTCCTGGCTCTAAACCATCAGTAAGTTGCCAACTGGGGAATGTATTTGTCTGCTCCCCTCTGTATATTTTCTGCTTTTCATTATAATTTGCTAAATAATACATGACAATGAGTTATTTATCACACTCAGCAGTTCTATGATGCCTCCTCCATCCCGAGGAATTTCACCCATAAATCAGACACACAAATATCTGCTGGCATTGCTGCAGATTTAACCCTGCACCCAGCACCTTTCACCTGCCCCAGTGGCTCCCAGGCTCTGCCGAGAGCCATCACTGCATTAAATGGAATTTCTTTCCCCCAGGATTGCCATCTCCCTCCCACTGTTGCTCCTTTCCTTGTGGACACCAGCCAAAGGGCAAAGGGGGAATGGAAATAATAAAAATCCCAAATCCAGCAGAAGAAAAAGGGGAGGAGGAAGATTTCTGGGAGCTCCGTTGGTGGGAGAAGAAAAAGTGGCACCAAGAAGTAAATGAGAGTAAAATTCATTAAATGCTCTGAGAATGCAAAAGGACCACGGGAGGGAGGCTGAATATTCCAGGCTCCTGCAGGAAATCACACATGGGGATTCAAAGGATGCAGCTCTCCAGTGAGGCCAGGAGAGCCCTGCACCCACAGCACTGTGGGACAGAGGACAAGGATTCAGCACTTGGCTCCTGTGGCTGGTTGGGTCAGGGCTGCAGAGAGACCCACAGCACGCAGGGAACTGGTAGTTTTCCAGAGCAAGTGGCTGGGGAATTCCAGCCTGAGTCACACAGGAGGAAACAGAAATCAATTTATTCAAATCAGTGTTATTTCCTCCTCCAGACTTTCTCCCTCTGCCTGGCAAAGCAATGGGCACCGACCCCTGTGCCAGTGTCCTCGGGACACAGCGCAGGGACAGTGACACACACCTGTCACCCACAGCAAGGAGACAGGGGAGCACTGGTCTCCTGATCCCCCTCCACACTGACACCCAGCCCAGGGAAGAGGGGAGAGCTCCATCACCAGGGAAATCCTGGTAAGTGACAGGAGAGGCACAGGAGTGACACCCCAGACCTCCTCCAGGTGACCACGAGCAAAGAGCTTGGCCAGCACCAGGTTGTCACTGCTGGGAAATGAGACATGGCCAGCACTTGGCTTCAGTCCCAGGGGGAACACCAGGAGGGAAAAGCTGTGATTCCTCAGGTTGAACCTCCCTTTCCAAAACACTGTACCCTCCCTTCAAAATAAATTGCTTTGAAAATATGGATTAATTTAAACTTTGCACCATCCATCTTAAATCAACAGTATCTTGGCATACAGATGGGGAAATCAAGGCATGGAAGGGATAAAAAAACAGAACCAGGAAAAAAACCCTCTCTCTGTGCTTTAACTACAAAATCATCTTTCCTCATTAGTAGCTAATCAGAACTACCAGAGGGGAAGAGATTACAGACAGGGCGGAGAGGGGAGTAACTCAAAGAAATACAGACATCAGAACAGATTTTCATTTATTTACTCATTTATCACAGCGAGTCACAGGCTTTGAGTTCATGAGTCTGCATTAGCCTTGCAGGATTTTGGGATGCAATCTGCAAAATCTCAGAAGTGAACAGGTCACAGCTACGTGCCACCTCAGGAAGGAGAAAATCAGCAGTTTTGGGTTGGTCTCGGGAAGTCTGATATTGCTTTGCCTGTTGGATTATAAGAAACCACTAATCTTCCCTCGCCAGCCTCCTAATCTCTATGGGAGCCCAGATGCCTTATCTGAAACTTGCTCAGTGAAGAGCACCCCAGCTTGCCTGGCAGCAGCTGGGGGATGGATTCCAGCAGCTCTGGGACGCAGGGAATGGCAGGTGGGGGAGTTCAGGTGTTTCGGCACCCACCATACCACAGGTGCCAAGCTGCTGACAGGAGCAGATGTTTGGTGATGGACAACACAAATGTCACACATCACATGTCTGGTCCTTAACTGAGCAGCTCCAGAATGAGAGGGCACCACCAGGCTTCAGGTGCAAGGGCTGAACCTCTGCATCCCTCAGCTCGTCTGAACATCTCTGTGCACACTCGGACCACCTTTGTACCTTTAGACACCAAAATAAACCATCAGCAGCTCAAGGGCTTTTTTCTCCCTCTTCTTCCCCAGAATGATTTGCGAGAAGCCAAGTTTTACATTTACTGCAGGCAGAGAATGTCTCACTTCAAACTTCCTTTTATCTCCTTATTTCGTCCCGACCTTCCAGAAGTGAGGAGACAGGGAGGGTCCACAGCTCTCTCACCACCACCACCCCCAGACCGTGCACTGGGCTGGCTCGAGGTCTCCAGAGGGGCCAAGCCCCCGTAGCTCACACCAGCCCTGGGATGCCCCAGCGAGTCACCACCTGCACTGAGCATTTCCTGAGGCATTTCCAGCCCCGTGCATGAGCCCACGCTGGGAAACGAGGAACATATTTTCAAATGAAAGGAGGAAATGGTGTCTTTGTGTCAGGCAAGTGGAAGAAATCCAGGACCAAGAGACTGCAGAGCCTTTCCACTTCAGACAGCAGGTGCTCTCCAAGATGTGGTTATGGCAACAAAATAAATGATGGATAATTGCTTTTGTGACAACTTGCCAATTAAATTAGACTCAGCAGAATAACATAATGACAATTTGTTATGCTCTGGTGGGCACTAACACACCAATCATAATTAAATGCTATGACTGAAATAGAATGCTGCTGTACACAGGAATATATAACCCCAATTCCCTCCCAGTGAAACATTATAGGTTCAGACTTGATTTCAATTTCTGGAGGATAATAGCATTAGCACACATCAGAATGAGTTTGCAATATGCAGAGAGGCAGCAGCAGCTCAGGGACAGACAGAGCCAAGGGCAGCTGAGCCACTGGGCTCCTGGGGGATCCCCCCCAGCATCTCTAAGGCTCCAGGTCTCAGAGCAGTGGGGGACATCCCAAATCACTGCTGTGTCTGGGGGGGATTTCAAACCCCCGGCTCAAGGAAGAAGGCAGGGTGGTGACTCCAAGGCAGTGACACTGGCCCCAGGGCAGTGACTGACCCCAGGGGAGCAGCCCCACTGCAAGCACAAAGGAAGAGCTCGTCAGAACAAGGCTGTGGGTGTTTCTTGTGGCTGCACATCACTTTGTGCCAGCAAACCCTCAGGCTGCAGAGCAGTCCCCTCACAGCCAGACTGAGCCACGGACAGGGCACAGTCCCCTCCCATAGCTGAGCCATGGGATACAACACACCCTGCCCTTCCTGGAAGGATTATTGCAATGTTCAAATGTACTGCAGTGCCCAGGAGTGAACTCACCCCACTCCGGGGTCCCTCGGGGCTCAGCTGGGGAGCCAAACTGCCCAGGGCTGGGGTCAGCATCACTGGGTCAGCACTGACCAAGGAGGGGGTCAGGTCCTGCCAGTTCTTAACATTTACTGGCAAAACAGCAGCAGCTTCTTCACCCTGAGCCACCACTGAGCTCAACCTGCTGCTCTCACGGGGATGCTCCAACCTTCCCACTGCTCCTTCCTCCTGCCCTGCATCTGACACATCCCAGAACTGTTGGGCGAGGAATTGCCATGACCTGGGCATTGCTGGTGCTGCAGAAGCAAAACACTGCAAAGAGCACCAACCCCAGTTCATTAGAAAGAGTTCATTTAGAATCAGAACCAGGCAGGTGGCAGGACTGGCACTGCCCAGGCCTTGCAAAGCAGGAGCCACCTGTTTGCCATCCCCACTCTGGTGTGGGAACTCCAAAGCCCTGCTCCAATTCCACCATCCATTTTCCCAACAGATACAGACTTCTGTAATATTCCAAAGGTCAAAGGGGCAGGTTTGAAGACCAAATGCATGAGTGTGCAAGCTGGGGTGAGGCAGAGGCAAATCACAGAGGATTCTACAGTGTGGCAATGGCAACAGTTTTATATCTTATTTGGAGCCACATTCTTTAAACATTAAATCCTTTATTATCTGCCTCGATGAAGCTTGGCATTGGCAAGGTCAGATCACCTGGTTTTCCAGCAAAGCTGATGAATTATTTTGGCTGCTCCAGACATTAGACTTGATCCTATTAAATCCTTAGTTTCCCTGTCCTCAACACATACCAACGGATAATCCATTGCCCAGGAACACGTGAAGGGGCTGAGCAGTGCTGTGGGGGCAGCTGCCCACGGGTTAAAACAGTGCCCAAGCTCAGAGCCCAGTTCTACAGCCCTGAGCTGTGGGACTGGAGGCATTTGCTCCAGCAGGACATATCCTTCACTGACGTGTTTGGGAAAGCACCAGTCCGAGGAATGCTGCAGCATCCCTGGGAGATTCCTCCAACCATCCATTGCACCAATGTACATGTGTTCTAGATCCTACAGGGGCACCTGCTAGAGACCAGGCAGTTTTGCATCCTAAACCTTCCAGCTGAAGCCCACGTTTTTAGGAATTGACCTTGGAAAACCTTCAGCTTTGCTGTCAGAGCTGTGGAAGGTGTCACTGCCCGCGACTGTCTCATCTCTTTGATGTCTCAAGGAGCGAGGCACCGTGTAACTGAGACTTCGGCATTTATTGTCCCTTAAAATAGCCCGGCAATCAGCGAGAGGAACTGCCGCCCTGCGGGAGGAGGGAGCTCAGGATGTAGCCCAGGAAAGGTCACACGGCTGCCCCGGGACGGGTGTAGGATGGCGAAGGAGCGACCGCCTCGTCTGAGCCACGAACGAGCGTTTCAGTGGCAGCGGAGGGTTCGCCCAGGGCTGGGGACGGTCCCCGACCCGAGGTACAGGGCAAGTGACAGAGTCACAGCCACATCCTTCTCCCGCAAGCCCCGGGAGCGGCCTCTGATTTCCCCAGGGCACCCTGCGGGTCTCCATCCCCCCACGGCTCCCCCGCTCCATCCCACCGGCTCCCACCCCGTTTGCTCCGGGGAGGGAGATGAGACGCCTTTTCAAACACTTTTTGGTGAAAGCTCGGACTCTCCCAGGCCTGCGGGGGGGCGGCAAGGCTGCGGTGCCCACACCGTCCCCTCTCTCCCTGCCGGCCCCGGGGAGGGACCGGCGGTGCCCGCAGCGCTCCCGGGCGCGGAGCGCGGCTCCCACCTAGCGGGGAGCGCCGGGGGAACGGGGGGGAGCCGGGCCCTTCCCACACACATCCCACTGCCGCAAGTAACAAATCGCCCCTCGGCTGCTGCCCTGAACCTTTTAATTAAAGTCGCTGAGCTCCACCAGGTCCTGGCGGTCGGAATCCTTGTCCCAGCCCAGCAAACGCGTCCCTCGGACGCCACCCAAACCCGCAGAGCCCCGGGTTAACCGGGTTTGCTCCTCGGTGCGCCGAACACTCCGGATCGCAGCCCTTTACCCCGGGGCTTCCCCGTTACCCACCAGGTGTAACAAACCTGCGGCACCAAACATTCCAACCACTTCCCATCACCCAGCCTGCCCCTGCCTCAGCCCACGGCACCTTCCAGCAGAGGATTCCCACATTTACACCACGGGGAAGGCTCCTGTTCTCCCTCTCTCCCCCATCAAGTGTAGGCTCCCGTAGAAGTTTGCAGGTTTCCCCACAGATTTGGCCACATACCTGCCCCGCTATGACAGGATTCAGACGCCAGTGAAGGACACAACCACCTGTGCAGGAGCTGGGCAGAGTGTGGAACACACCTGCACCCTCCCATCTCACTGCTGCTCCACAAATCCGAGGGGTTTTGCGTTTTCCAAGCCACACTTGGGCTCCCTGGGCATGCTGGGCTGAGAGCAGGAAAGCACGTGGCAATGAAGCTCTTACCTCTGCTGATGAAAACTAATGTTATGCAGCTGGACAGGCACCATCTCAGGTGTTCCAAGGGAAGAAAAACTCACGAGGGGCCTCTGACTCCACCCCCGGGACCACAGCTGCCCCTGAGGGTAATTCCAACCCCTCCCAGCTGAGCCCACTGAGGGAGGGCTGGTCCTGCTGGGAGGGATCTGCCCCCGGGAGCCACCCTGGTGACTTTTTCCAACACAAACTGAAAGAGAAAATCACTTCCAACTTTTCCTCGCCTGCCCAGCACAGGAACTCACCCAAGGCACCCCCCAAGGCTCTGTGTTGGCTCTGCATTTAGTGGTGGTGCTCGATCTAGAAACGGATCCATGCTAAAACAGAGGGATTTTTGCTCTTTGTAACAAACCCCTGCACCCCTCTGGAGTTACAGAGCAGGCCTGGGAGCACAGTTGAACCTTCCAAGAGAAATCAGTAATTCTGCTGTAATCATGTCCCTGCCAGGGGTGAACCAAGGCCCACAAATCCAAACCACGGGCGTTTTTACACCCTGTTTTTTCACTGCCACACAACACAAGGTGTGTCAGACTTTTCTTGCATCACCCACAGCAGCAGCACTAAACTGTCCTGCTGTGGAAGGCAGGAATGAAACCAAGAAGAAATCCCTTCCTTTCCACTGCAGGGCAGAGCTGGGCAGGGAGGGAGAAGGTAGATAGGAGTTACACCTGCTGGTTTGTGGTGGTGGTGGTTTTTTAAAAAAGAAAAAAGCAAGAGAAAAAAAACAAGCAAAAGAGAACCCCTGTCCACACAAACACGAAAAACAAACACACAAACATGAAAAACCACAACAAAAATCACGAAGATACAAACAGTTTTTCATACAGCCCAAAATGTTTAATGAAAGCTCAGCCAGCCACTGGAGTTTGCAGGCATGGGAAGAACTCTGTTCTAATCCCAGGAAGATTCGCTGTTAGTTCCTTATGTTGCTCCACGCCACATTTCCTGTGGCTTTGTGCAGCAGCATCACCTTTCCCTCAGCAAACAGCTGGGACACCCCATTTTCACTCTTCAGAGGTGACCAATTTCATTAGGAGTCACTAAGAAACCTCAGAGGTCCCAACGATCTGGTATTGCCACACTTCACCCCACACTTCATCCCACTCTGAATTTAAGCAATTGATGGAATGGGAAGAGCACATTATTCCATTTCTATAAAGAGCAACTTTCCTCAGTGAGCTATAAAAAAGTGACACCTGAGGCAGCTGCTGGGATGCATCAAACAGGACCTGCCACTTCCACAGCAGGAAACACCTTTATTGCTGCAAACAAGACACCTGAACAGGCAGAACTTCCAACTTGGAAAGAAAATGGTTTATTTTCCACTCTTATTTTCCAACTCACACTTTGAGATAACAGCCTTGAACCTCAAAAAATATCATTATCTCCAATTTCATCACTGAGGAGAAGGATGGAGGAAAATGTGCCACACTCATGAGTCTGGGGGGGCACCAGAGCTGGATTCCCCCCAAGGAAACGTCCCAAAGTGCCAGGTGTGGAGGCTGGATGCTGGCAGGTGACAGCCAGGGCACAGGGCAGCAGAGCTGTCATGAGGGAGGGGGATTCTCCTTTGTCCCTGCCAGCTCTGGTGTCTGCTCCTCCCCACCCTTCCTCTTCTCCTGCAGCTCCTCCAGCACAACTTGGAGCTGCTGCTGCAAGGCAGGATCCCTGGTTCCAGCAGATCCCTGGTGCTCCTGCTGTGCCACCTGCAGGGAAAGACACAAAATCACACAAAACAGGGTGCAAGCAGCTTCTGAAGGCTGACTGAGGAGAGAAACAGCCTTGTGTGTGCCCAGAAAAGCTGACAGGAATTAATTCATGCTGAAATTATTATTGTTGTTGTTGATGCTATGGAAAAATTCAATACACAGCAGCACACAAACATATTTCCAGAGGGTTTTACAGACACACACTTATGTGAAAGATTATTCAATCTTTTATCACCAGAACAAGCTCTTTTCTGTCCCCCAAGTCCCTTAACCTTGGCCAGACATGTTCATGGCCAAGAGGAAACTTTTCTGTACACAGCAAAGACATTTTATTACGACCACCAGGCATGTGACTGCTCTGCTGAGAATTTACCTCAGACAACCTCAGTATCAGAGGCCTGGGAGAGGGGTTTTCTCAATCCACCAGCCAAGTGACTCTGTGAATATTTAACACTCACTTTATCTGCTGCTCTTCTCTGTAAAATGATCCCACTGGCTAAAAGGGCTTTTCCTGTTTCTTCAAACAATTTCTCCTCTTCAATCTTCCCTTCTTCCTTCAGCTCATTGTATTTCTCAACAAACCTGGTTTGCAAAATTGTGTTTTTACTCTCCCAAATAACACTTTGGTTCAGTGACTGAAGGGGAGGAAGGGACAAGTCTCAGAATATCTCCACTTTAATTACAATCTTACCTCTGGCAGGTAGATTTGAAGTTTAACTGTGTCAGGTTGAAAGGCCTTGGACCACTGCCATAAACTTTGTAAAATCTCCTGGTCAGAAAAGGAAACAGGTGAGTTTTTTTGAAACTGAAAGCAATAGTAAATAAATGACATCAGGGTCTGTTAGCTCAGGGTGTAATAAAAAGCTTTCACAGAACTATTTCTCCTTTTCACAGGAGCCCTTATGAACACCTGGAAGTGTCCAAGGCCAGGCTGGGACAGTGCAAGGTGTCCCTACCCATGGCAGGGGCTGGGACTAGGTGGGCCTTAAGGTCCCAAACCAGTCTGGAATTCTACAGAGATGTCTGTTCCAGCATTTTTAATGGTTTTAATAAATTCTAATTAATCACCACCACGGGTCAGAGCAGCTCTGTAACTCCTTCTCAGGGGGGTTGAGCCCAGCCTGGAGCTCTGTGCTGTACAGGTGTGTTTGCCTTCCCTGCTGCACAGGAGCCTCCACCAGCCATGAGAGACACGTGGAGGATCACAAAAACCCTCCCTGGTCACTCAAAAACCCACAAACCGAGAAGCAAAAGCTGGATTTAGGTGATTAACTTAAACCTGTTTCTACCCAACAGCAGCTGCCAGGCTCCATTCCTCAAACGTGCCCCATCCAGCACCCAAACCCAGTGTGTGACTGGGACTGGCCCTAATCAGCAACTGGTGACACACAGGGAATCACGGGCTTCACGTGAAGGGATGACAGAGGATTTCAACCTCAAAACAAGTAATTCTGCTCAGCGTGGAGCTAGTGGCTCTCACAGAAACACTCCGTGGAGCCAAGCAATGGTTCGGGCTGGGAGGGACTTTCAAGATCGTGTAATTCCAAACCACCTCAAGTAATTCCAAGGGCAGGGACACCTTCCAGACACCGGGCTGCTCCGAGCCCCGGCCGGGCCCTGGGCACGTCCCGGCGGGATAAGGGGAATAACGCGGCGGTGACTCACGCCCGCACTTCATCCTCCCGGTAGAAGATGGGCCCGACCGGGTCGGTGACCCGCCCGTAGCGCGGCCGCACCGTGCGGTGCAGGGGCTCCCGCAGCGGCGGGAACGCCGCGTACACGTCGAACCACAGCGGCTTCTCGATNACCGGAACCGGAACCGGGAGCGCCGCCAGGCCGCGCAGCCGAGCACCGGTGGGAGGCGGTGCCCAGGCAGCACCAGCCGCTGGCCGAGCGGCGGCGCGGGCGGATTGTGTCGT
>VYXB01004988.1:859862-886067 GCA_013397135.1 Pachyramphus minor | reverse complement strand
GTCAGGGGGGGCCCGCCCTCACCGGGAACCGGCCCCCGCCCCGGCTGAGCTCCCCCCGCGCACCGGCTGAACACGCTGCCGATCTTCTGCGCGCGGTTCCCGGCCATGGCGGCACCGCCGGGACCCCCTGAGCCCGCGGGACCCTCTCAGCCCGCGGGGACCCCCTGAGCCCCTCGAGCCGCCGGTGCCGCCCCGACACCGGAACCGGAACCGGGAGCGCCGCCAGGCCGCGCNCTGGTCACTCAAAAACCCACAAACCGAGAAGCAAAAGCTGGATTTAGGTGATTAACTTAAACCTGTTTCTACCCAACAGCAGCTGCCAGGCTCCATTCCTCAAACGTGCCCCATCCAGCACCCAAACCCAGTGTGTGACTGGGACTGGCCCTAATCAGCAACTGGTGACACACAGGGAATCACGGGCTTCACGTGAAGGGATGACAGAGGATTTCAACCTCAAAACAAGTAATTCTGCTCAGCGTGGAGCTAGTGGCTCTCACAGAAACACTCCGTGGAGCCAAGCAATGGTTCGGGCTGGGAGGGACTTTCAAGATCGTGTAATTCCAAACCACCTCAAGTAATTCCAAGGGCAGGGACACCTTCCAGACACCGGGCTGCTCCGAGCCCCGGCCGGGCCCTGGGCACGTCCCGGCGGGATAAGGGGAATAACGCGGCGGTGACTCACGCCCGCACTTCATCCTCCCGGTAGAAGATGGGCCCGACCGGGTCGGTGACCCGCCCGTAGCGCGGCCGCACCGTGCGGTGCAGGGGCTCCCGCAGCGGCGGGAACGCCGCGTACACGTCGAACCACAGCGGCTTCTCGATGATCCCGATGCGCAGCAGGTTCCGCGTCCTGCGGGGGANCAGAAGGGGCCGGGCCCGGGTGAGCCCGGGCACCCTCAGCCCCTGCCCGAGAGGCACCGGCAGGGCCGAGGGTCGCGGGAGCCGCGCCCCTGAGCGGGCTCGGCCGCCATGTCACTGAGCCACAGGGTCACAGAGCGTGCCGGGCTCAGGAATCCTGCACAGACACCCCGACTGCCTCACCCTGTCCCTCAGAGCATTGTCCAAACCCTCCTGGAGCTCTGGCAGCCTTGGGGCTGTGCCCACTGCCCTGGGGAGCCTGGGCAGTGCCAACCACCCTCTGGGGGAAGAACCTTTCCCTGAGATCCAACCTGACCCTGCCCTGACACAGCTCCAGCCATTCCTGGGTCCTGTCCCTGTCACACCGAGCAGGGGTCGGAGCTGCAGCCCCCGATGGGCTCTGCCCTCGCTCTGCTCTGCTCCAGCTGAGCAAACCCAGTGCCCTCAGTGCTCCTCGGGTGTCCCTTCCAGACCCTTCAGCATCCTCGTGTCCCTGCTGGGCACATGAGGGATGAGGAGACCTGGGACCCCACCCAGGGCACCCACAGCAGGTTGGGGGGCTGACCCAGCCCCAGGGAGATAACGGGGCCACTGCCCCCCTGCTGCCCCCAGCCCAGACCCCCAGCACCACCAGCAGCTCTGAGATGCATCCTCTGCTCCCAAACACCCCCCTCCTCCATCCAGGCACACCCCGGGGTGAGGGGGTGCAGCAGAAGGGTTTGGGGTCACAGCACTCCCGGGGGCAGCAAAAAGCAATGACTGTGTCCAAAATCCCAGGATCTCCCTTAGCACCAGCCCTGGAGTAAGCTGACCCCCCTGCTCCATCCTCAGGACTGTGGTTTCCTGGGATCTGGAGGGTGGACAAGCTGTGGGACACAGTTGTCACTGTCCCCCTGCCAGGCACATGCAGGGCCCAGCTGCCATCTCCGGTTTCTCCTGGAGCCACTGGGGCTGCTGCAGGGGCAGGACAGCAGTGACAGGACAGGACAGCTGTCCTGGGTGAGGGACACAGCTCCAAGGGAAGCAGGAGCTGCTCCCACCCTCGCTGGCCGGTCTCTCGAGGAGGGGACAGCCTGGGAATGCTGTACCTGTGCCTCCACAGTGGAGTGGAGTGGTTTCTCTCTGTACATTAGGAATGATGTCCCCAAAAGGGCCCAGCTCCTCTGCCCATGGCACTTAACATCTGCCCTGTCTGCTGTCCCCAAGCTCAGCACTGCTGTGTCCCCATGGCAGCGAGGGCATGGGGACCAGGGGTGACACTGGGCTGCAAACCATCACCAGCAGTGGACTGTGGGGAGGGCCAGTCTCACCCCATCACCTTTTCATGGACTCACAGAATATCCTGAGTTGGAAGGGACCCCCAAGGATCATCAAGGACAAGTCCTGGCCCTGCCCAGGGCACCCCAACAATCCCACCATAAGCCTCAGGTTGTTGTCCAAACTCTCCTTGAGCTCTGGCAGCCTTGGTGATTCTTTTCATAGAATCACAGAATCATTAAGGTTGGGAAAGACCTCTGAGATCATCGAGTCCATCACCTTTTGGTGTTGGGTCTCACCCAGACAGAGAGCAGATGGTGGGATCTGCACAGTCCAGGGGCTGCTCCCTGGCCTGATCCTGCCCTGGCAGCCCCAGCCCTGCCCGTTGGGCTCTGAAGGTGGCAGCAGACAGTGCATGGCCACCAGAGTGTCCCACTCTGTGTTTTCTATCCTGATTTATAAAGTCCAGGAGCTCCACCCGGGCCCTGTGTAAACACCCTTCCTCCAGTCAGCCTTTCCACCAGCCTGGCTTGGCAGGGAGCTGGTCACTAGGTGCAGCCCTTAGCTTGGGAATGAGCTGATGGGGAAAAAAAATACATCCCTGCTTCCATCTTCCAGCCTCGGGAAGGAAGGGGGCAGTAAATTTCCATGGCAGCCTCACAGCCAGCAGGTATTGCTGGCTCTCACATCTCCAGCTTCATCCTCATCTCACCGCTTTCCAGCCCTGGGCTTTTCTCAGCTGCCGGTTTTCTTGAAACACAGGTTTGAAGGCAAAACCCTTGTCCTTGTGGAGAAGAGGAATTAAAAAAGGAGATGCTGGGAATGCTCCAGGGCCGCATCTGAGCTGCTCCAAGGACTGGGCAGGCCCTGGGCCGTGCAGCTCCTTGGAAAGCCCTGGCTCCCCACAGCTCATGGCACTCGCTTGGCTGCAGCAGGAAGGCAACAGCCAGAGTTTCCCCAACATTTCTGTGCTTTTGACATTTAAGGCAAGAATGCCTCGACTTTTTCCAGGGTCTTCTTTCACAGGGAAGGTTTCCAAGCCACACGTGAGGCTGGGAAGCTCTAATCCTGCCAGGAACTGAAAGCTGCTCCTGGACAGCTGGTGCAGAGGGATTGGACTCTGGCCTATCCCTGCATGTGAGAGGGATGCTCCATGTGCCCCCCTGGCCCTGCCACTGCCCCCCGGGGCTGCCTGTGTAGTGCCACATCCAACAGCCTCAAAACAACCCTCCTCCTGTGAGTCACAGGCTGCCCATGGTGGAGGTGTGGAGCCATCCCTGTGTCACAGCCCTCTGCTCAGGCTGCCTGGGGGGTGTTTCTCAAGGACAGCACAGCCTGGATGGGCCAAAACTACTACTCTTCCCAAAAATGAAGAGCTTGAGACTGAGGTTTTGGGTGCTGGCTGGGGACACGGGGGGCTCTTGTAAGTGGGGCTTGATGCCCTTCCCTCACACTATCAGGGACTTCATCTCTGGGTCCATGTGCTGCTTTTTGAGGCTCTGAGTTTTTCACCACAAGTTTTTATCTTCCTGCCTGTTTGTAGGGAACATGAAAAGAAGGAAAGTCAAGCTCTTGAGAAAATCGTCAGATGCAAATTCAGCCCTGTCAGGAGTGTGCAGGTAGTGAGCCAGGGCAGATTTTGGGCATCCGCAGCCTTGAGGGGCACAGCTGGAGCTGGGCTAGAGCTGCCCCTTCCCTCCCCATCCCCCTTTCTTTTTTCTTCCCCCTGTAAAGAAATGGGAGTAAAAAAATACACCTGAGTGTTAAGAGTACAACAGGACTTTATTATAGCAATTACTATTAAACATCTTTAAGAAAAAAATCACTTATGGAAATAAATTCTAAAACAGTCACACTCACAAACATCACAGATCAGTTTGGTTTGTTCTTTTTAAACCCTTTTGTAGAGAAATGATACAAATATCACTGAGAATTGGACATTTTAATGTAAGAAATGCATTTTGGCTCCCAAGCCAGGTTTGTGGCCTTTCTACTCATTAGACCTGATTTTTTTTGTGGTTTTTTTTTTTTTTTTTTTGAAAGGACACAAAAATAATCCCTCTCCATCCTCCATTAAAACAATGCTTTGTTGCCTCCAAGATATTTTGACATGGCTACAGAGTGACATCACTCAGAGGCTGTGCCAGGCCTGGGATGTTTAAGGGCACGTTGTTGGTGGTGTGAGCCAAGACGTCCCCGGGGCGCTGTGCCAGCCCCGTGTGCCCGCAGTGCGGTGCCTGCTTTGGGCACAGGGCCCCCCAGCACCACAACACCTCTGTGCAGGGCAGACCCCACCCGTGCCCTCCCCACGGCCCCGTGTCCCAGCTCACAGCCCCCACAGCACCCTCCCTTCCTCTCCCCGTTTCTCACATGCCCCACAGCCCTGTGGGCTCTGGAGGGTCACGGGGAGCAGATGGTGATGGACACTCGGGGGATGTGCTCGGGCAGAAAGCAGAGGCAGCTGCTGTCCCGAGGCTCCTCTGCCAGCAAACCTTGGCTGGGTTACAGAACGTGCCACCTGAGCAGGCCGAGAGGAGGGACAGTGCCCACCTCTGGCTGCAGTTAAAGCCAGCGGGGCAGCAGGACTGGCCTGTGACTGATGGGAGACGTGCCCAGCCCCGGCCTGCCCAGGAGAGCTCAACCGAGCCCCACGGCACCACCCAGCCCGTCCTGGGCAGAGCCAACCCTCCAAGGCTCAGCAGAGTCTGTGAGCTGCGAGTGCCCAGGAGCCGGTGCCTCGCTGCCTCAGCCCTCCCGTAAGCACCTCATGGGCTGGAAGGGCACAATTCCCTTCCCTCCAGAGCCTGAGACCCGCCCGACTGCCGCTGCTTCCTGCGCTCATGGAAACTTCGCCGGCAGCGCAGCCCTCGGTAGCTGAGAGGCGCTGGAACGGGGACAAGCTGATCCGGTTCCAGGCTTGATTTTCTTCCAAATATGCAGAGCTGCTTTGGACTGGGAAGGGGTAACAGCAGCCTCCCATGGCCCCGAGGGCCAGCAGAGGGTAAGGAAGGAGCCCCTCCTTCTCTCCACCACTCTCAGGCTGGGAATGAAAGTCCCACCCAGGGACTACAGGATTTTCTGTTCCCAGATTCACACTTAGGCCCCTTGCACCCTGAGCCAGGAGGGGACACGCTCCTCCAGAGCCCCATCCTACCCTGCACGGTGCAGAGCAGCCCGAGGCACAGCCGGGCACACCACAGGGAGCAGGGGGCTCAGAGCCTTGCCCATGGCATGGCATGGGATGGCTGCAACCTGTCACCATGCTGCCACAACTCGGGACATGCTCCTCAATCCCTCCTTCAAAAGCAAAGGAGCAGAAACCAAAGCTGGGATTTGCTGCTTTGATTTCAGGAACCCAAAGCTTGCTGGTATCCCAGGGTACTCCCAGCCCAGTGCATCCTGCCCTCACCCTTGGCACCCCGGGATTTGTCTGGGCGCCGGTGCTGCGGGAGCGTTTAGTTTGAGCTCATGAGACACCACCTGGACCCTGCAGCCACAGACACCTGGGAGCAGCCCCAGCCCTGGCTGGGAACCAAGAGCAAGTGAAGCCGGCGGGTGCCCCCACTGCCCCCGCGCTGTGAGCACTGACAGCAGCGCTCAACAGGTGCAGCGGCTGCTCCAGGGGGGAATCTTGGCGTCCACTTCAAAGGCACGCGGGCTCCGCTGGGATTGAAGAGGAGCCTGCCGGGAGCCAGCGCCTGCAATAGGGACTTCTGTTACCAAACCCCGTGGAGAGGCAGGGAAAACAGTCGCGTGAGTGTTTGATGGCTGGGGCTTCTTTCTGCGTCTGCCGCCTTCGCAGCTCCAATCCTGCAACATTTGTGCTGCTTCGCAGGAGCCAGGGAGCGAAACAGGCACGTCTAGAGCCACCTCCTGCATTTGGCAGGGAGCACTGTGCCGATAAAGGAGGAGAAAATGTGCTGGCGGGAGCGAATTCTGCCTTTACGCTCGTCACTCGGTACTTACACAGCGAAGGAATTTGTTTATGTAATTATTTTTAGCCTGACAGCATCTCCGAGAGCTGCAGCGATTCTGGTGCTGTGGGCACGAGGAAGGGGCTCTGCTCCTGCCCCGCACCAGACCTGGCAGTGCCCCCAAGCCCTTGTACAAACTCTCCGTGCTGAAAACACCTCCACCAGCCTTGCAAACACCCAGCTCAGGCTTTGCCTCTAACCTACAGCAGGGGCATCCCTGAAGCTTCCAGGCTCCAGGACCACCCCCGGCACCCCACACCCCACGGGATGTGTCCTGCTCCATCAGTGAGGGTTAAACTGGTGCGAAATCCAGCCCTTGGTGCTGCCCCGCGGCGGCACAAAGCGTCCCAACTTCAAGGCAGTTGTAGCAATGCCGAAGGCAAAGGTTTAATTCAAAGTGAAACGCCTAGGAAAAGAAGGCTTTTCCTTTATAAACAATTTATATTATTTGACTATTACCTGATCTGAATCTCTGCTCATTACTCCTAGCAATAATAGACAACAGCTGTTAGCTTCCCTTTCTCACGTGGTTTTTGTTCCGGTGTGCGCAGAGTGAAGTTGCATCAGACCACTACAGATATGTTCAGGAGAGCTCCGGCCCAGCAGCCCCCACGTGTGAACGGATCCTCGTTAGTACGACTGATTTCATTCCTCCTGCGACGCCGCTCGGGCCGAGAGGGCAGGTGAGCCTGCTCCTCCCCAGCCTGAGCTCCACTGGCTCCTCCACAGCTGCTCACAGCAGCTGCCCACGTTCTTTTTTTTCCTTTTTTTTTTTTCTTTTTCCTTTTTCCTTTTTGGCTGATTTTCTGGATAGAAAACGTTGTTTTCAAACCGCTGGTAAGAAAACATTGTGCCTCACTTCAATACTTGTACTTCAGAGGAGTACAGCAGCAGAGGGGGAACAGCCAAAATCTGGGTGATTTGTTGGGTGGGTTTTTCCTTTCTCAGCCATCTCCTCATGAAGCCTCCTGCACGTCCTGTGCCAGCAAGAAACCCCAGCGCTGGGATCTGCAGGGAGGGGAAGGGAAGGGATGGAGAACAGCACGTGCTCAGCCTCAGCTGCACCACAACCAGCACCTGGGGCTGTTACAGCCACGGCCACTGACGGGCTTGTCCCCACCCAGACACGCTCTGGACCCACTCAGAGCACACGGCCCCTCCTCCAGCCAGCACAGATGGACAGGACCATTCACACACATCCCCAGGTGCCTCTCACCGTTTACTGCCCTTCCTTCGGCGTCTCCTCCTCCTCCCGGAGCTGTTGCCTCCGTGCTTGGAAGTCTTCATCTGAAAGGCAGAGGCAGGCAGGGGCTGGAGCCACCTCCACACCAGGACACCTCCACTGCACCATGGTCCCAGCTCCAGTGAGGTGCCCCAGGGGGAGGCAGCCCAGCCCCTGTCCCGGGGCAGGGATTTCCTTGCTCAGACAGACAATTCCCAGTGGGACACTGGGGTTCTCTGCCATAATTAAGAACATGGGAAGGGGGTTTTGGCCCACAGGGGTGTTTCTGCCAGGTGGTCACACCTGGGCCATCCCCAGGGTGAGGTGGGGCCAGGCACCGCAGGACTCAGCCAGCCATGGCCAGCACAGCACACCCACCATGGCACAGCATTCCTTACCATATCCATGGCCTTCCACGTCATCCAGGAGATTTGCTGTGGAAGCCGCCGTCCCCATCCTGTGCCCTCCGCTAAGGAAAAGCAGCTGTGGGGCCAGGAGGTGGCTGTGGCACCACAATCACCCTTCCCATCCCACAGTCCAGCCACAGGGCAGCCGGGGGCTCTGGGCACACCCTGCCCTTGGGGAGCCCCCGGGAGCAGCCGAGTGAGGCCCCTCCACAGCCCTGGGCCCTCCCCCAGGTCCCTTTTAGGATACACCTGGTGCTTCAACAAGTGTTTTCTTTTTGATTTTCTCATCTTTGTCTTCTCGGAGAAGGCTCTGGCAAGTTCAAACAGCTTCTTGCGCGTGGCTGGAAGGAAGGAACTGGATGAGGGTCTCACCCCAACACCTTCCCAAAGCTTCCACAGGGAAGTGATGGCAGGGCCAAGGTGTGAGAGCCACCCACAACCCTGTGGTGATGCCCTGGGTTTGCCTGGGAACACCAGGACTGCTCAAGGCTTGGAGAGCAGGACAGGGATTCCTTGGCCCTGGTGGGAGGTGCTGATGTTTTACCCTTGGGCTGGGATTTTCATGACCTTCCCAACCCAGACTGACCCACCCTTCCCCAGCGTCCCCACTGCCTGCAGCCCAGCCCAGACTGCCCAAGGACCTTGGTTTAGTTTGCAGCAGGAGAAGCAGGTTGTGACTTTCCAGAGGAAAGGACTGGAAAAGGGGGAGTTACAGCAAACCCTTGCTTTTCTCGGATTCAGACAAACCCTGGCCCGAAATTCCTCTACCCAACACCACCTGTAGCTTCCACTCACGCCACAACCCACAGGGGCACCAGGGGCAGACAGACAGTGCAGAACTGGGGCGGCAGGACTTGAGTGTCCCTCTCTGCCAGTGTCCAGCCCAAGAGCATCCTGCCGCTGGAAGGCCCAGGAGAGCACCACAGGGTGGGGATGCACCAGCCCATGGCTGTGAAAGGCACGAGGAAACTGCTGCCACCTCTCCCTCTGGCTCCCCCTCTCCCAGCTCCCCTCCAGCCCCTGTGGGCACCCTGCTGCCAGCACGGAGCCTGCACACCAACTCACATTTTCCCATGTGTTTCAACTTGTCTCGGAATAAGGCATCGTCAGACACGGCACCGCCGGCCTCGCTGGTGACAGAGGGGGCTACATCACCTGGAAGGCAAACATCTGGTCACTGGGAGTGTGTGATGAGGGGAGGCTCGAGACAAACCATTTCCATGACCCAGTTCCAGCGCTAGGAAAGCACAGCCCTGCCAAGGGCACAGCTGAGCCAGAGCAGGAGGGACGAGGGCACTGCCACACGGGGCTGGCTCTGGACAAGGGCCCCGTGCAGACACAGCCCTGTGTTGGTGGGTGCAGATGTGGGCCTGCAGCCCACCCTCACTGTGATCCCCCTGTGAGCAGATGTGGGGTGAGCAGTGGCTCGGTCCCAGCACAGGCACCTCCCTCTGTGCTTCTCCAGGCACAGCAGCCCCAAATTACCATGGGCACGACCTGCACTCTGGGTATTGGATTGTGGTACCCAGGACAGCAGGGTCACCACATCAGGAGCAGGACTCCCAACTCGGTCAGGTGGATCAGAGACACCCAGAGCCATGTCCCTGTGCCTGCCCCAGGTCCGTGTGCCCAGCTGGAGCTCTGCCAGGCTGCCCCCACTGCATCTCACCCGACCCTGCGCGGGGCCATCGACAGACACCAGCTCTAATTCTGACTCTGGGCAGCTGCTCCCTCACTGAGGTTAATCAGGATTACCGGGGAACAGTCATTATGCCTCCCAGGCACAATCCTCTGCTCCAGCCCAGGCAAGGGGGGACAGGGATGGACACAGGCAGGATGCAGGAGCACCTCCACGAGGGGGGGGGCAGGAGCACCCATTCCCATCACCCACCAGCTCCTCTCTTGTGCTGGGGGTGATGCAGGGAGGAATCAGCCCATTTCCTCCCCCCACAGTCACTTTGGAGGCAGCTGGGCCGAGGGCTGGGAATGCAGGGCCTGTGGGGCATCCTGCTGCAGAGATGATGTTCACGTGTGCCTTGGAAGTTACCTGATAATACAGAGGAAAAACCAAAGTCGTTGCTGACAGCAACACTGCTCGACTTGGATTTTTTGGACTCATATTTCAATCGATCTGAAAAACAGAAAGCACAGTGCCTGCTCGATCTGACCCTCAGGGCAGAGCACGCGGCTCCCTCCCCTCTCCCCTCACGCCCCGGGGCTGCCAAGGGACAGGCTGATGGCAAGGCAGGGAGCTGGGGCTTCACTTCAGCACAGTGACCCTCGGTGGCAGCCAGCAGCAGGGGGTGGGATTGCTCCTCACCCAGCAGAGGAAGTGCAGGGAAGGAGCAGACATGGGAAAACTGCTCTCCAGTTCAGGCCTGCCAGCACCTGGGGAGGGTGCACAGCCAGGGAGGGCTCAGGGGGCATTTCTAAAGCTCCTTGCTCTGGATTCTGCTGGGCTCTGCCAGAGACACTGCAGAGAGGTGGATGGGGGAGGAGAGCCTTGTGGCAGATGCTGAGCACCCAGAGCAGGATCCCACCAGAGTGTGCAGATCAGCCCACCTGCCCCCAGCCTGGCCACGTCCCGCACTGGTTCTGCTTTGGCAGGGCAATGCTGCCAGCAGCCAGTGTCATGGGGTGGGCACACACCCAAAAAGCAGAGGTTTCTGCAGGCCCTTCTTACCTCTCTCCAGGGCGAGGAGGAAATCCCGGTTCCTCTGGAGCTCCTTCATGAACTCCTCGTTCTGCAGGAAGAGCGCGATCCGCTCGTCCTCCAGGTACTGCTTCCAGCGCCGCTCCTGCTCCAGGGAGCCCTGGCCCCGCGGGATGAGCCCCCTTGGCAGGGGCTGCCGGCAGCCGTGGGAGCCCTGGGGGGGAGGCAGACACGGCACAGGTCGGGTGGTGGTCTCAGGGCCCCGGGGTCCCTGCACCAGTGCCTTGGGCTACTCAGCCTTTTGGCCCTGTTACGCTTCACCCCCAGCCCAGACAGCCACTGCTGCTCCCCTGGGTCCCTGGGACAGCACTGTCCCCTCGGGATGGTGCTGCTGCAAAGGGGACAAAGAGGGACAGGGCATCACTGCCTCTGTCCACCGGGAAGGGGGACGGGACAGAGGGGACCGACATCCCACATGGGAACCTCTCAGAGCCAGAAGTGCTCCTGTGCGAAGCACAGGCCCGCACAGATTTTTAGCTTTATACTGTGGGGTTGTGGCACCACAGGCAAGAGAAGGGTCTCAGCCAGCATTGCTGCTTTTATTTCCCGTCTCCAAAAAAGCAGAGTCTGCAATTTCCTGCTGACAAACGTCCCTGCGTGAGGCACGTCACGCCTCGCACCTGGGGAGCAGCACAGCCCCACGCTGCAGCACAACCTCAGCCTTGCCTACAATATTTATCTGATTTGTAGCTGCTCCCAGAGAGCCATAAAAAGCAAAAGCACACAATTACCGGGGAAAGAAAAGGGCAGCTGCTCCTCTCCTCCCCCTGAGCCCAAATGAATTGGCACACTCCTATTCCCAGAAAGGTAATAGAGCCCACGAAGCTCAACTTGCAGGGCAATCATTCATGAAAACGTGGCAGGCTGCCTTTGGAGCCGAAAAGGGAGGGAGGAGCAGGGTTTCTGCAGCCCCTCCAGCCTCTCATCATGCCAGGAGGGTGCTGGCCCCATTTACAGTGTTAGCAAAGGGTCGAAGGACAGCCCAGACTGCAGCATGCCTGGGGCCAAGCTGGGCACCCAGCATGGTCTGTGCCAGGGCTGCTTGTTCCCCACAGGGTGCTGCCCATTGCCTGCTGCAGGCACCCAAACCTGCCACAAAGCACATTCCCTGTGTGATTTCCCAGGGGCAAATCCTCTGGCTTGCACCAGCTTTCCCATCCAAGTTCCACTGCAGCAGCCTCCAAGTGCCCCAGCAGTGCCACTGGTCCTGCAGTGTTACTGGTCCTGCTGCTCCTCACCAGGGCAGCAGGTGAGATTTTCAAATAATTGAAAATACAAGGTGCTTATGGGCAGTGGCATTTCTGGCACTAATCACTGAGATAACGGCAGGAAAAATATGAAAGCCTCACACCTTGACCACTTCAGTCTTGCCTTGAACGAGACACACTCCAAGACTTTCAGTGTAGTGCACAGCCAGTACCCAGATGCTTCCAGAGTGCTGGTGCTGCAGCTCAGGGTGGCTGAGGCTGGGGACCAGTGCTCCACGCCACACTGTGGAGCTGGGATGCAGGCTGGAAAGGGGAGCAAGCCTCACCTGTGTGCTGGCTGTCTGCTGGGGCAGGATGCGGAGGAAATCCTCGGGGAGGTTGCCCAGGAGCGGCGGGTTCCAGTTCCTGTAGTGCCCAGGTGCCGGGGTGCTGCCAGGGCCTGGCACGTCCGTCCTGTGGGACAAGCACAGACGGCCCCTTTGGCGAGGGAGAAACCCAGCAACACCTGCCACAGCAGCAGGGCACAGGGCCTGGCACAGCACCACTCACCCAGCTCCACCAGCAGGCCTGGGAACCAGGAAACCCCAGCATGCTTCCCTAACCTGCAGAGTTAGTGTCAGCTCTGGAGAGTGAAAGGCTTTCCTAGTGCAACTGGAATCTTTGCCCTGCAACTTTGCAGGCTGGGACTTCCCTTTCCTCCCTGTTTCACTCAGACTCCCAAAAACCAGCCCGGTGGAGCCCCAGCATGCAGGGATTTGCCTGCAAAGATGCTGAAGGTCTCTCAGCAGATGCCACACCCGGCCTGCACGGCCCATGTCTGAGGGGCTGGCACCGGGGTGGCCAGGGCACCACACGGGGGTCCCACAGCCCCACAGCTACAGCCACGGTGGTGCTGCTGGGGAAGAGCCCCCAGCCTGGTGGGGCTCAGTGCCCTGGCAGCAGCGACTCAAAGCTGGAGCTGCTGCCCCACACAGAGCCTGCCTGCCCAACACCTGGTGTTTGTGAGCGGGGGCGAGCACTCCCTGCCTCCGGGAGCTCATTTTTGCCATTCCACACACTGCCAGAGCAGCTTTCCAGGCCCCTCAGCTGTTCGTGTTTTAGGGCCTCACAGGGATTTCTGCACCAGCTGTGAGCTTCATTCATCTCCCTTGTCTTCATCCCACCTGACCCCAACAAACTGGGGTCAGATACCCTGTGCCAGGGCCAGCTGATGGCAGCTTGACCCCGGGAGTGGCACAGGGTGCCCCAGGAGCAGGAGGTGTGTNAGCTGCTGCCCCACACGGAGCCTTCCTGCCCAACACCTGGTGTTTGTGAGCGGGGGCGAGCACTCCCTGCCTCCGGGAGCTCATTTTTGCCATTCCACACACTGCCAGAGCAGCTTTCCAGGCCCCTCAGCTGTTCGTGTTTTAGGGCCTCACAGGGATTTCTGCACCAGCTGTGAGCTTCATTCATCTCCCTTGTCTTCATCCCACCTGACCCCAACAAACTGGGGTCAGATACCCTGTGCCAGGGCCAGCTGATGGCAGCTTGACCCCCGGGAGTGGCACAGGGTGCCCCAGGAGCAGGAGGTGTGTGGGGCTGGGGGCTCACCTGGGCGGGGGGGGGGGTGGCACGCAGGGGTAGCGGCTGCTGAACGCCTGGCTCTCGTAGGCAGGAGGGGAGTAGACGGGAGGGGGCTCCTCATCCGAGCTATCCGGCTCCAGGGTCCGCTCCAAGATCTGCAGGGTGAGAGGATGGGATGAGGGCAGGACAGGGAGATGCTCCTCAATGGGCCAGGGCCCCAGTGCAGTAGCACGACAGCACAGGCTGAATGACACTGCAGAGGATGGGGGCAACCTTGTGGCACTGCTCTCTGCACCAGGGGGTCTGGTGGGGTTTGGAGGTGCTGCTCAAGGGATGAGCATGGGTGAGCCTGTCCTCGGGTGTACACAGCTCTGTGGAGTCCCTCTGGCAGCAGCAAAGGGTCTTTGTTGGGTTTTGGGGTAAGAGGGAGTGGGGAGAACACCTTGGCTTGAGCCTCAAGCACTGCCCAAGACACACCAGGCAGGCTGTGCACTCCAGACCAGCTGAACAGGCACTCGAACCTCTGCCCTCCTGCAGCAGCCAAGCAGCACCGTGCCCAGGCAGCAGGGAGGCAGGATGAGACTGAGGTGCCCAGGCAGGGGAGCCCCCAGGTTACCTCGGGGGGGATGCTGTCCTCCGAGTCCGAGCTGTCGTCACAGCCGCTGCCGTCCAGGTTCATCTGCAGGAGCTGGTCGATGGTGGCGTCCACGGCACCGTTGTTGGCCCTCAAGACGCACTCGATGATGTCGTAGTCCATGTTGGGGAACATGGTCTTGAAGTCCTCCATGGCCTGGTTGAACTCCAGCCGTCGGACCTGCCTGGCGGGGCGGCTGTTGTTGAGCTCCTGGGCGGAGGAGCCGCCGCGGGCGCCGCCGTTGCTGCTGCTCCGGCGGAAGAGGCTCGTCATGGTGGGGCGGCTGCGGGGGCACGGCGGCCACGGTGCTGCTGCACCCACCGCCCTCCTCACGGGGGGCTGCCCCGGCGGCCAGCGGGGACCATGGGTGGGCGGCGGGGGTCCCGCTCCCCGCAGCCGGTGGCTCCGCGGGTCAGCCCCCGGCACACTGCGGCATCCTCCCACCTGCGGGGCAGAGGGGAGAACATCACCCACGGGACGGCACCCCGAGACACCGCCACGTCCCACTCTCCTCGAGGGACATTGGGTTCAATTCCACCCATCCCACTGCGTCCTCGTGGGCCTGTCCCAGCCCTGGCACGCCGGAGCGTGGATGTGCCATGCCGGGAGCTGTACAAACAAAATGCAAGGCAAGAAAAATGGCATTACTTGCACTGCTGAGGGCTGCCCAGATTTAACATTCCCATGCTTGACATGTATTTATAAACACAGTGAAATCGCTCTTTAAAATAAAACATGGAGTCGGCTCAGAGAGTGTCAGAGCAGGGGGCTAAAATGCTGTGCAGCACGGCAAATCAACTCTTTGGAAAAGCCACCAAATCCAAGATTAACATTCACTTTAAAACCATAAACAGATTATACAGCTACTGCTTCTCGTTTGGAAATGCAGGGCCAAATTCAGTTCTGGATTAACTCCACTGTTGAAACAGAATTACCCCAGGAACACTTTTGATCCATAATATCATTTTCAAAGGCTTTTTCCTAAGCAGCGGGCAGAGAGTTCAGGATAACTGTCCCTAAATGGTATTTAATGCAGAAGAACGTGCCAAGCACATTTCTTAGCAGAACAGGGTATAATCAGATTCCAAGCCATTAGGAGGAGCAGTCACCTCTGAAGGTCACCCGGGCTCTGCCCTGCCCAGAGCCAGGCCGTGTGTGACAGCCACGTCCCCAGTGCTCGCCTGGCCTCGGCTCACAGCCCCGAGCTGCTCCAAGGGCTTCCCAGGGGCTTCCAGAGGCTGCTGAGAGCAAAACACACTTGAAAAACGTGGGGAACTCAGTGGGAACTCTGGGAGCAGGTTCACTTTTGCCACACTGGTTAACCCTGGCCTTCATCCCCAGGGACAGCGCTGCTCTGGCTCGGTACCAGAGGAGTCACAGGGATGATTCCTGCTCCTGCTCCGGGCACGCTCTGCTCTCCTTCCCTGGCTTTCTTGTAATCCTGGAAGCATTTGCATCTGGATGCACCAACAGCAGCCCTGTGCAAACACCAGCACCAGACCCTGCACCTCGGCCGAGGGTCCTTGGGCTGAGCACAGTGCCACAGGGCCCCCGGCCAGGGCCACCTTCCCGAGGCATTTGTTCACCCCATGGAACAGGACCCGTGGAAAAGCAGCAGCAGGTTCATTGCTGGGCACGAGGGGCCATTTCCAAACAGCACCAGGAGCCCCCAGCTCGCTCCTGCTCACTAATAGTATCCATGTGAGTGACCACTCAGCCAGGAACTGTCTCCATCCCGCTGCTGCGCTCTGTCCCCAGGATCTGCTCCGGCTTGCAGGAGCCAGGCACGGAGCAGGAACAATTCCGACAGCTCTGCCCGGCTCTATTCACCGAGGACAAATAAATCTGCTGGAGTCAATTAATAAAATGCTGCTGCTCAGTTCCTCCTCCGCTCCCCTGACTCACTCCCAGCAAAGAGCCCGGCATTGTTCACACCTCTGGAATTATACTTTAATTGCAATATTGCATGGCTGGTTTAGTCACGTATTAAATTGAGTTGTAACACATTCACAGGGTCAGCCTGGTCTTAAAAGATTTGGCTGCTCCAAAAAGATGGTGAAAGAGCCTGGACACCCAGCAAAACATATCTTATACTGAATACACTGCAAACACACACATCATCCACGTACAGAGATGAGAGTGAGTTTCTGTGGAGAACTGTTGGCTCAGAAATGCCATGGCAGCCCATAAATCTCAAACAGCAAAATCAGCCCCCAGAACCAAGCTGGAAATCCCTAGATCTCTTTAAAAATCATCTAATCTATAAAGTAACAAGGAGCATCTGAAGCTGCAAAGGTCTTTGTCCCCCAGCATTTGACTTTGAGTGTGTATTTAAGGTCTTCCCTGTAACCATGAGGGCCATGACCATGCCAGGCATTGGCAATCCCCCTGCCATCCCTCTGGGTTTCTCCTGATGCCAACATCTCTGCTCTGGGGAGGTGTTAGTGAACACTGCACGAGAGTCTGGGACAACTCTCTGGAAGTGCTGGCTAGTGTGACTGAGTGTGACAACGTGCCGAGCAACAGAGAGCTTCTGGTCAGAAGATGAGTGAAATCAGGGATGGGGACAAGATATTTATACACCAAAAGGGCTCTGCTGCACATCTGGCCTCAAACAGTCCCGAGGGAATGGGCTGCTGGGACCTTCCCAGCCCTGACATACACCCTGGGGGTTCAGGGCTCGCAGGGGCTGCTGCAAAGGGCAACTTTGGCAACAGGGAGGTGCAGCCAGTGCCCCTGGCACAGACCAGGGCAGCTCCGTTTGCCCTGTGGGCAAACACCGCCCTGGGCAGAGGTGACAGTGGTGAAACACCACAAATGGAAGCTTTTGAGTCCGTTTTTTAAAGTTCTGCTGCTAATCCAGAGAAATGCAAACCACTACACCAGCACAAGAAAAAATCCAGGGAAAAGCAAGTTCTGTCATTGGCACGAGTTGACTTAAAAGATCAGCTGGTAGTTGTATTCCAAGGATCCTCCCAACTCCATGTCTGCAGCAGCATGTTCAGGTGAGCAATGGGGAGGGCAGTGGGACCCCCAGGGAAGGGGCTCAGCACGCTCCTGGCCCTTATTGCTGTGATGTCAGTGAGGGGCTGGGAAGATGCCAGGAAAAGCAAAATCCTTTGGATTTCCCAAAAAAGGAAAGAAGCAGCTTGTGTGTGACTGCAGTCCAGGCCTGAGCACGGGTGTGCTTGGGGCACAGGCTGGGCTCCTCTTTGCCCTGTGCCCCCATCTGTAGAACTGGGCTGTGATGACTTGTTTGGCTGCTGCCTGATCAACTTTCTTCCCGCTTGAAAACAGCTCTTGCCCTGTTTTCCTGCAGGAAGGACCCTGAATGCTGTTATTCATCCACCCAAATCCTTCACCCTTCTGCTGCGCCCATCACAGGAGGAGCTTAAAGGCTTTGCAAGCTCCGGGTGCACGTGTCCCTGTCCACGGGTCGCAGGGAGAGGCCAGGTGGCAGCAAGGACACTGCCCCTGTGCCCCCCACCAGCCCTGGCAACATGGCCTAAAACCTCCCATCCCGGCAGGGCACAGGCAGTGCCCGGCCCTGGCTCACCCTGGGGGCACAGTGGCAGTGCCTAGCTGAGCACCCAGTGGTGGTGGCTGTCCCAGTGCTGACCTGTACCATGGGGAAAAGTGCCAGGTGACATCCCAGTGCCAGCCCTTCCACTGTCAGCCCCGCAGGAAGGGCTGCCCTGATGCTACATCCACACCAGCTTTTATCCAAGTGCCTCTTGCTCCGGGATGGGGCTGGTACTGAAAATGCCCAGGCAGGTTTTGGTGTCACCAAGCAGTCAGGACAGTGTGGGATGCTCTCCCACACAACTCCATGGCTGCAGGCTGTGCTCAGGCACCAGCACACCTTTGTGTGCAGGTCCTGCCCCCAGCTCACCACTTAAAACCAGAAAATGTGACCAAACACAAGCTGACCTCGGCAGGAGGCTCCCCCGTGCCAGCCCAGGGCTGCACCCAGCTCTGCTCCCACCCAAGCTGCCAACGACTTGCACAGTTCAGATCGGAGCCAGAGCCAAGAAGAGGACCTTGCAGCCAGGAGAAACCCTCGGTGAGGCTCATGGGGAGGGACAATGCTCACAGCCTGGGGGCACGTCCTCCCCGACACCCTGCCTGGGCATCGGTACCTCCCACAGTTGGGCTTTTCCCATGGAGGGGTGGCCCAAGGGACTGCGGGCACAGTGCAAGGAGCACAGGCTGCCTCCCGTCAGCCATCCGGGAACAGTGCAGAGAGCAGCTGGATAATCCCGGGGCTTGGTCAGCCCGGTAATGTCATGCTGGAAACAACAGTTGCTGGGCTCTGTGAGGAGCACAGCCCGAGCCGAGGAGCCAGCAGCTGGAAAAGCACTGGGACTGATCGCTCGCAGCCCTCGCCGCTCAGGGAAGAGCCTTGGCACCAAGTGTAAACCAGAATATTCCCTTCCCCAGTGTCTGCTGCGGCTCAGACAGCAGATGGGATTGCTCAAACACTGCTGAGCCAGCCCGGCCCCTCTTCCCCTGCTACTCACACGCTGTGTTTGCAGACCATCCCTGAAAACTGCCGGAGCTGTGACCCCTGTTTGCATCCAGGCTGGGGGGATCCCTGAGCGCTGGTTCCCCCCTGCCCAGCACTCCCCAGCTCCCCCAGGGCACCCATCACATGCTGGCAGCTGCAAGCCCAGGCCTGTGGAGCAGAGCAGACGTGCAGAAGCATTTACATGCACAGGATTATCTGGAGACAAGGGCTGACAGCCCCCCCCAGCTCCTGGAGGGAACACTCTTGGAAGAAGTCTCAAAACTAGGATGTTAAACCAGAAATAATGGCTCTGGCCAGAGCAGATGTGCTGAGCTCTGCTGCAGCCAGGCTCCTGAAAAGGATTGCTCAATGTGGGAATGAGAAGTCTGGGAACTGTTCAGCGGCTGCAGGTGTGACTATAATGGGATTGAAATTGGGATGAGAAGTAAAGGATCAGGAACAAAAATTATGCCAGTGTCTAACAGCAAGCTTGCCAAGGATGTGCAGGATGAGGCCCTCTCAGTCTCTCCCAAATCCCCTCATCACCTTCCTCTCCACCTCAGGGGATGCTGAGCACCCCTCCTGGGCCCACAGCCTGGGAAAATTGCCTGCCAGCAAATCCTTTTTCACGGAAACAAATAAGCACCTGAGGATCCCCTTTAATACTTGTTCTACTGCATATTAAAATGGCTGGGTTTAAGCCCTTTTCAAAGGCAAAAGCAATCAGGGAGGCAAGCACAAGTAAGCCCTGCTTGGGAACCTGTGCAGCACATACCTCTCTGCAACACGAAATTCCCCTCTTGGCTCTGAGAGCAGTGATGGAGAGCAGAGGAGCCAGGAGAGCCATGGAGTGATCCTGGTCCCAGCACTGAGCCCTGGCAGCATTCCTGCTCAGGTGTTCTCACCTGACAGCTTTGCTGGGGAGCCCATGGGCAGACCTGCACTCTGGATGCTCCATATCCACGTTTCAGTGAAGCAGTGGCTGCTGCTGCCTCGGGACACCCAGTGCTCTCCCAGCCCTGCTGGCCATTCCCTCCTCCTGGACAGATTTATGGGAGCCCTTTGTGAGCTGACCAGATGTCAGCCCTCCACAGCACCCAGCTGGCTCCTAAACCAATGACACCCAGATAAAACCTGAGGAACACACTCAGCTGGGACAGGAGAGCCAGGCAGGGCTACACTGGAGATCCCTTGCCCCCCTAGAGCAGCACCCACCTTCCCCCTTCCAGTGCTGGGATGCAGCAGGATTT
Organism: Pachyramphus minor; assembly: GCA_013397135.1. Lineage (NCBI taxonomy): Eukaryota > Metazoa > Chordata > Aves > Passeriformes > Tyrannidae > Pachyramphus > Pachyramphus minor. The sequence continues at coordinate 866,474 of VYXB01004988.1, read as the reverse complement.
GCAGGGCTGCCAGGGGGTCCTGGTGCCCCCAGCCCTCTCTGCCAAGCAAGGCAGATCCACCCCCTGCCCCTCGGCATTGTGCTGCTAATCCCTGGCTTTCACACATTTCCATGCCAGGACCACAGCCCCCCCAGCTAAGCCTACATTAATGAGGTAGAACTAGATCCTCATCCAAAAAGTCGCCTGCCTTGCGAGGCCGCCTTGCACTGGTTTCATTGAAGGTAATTTGATCTTGGTAGGACGACATTCCTAAAATAGTTGAGGGAATTCAAACATGAAATAAGGTTTCCAGGAAGGGATTAAAAAAAAAAATAGGTCAAGCAAGTGTGAGCGATTAAAGTGACCCGGCATCCCTTTGTATGGTTTAAGCGCGTCTCTGTTCAACTCTATCTTGCATCAACGTGTAATAAATTAGATCCAAGAGGTTGCCCAAAGCAGGGAGGCTGATACAAGATTATTCCAGGAGGTGGCTGGTGTCGGTGACCTTTCCTCCTCCAGCTTTCACCGCCGACATCAAACACACCAAACACACGCGGCCCAGCCGAAGGATCAGCGCGGAGCTGTGGAGTGTGTGACAGTGGCACGGCTGGAGCCAGCGCTGCCCCGTCCCACGGGACTGCCCTGCACCCACAACAGAGCCCCTGCCTCAGTCTGCCCATGCCAAGCCTGGCAGGAGGGAAGCCCAGGACCCCCGTGCCCACCAGTGTTCCCCCGGCACCGGCCGCCGGCAAAGCCCTCGCACCATATGTCACACGAACCCATCTTTAACTGCTTATCCCTCTTCTCCCTTTGTGCTCCCAGCTCGGCACAAAAGCCTCGGGAAGCAGCTGGGAGTGAAAGAAAATAAAAATTCCAGCGGAGACAAAGGTGTGTGACGTTCCCTGGGGCTGGGCTCGGGGCAGGGCGTGCTGAGGAGTCACTGCCAGGCAATTTTTGGGTTAGACTTGGGCAGAGAGCACCTAAAAGGGGAGTGGGAGAAAATGAACACAGGCTGCAGGCAGGGCCAGCCCTGCTCCCTGGATAATTAGCATGGCTTATTCCCAATTGCTAATTTGCTGTGATAGGTCAAGGGTCACAGAAGTTAAAGGACAGGAGAGGAAAAAAGGGAGCAAGAGCCTGTGTAGAGACAGAACTTCCCCTCCAGCTCTTTGCAGGAACATACTGGAATCGACTGGGATTAGACTGGGCTGACCCTGCTCCAGCCTGGTGCAGAGCATCTCTGCAGGATTTGGCCCTGGGCTTCCTGCAAAGGCAGGGACAGGCAGGGACAGGCAGCACAGACCAGGCCCAGCCTGCAGCTCTCCTGCTGACAGGGTTTAAGGGCCATGCTCACTGTGCAAAGGAAAAATCCCGTATTGATTCACCCGAGGCTCCGGAGCACAGACCGCACGAGTTTCTATGGAAACAAAATTAGTGGAGTAAAACTCTCCCTGCCGGCACACGGTGAATTATTCACCAGGACAGGGCCCTGGCCAGAGGGGCTGCTGAGAAGATTTAAAGGTGATCACAGCGTGACTGCAGTGATCCCCCTTCCCCTGGGGACCAAACCACAGCTGGGGAGGAGGAAAGGAGCTGGGTTTCCACACTGTGTGTGTGGTGAGACCCACAAGGGATGTGGGAAGGCCCTTCACCTCCATCAGCACATCTGCAGCCTGCGGGGTCCCCAGGGAGGGGACAAGGGCTTCCCCTCTCAGCTCCCCCCTCCCAGCCCCTGGCTACACAGCACAGCAGTGATTCGTGGCACAAAGCCAGCACAGATGCCCCTGCTGATGCCCTCCTGCCATGCACTGGCCACCCAGTGGTCCCCCATCCCTGGCACCCGGGATGAGGGCAGGACTGGCCGGGCCCCGCTCACCCCACAGTGCCTCAGCACAACACTCATTGCTGTGAGCCAAGACCGAGGGGAAGAAAGGGACTAATTAAGTCACAAACAGAGGAGGTTGTTTTTTTATGAGTCACTAAGCCATATGGCTGATGTAGCTATCCCAGGAAAGTGCCGAGCCAACAATCCGGGCGCTACTCTCCTTGTCCTGGGACACGGCGTCACACTGTAACTGCACCAGGCTTTTGTCCTCCCTCATGCAGGGTGACATTGCTCAGCAGAGGAGAATCTGCTTGAAAGGCTACACCTCACCAGGGACAGGTATTTAATTAACACCCTACGTCAGGCCCCTCCTGCCAGCCTCCAGCACAGGCTGCTCCATCCCGGCACAACGCGGCTCACGGGGCGGAGAAAAGCCCTGAAAGGCAAAATATTGACTTTGCTCCTTTTCCTCTGCTCCATCACAGCACATCACAGATATACATAGAAACTACATGGGACACTAACCTGTATTTGAAGCCAGGCCAGTGCTCAGAGAAGCTCCCAGTCTCCTCAGCAGCAGAATCACTCCTGTGCCAGCACAGCCCTGGTTTTGGGCAGTGAGGGGACCCAGACCCCAGCAGTGGCTCTGCTTGCTGCCCACTTTGTCACCAACCATGTGCTGGGCTCAGCCACCCAAACGAGTCACATTCTTCTTCAAAATCCCATTTCACTTGTCTTTCATTATTTTTAAGTTTGTCACCATCCCATCCCAGTTGATCTGCACTGGCCTGACTGTGGCAGTCACCAGTCAGGGAGGTTAAAAATGACAAGGATTTTAGAAACAACAGTTTAGGCTCCAGGAGCAGGGGATCCTCCCCAGAGTCTGTTCCCTGTCACCACCACTGCCTTACATGTGCTCCCAGTGACCCATCTCCACCACCAGGGCTGCAGCCACCCTTTCCTCCATTTTCTGGAGATGATCTCCCTGTTTTCCCTTGTTCAGCCCTGCTTTCCTACGCCAAGGACAGCAGCCAGGCTCCATCCCTGTGTGCTTGCGTGCCCAGCTGTATGTGCCTTCCCTGGGGAAGTGAGAGTGAGGGCAGGGATCGACCAGCTGTCAGGCAGAAGGAAGAAATACCACTTCCAGGAGTCAGAGCTCATTTCCCAGCAATAAAAGCAGGCTAGGGCTGGAGAAAAGCATCACTAATGGGGATGTACATCCCGCACCACTCCAGCCGCCAATAGGAAAGTATGCAGGAGCTGCAACTTGGAAAAATAAAAGCCTTCAACAAGGATTGGTTTTAAGGAGCACAGCCCTAGATTAGGCTCAGATTGGGCCATAAAGGATCTGCCATTCCCACAAGGATTATTGCTGTGGATGATGCCCCTCCACGTGCCAACCCCGTCTCCCTGGCTCCCAGCTACAGCTCCTCCAGCAGATGGGAAAAGAAAACCTTACTGCTTCCTCCCAGGGAGGGGAATTGCTCAGACAAGCATCCACCCTTAACTGCTCCACTCTCCATCCTCCTCAGCCCCATTATCTGCCCTCCACCCACACACACTCCTCTGGAGACCTAAGGAAGAGCCAGAGTCTCCAGTGCTCATAAATGTCACCTAGAAGTGAAGACCTGAAGAGTTTGTGCTTCCCAGAGTTACTGCTGGGTGGATTTTACCTCCTTTCCTATCCCTGCACCCACAACAGAGATGAGAAGGGTCCTCACCACTGAGCAGGCACTGCCTTCCCTCTTCCAGCTCACATTCTCCGAGCAGAGGGTGTAAGAAGGACAGTGCTACCTCCCCAAAACAACCCCCAAAATCCAGGCAGACCCCAGTGACCAGGATATGGCAGGGCCCAGCCCCGCCAGCCATGGCAGGAGGGGACAGTTCCTGTGAGGCCATTACTCTGGGTTTTAAGACACTTGTTTGTTTGTTTGTCGCTGGGCAACCGAGAGGATGGAAAAAAATATCAATGTCATATTGTCACCTATGAGTCACCGCTCAGCACTGGTCGAGATGCCCCGGTCCCTCCACTGCTGAGCACGGGGCGGCCGGAAAGAGCCCCAGGAACCCCAAAAGCTGCTCAGCCCAGCTCCTGCTCCCTGCTCAGTCCTGCCCCAACACCTTCCCCTTCCCCACAGATGGGGACTCCAGTGGCCTGGGGACATCGGTGGCCCAGGGACAACTTTCCGGGCCCTGGAAGGCGAGGCAGGAATTTGCATTCCTATTTGCATTTCCTAATTGCGCCTGCGGGTTTCCTGGGGCAGCGGCTGGCTCTGGTTTCCATGGCAGGTTTTGTGCGGACCCGAGAACCGAGGGAGGCACAAAGGGGCCACAATGGACCTGCCACTCACCCGCATCAAAGGCGGCCGGCGGGGCGGGCCGGGGGCACCTCGGACGGGGCAGCGCAGCCTGTGCCCCCCGGCACCGCTGGCACCGGGCGGGCACCGGGAGCCCCGGGGCAGGGAACGGGGGGTCTGGTGGCCCACACTCCGGGCCCCCGGCGGTTCGGCACTGCCGGAGCATTGGTGGGGACATGTCACCGCTGTGGCCGCTCGATGGAGGAGCCGGGTTGCGGCCGCTGTCGCCCGCAGGCAGCAGCCGCCCCGCGCCCGTCGGAAGTGGTGCAAGAGCTGGACCCAGATGTTCCCCCTGTTCTCATTTCCTGTTATTTTCAGCCAGCTTTCCACCCAGCCGGGTGAGTTTCTTTCTCCTTCCAGCTTCCCTATCCACTCAGGGGCTGCCTCACCATCCCGGCTGTCTCTCCCTGTCCCGGTTCGCCTCACACGCTGCGGTGCCCACCGAGCCCCCCTGCTGACTGACCCCAGGGAACCGGCAGAACAGCCAAAACCGGGACCGAGGCCTGGGAAAACCTGGTACCAAACCACTGCTGCAAGGCCAGGGCTGCCGAGCAGAGGTGAGGCTCCAGCCAACATCTCTCCACACCCCAGCCATGGTGCCAAAGTCATTGCTGCCCTGGCCACACCACAAGAGAGGGACCCATCTCTGCCTCACACACCTGCCAAGGGCTCAGGGCTATTACTTCAAGCTTTTTTCTTATTTTATAATTATCAATTACCATCATCATCATTAACTCATGCTGCCCAAAAGCCTCCCAGGTCGCCCACGAGCAGCCTGAGATGTGCCAGCGAGTGCACCCACAGGGTTATGGCAACAGCCCCCACCCACCCATCCCTTATGGGGATCCCTTATGGGGATCCCTTATGGCACAGACCCCGGGCATAAATGGCCCTCCAGCTCCTCTCCCACTTGGAACACCAGTGCCCACAGCATCCCCTGTTATCTGTGCCCCCACAGAGGGGGTTTGTGCAGGCAGATAAGCACCAAGTGCTCCCCGGGGCAGAGGGAACCACAGCACTGCCACCACGGCACAGCCGCTCAGCCACGCCACGGACCCGGTCAGGGCAGCAGGTCAGGTGTTGGTGTGCTCTGTTTGTTTGTTTTCATTTGAAAGCTCTTTCAAAATAAAATGCTGGAAAAGTCAAAGCTTTCCCAGGAACTTTGTGGCTGCGAAGAGGATGGGCACCTTTGACAGAAATGCTTCTGGCAATCAGAGGCTTCGACATGGGGAAGGGGCTGTGGGCACCCAGGGATGGGTGCATCAGGCATCAGGCACATCCTGACCAAGGAGACAGGCACTGCCCAGGTGGATGGATAGCATAGTGGGAAAAGCCACAGGTGCACAACAAGTCTCTGCCTTAAGGACCACCAAAAGCTTCCCAGTAACCCCACCAGCAGCACTGGCCAATCTCCACTACAGAGGGCTCCCCTGGGGTCTCGCTGCCCTGGGGCTGTGCTCCAGCCAGGCACTTCCACAGGAAAAACTCAGTGAAAACCACAAAAAGCTTTGCAGCAGAGCAGATGCCACTCAGCCTGTGTTGTTAGAGATGGAGGAGGAGGTGAGGAAAGCCACAGCTTCCCCAGCCGTGGGGCAGCCCCGCCAGCAAAGCCCCACTGGCAGCCTCAGGGGTCAGCCCAGGATGGCGGCTCTCCCACGGAAATCCTTATGGCTCTGGCCCCCGTGTTTGTTGTCAGTGGTAGCAGCAGGAGGAGGTGCGAGGAGGAGGTGTGATTCCAATGCTTTTTAAGAAAATAAGAAAAAGGAGCCTTTCCAACCCGCCTGTGAGACAGACGGTGCAGGAGAGCGCTGTTTGAGCACTCCCTCACGGGAGAGGCAGCTCCCAAACCCTTCCCCATCGCCGTGTGCCCACAACCCATCAGCAGCAATTTTGGCGCTGGACAGGAACCCCGGGAGAGAAACAGCCTGGCAAGACAGTGATGTCCATCCTTATGGAGGATGTGAGATCCGGCTGGGCTGGGCACCCGAACGGGGGCTCACGAATTACCCCAGCAGGTGACCACCAACACCATGGCACGCCAGGGCCCCGCCGTTCCTGCACCGAGCCCTGACCCACCCCGCAGGGATGCTGGGGACATCAGGGATGTCGGGGTGAGAAGGGCGTTGCTCCATGAACCCGCGGATGGGGAGGCTGTCCAGCAGCAGGAAGCCACCAAACCCCAACGCGCGGCGCACGGAGGAGTCACGCTCAGGGAGCAGCGATGCTCCGGGGCTGAGCGGGACACGGGTCCTGCCCCCCGGCCGGGTCTGCCGGCCCCACGCGGGGACGGGACCCTCACCCCAGGCCGGGCCCGTGGGCTCGGCCCTCCCCACCGCCCCGAGGGCTCCTCATGCGGGACCCTCCCGGACCCAGCGGGCGCGGGGCCGGAGAGGCGGCGGGGCCGGGGCTGCGGAGGGGCGGCCGGGCGGCCGCAACAGGCTCGGCCCCGGG
>VYXB01004988.1:841135-859519 GCA_013397135.1 Pachyramphus minor | reverse complement strand
CCTCGGGAGCACCGAGGGGCGGCACCGCCCGGCCCCCGCCGCCTCGTGGGGTGAGGCAGCCCTGACGGGGGCTGGAGGTCTCCGGGTCCCCGCGCTGCCCCCAGGCTTCCCTGGCACCCCCAGCCCTGGGGTCGGCACCTCCGGCCCTGGGCAGCCTGTGGAGGGAGCAGCATCCCGAGGATGGATGGAGGGAGGGATGGAGGGAGGGAGGGAGGGATGGATCCCAGCTCTCCAGGCTCTCAGCCTCCTCCATATATTCGAAGTGTCCCAGGCTCCTGGAGCTTGGACCCCCAGCCCCGTGGTAAGAAAGAGGACATGCTACTGCTGCCCCATGGCTGAGCATCAGAGCTGGGGTTGTAACAGAGCATCACTTGGAGCACAGACAGAAATCAGCCGTATCCCATGTTCCGTGCTCCAGGAAGTGATCTCCTCTTACAAGTTACAGGAGCCTGTTTACACAGGGCAGACACTTCCCCTTCCACAGACACCAGAGCAAGACCACGAAAGGCAGTGGGTCAGAGCCTTCGCTTCTCTTGTGGCTCTCCAAACCTCCTGGACACACTGTGGGAGGAACCCACACCCCTGGGCACCACGGCCTGCACAGCACCCTGCTGCAGCCAGCAAGGCCGCTGGGATGCACATCTGTGGGTGCTGGAGCCCAAGAACACATGTGGGATGATCCAGGGCTCTGACAGGACTGCTCTCCATGCTGAGGTTTTTCCCACTCAATCGTTTCATCCATGTCTGGGAGCTGAGCGATCCTGGGGTAAGATCTGGAAGGCTGTGACAGGGAACACACAGGTCTCTGGAGGCAAACCTTTGGCTTTCAGTGCGTACGGAACATGTGCCACAACATCCTCTCCCCCAAGTTAACGCAGACCAGACTCTTCCGAGGCACAGCGCCTTGCAGCGAGCTTTGGTGGTTGCAATCTCTTCCTAATCCAGGCTTGTTTCGGGGAAAACAGGCGGTTTTATATCTCTTTGATATGGGTCTTAGCTGCTAATGACACTAGGAAGTAAAAAGAAGTGGGAATAGAAATACACAACTATGAAGAATTAAAATACTGAATGTAATTCAGGCAGTTCCAACAAAATTGGTTATTCCCTGAAAAACAAGCCTTGCACGGAAAACACAGAACACAAACGGTTTTGTCTTGACAGCTGGTGAGAACAACTAAGTGAAAAAGTGAATGGAATATTTCTGACTTCTCTGGACAACAAAAGGTCTCACACATTCGTGAAATGTCCTTTTTTTTCCTAAACGGGTTGCTTGGGAGGCAGGGATTGTAAATGATCTGGAAGAAAGCAGAGGTCTGGGCTGTGACACAAGCAGTGATTGCAGATGCCAAAGGTGTGATTTTCAAAAAGCACTGATGCTTCCTTAAAGGAAAACCCAGGACTTTTAAAAAACATAGAACCACAGAATGGTCTGGGTTGGATGGGACCTCAAAGCTCATCTCATTCCAACCCCCCACCGAGAGCAGGGACACCTTCCACTAGATCAGGATCATTCAGAATAGCCCAGAAACCTGAAGAACAACAACAAAAAAATATAATATTTTTAAGAGTCATAAGCCTGGCTTGCCCAGTGGTCCTGATTTGGGCTTCAGGGAGATGCAGTGTCTGACAGAATGATGCGACGCTGCGGCGGTCGCCAGCTGAGGAGGGAGCTGGCTGGACAGCCTGGCTCAGCTCCTCTCAGCACTGAAATACTCTGTCCAAACCTATACCAAAAAAGGGTTGTTTCTAGGTCAAGACCTCAGCACTCAATTTTAACCAGGGTCTGACAGTCCAATCTGAACACAGCTGTAAAATGGATTCACAGGAGAAGCTCTGGCATTCTTTTTGTAATTAGCAAACAGCCAGTGAGCCATGTGCCTTTAAAGGTGAAAGCTATTTTTGACATAAAAATTAGCACGTAGTTCCTCTGTCATCCCTCGGCTGCTGCACTGGGAGCTGTGAGCGAGCAATCCAAAGATAAGAAGTATAAACATGCTGAATTAAACAAATGCGTAGAAGGGGATCAGGTTTAATTTGTTTTATTCTCTGACAATTAGATTTTACACTTTTTCTCCTAAAAAGCATGGGTTAAAAGGTCCACTTAAGCACTGAGACCTCAGCAGCATTTAAAAACTTGAAGTGCTTTTAATAGCTGCCTTTTGAAAATACTGTTAAATCTATTTTTGAGATGGATAAACTCAGCCACCAATGAGCAGGGCAGGAGTTTTCCGAAGGGCCCAGCACTGAGAAACTTGTTCACTTCTCAACAACTCAGCTCCCACGTGGGGACCCTGAGATGAAAAATACCACAGTGCTGCACGTTTCAAAAACCTGAGCGTTCCTCAAATCCCAGTTTTCCCTCCTTCTCTCTTTGGTGGGAATCTAACCCCAACAGCCCTGAAAATGAACGCCAGGTGGTTTTCAGGATACAGCTCTGAGTGGCTGTTTCTAAAATAAAAGGGAGGGAAGAGCAAGCAGAACTTGGAGGCTTATCAGCACCCAGAATGCCCCAGCTAATCCTCGGCAGCCCCGGCCCCTTTATGTAACCTGGGATTGCTGCAGCTCAACAGCTTACTGGGGTCTGGGTGGTTTCCTTTAAACCTCTCGTGGACAAATGCAAACATTAAATACTTCTTTCTTCTGCCTCTCTACAGAAAAAGTTGTTTTAGCAGGGGGGAAAAAATGTTTTATTTGTGAACAAGGGCAAATAGAATTAATTAAACTCTTATGCTGAGAATAAAATGTGTTTCTCTGTGATCCATCCTGACTGAACAGAACCTTTCCAATTCACAACACTCAGGTGTAACTCTTCTATAAAAGGTGGAATCACGGATTTGTCCTCACCCCAAACATCCTCTGGAAGTGATGGGGTGTTCCAAATAAAAGAGAAAAACTGCCCATTTATACCATTTACACCACTCCAGGCAGCGTGGGTGGCTGGGCTGGAATACTTACGTTCCCCGTGGCCGCTTCCAGAGCCGGCACCCGCGGCTCTCCTTGCGCGGAGGACGCCTCTCTGTGCCGTTCATCTCACTGCTCTGACTTTTCCACGGCACAAATCCAAGGCAAAATTCAACTTTAAAACTCTCAGTTGGTGCTAAGCCATTCACCTCACGCTGAATGCTTACGGAAACTTCAGAAGGAGAAAAAGAAACCCCCTATTGAACTCCTTGCAATCGGAGACCTGAATGGGCTCGATATAAACCCCACTCGAACCAACGGCAGCAATAGGCTTCCCTGGATGTTGGACTCGATCCAGCTTAAAAGTTTCCATGAAATAAACTAGGCTAAGCGCATCAGCTGCATAGAAACTAACTCGGTGTAACAGGAGCATCTGTTCTTCACATCCACCATTTTCTTAGAGCCTTAACGTGAGGTGCCACACGGATCACCGGGTGTGACAGCTCCGGCCTCGCCGCACGGGGACGGACACGGATTAGCGGGGAGCGTGCACGTCGGATAAACTACTTGACCAGGTAGCTTTTGTTTGTCAGAAAAACAGCTTAATGTATTTGGTAGGACGGCATTACAGAGCAGCCAATGTCCGCACTGAGACAGCTGAGGACACCTCGGACCCATTAATACACGGCACAAAGCAAATGTTTACCCAAGTACAAATGAAACAGGTCGACAATTAGCTAATGCAGCTTTGTGGACATAAACCAGGTACAGTCGAGCAGAACCAACATAAAATAAAAAGGAAACAGCCCTTTTCCTACGCCAGGCTAAGAGCACCATGGTTAGTGGTTTGGGAAGCCTCTGTCACAGTGAAAAATTTCCTTGCCGGTGTTTAATGTGTTTATTCTACTGCTACACTGCTGGGATAAAAATAACAGCAGCCAGGCTGTACGAGGGACCCACTGTCAATACTGCAGTAATTGACAACATACAATTAAGTCTCACACCTGTTTATTTTAAGTAATTCATAGATAACCACTTCTAGTACACATTTTCATATCGGTTTTTAATGCTTTTGTTCTTTTTTTTTTTTTTTTGGGTTTTTTTTAAGCTCAGGGACACCCAAACTTCATCTCAGGGTCATCTCTGTGGTTACCCAGACCCGGGAGGCTACACCTACTTTGGAAAACTGGTGCAAGGTGGTGTTGTGGCCACGGGTCCCAGAGATGGCTCGCAGTGTACTGGTCCCAGCATGCAGGTGGGCTGTGGGCAGGGAGGGTGGGTGCATGCGCCTGGGGCCGCGGGCTCCCCGCACGCCGAGCTCCACACAGTGCAAAAACACAGACCTCTACTCACAGCTGGAGTAAGAACAGTGGTAACAAAGTCATAGCTACATATTCTTCTCTACATTTTTGTTTATTGAGACAAACTAATTAAAAGGCACAAACATAGGGCATATGTTTACATGGACATTATAACAAACATATACATTAAAAGTGTAGGAATGTGTTTCCTTTCTGCTAAACAGAAAGTTCCTAAGCTTTTATATATACAAAAGTTGTACAATTTGATGTCCTAAAGTACAAAAGATCATTTATAAAATTATTTTACACTAAGCTCTATTATTTTTTTTTTGTTTGTTTTTGTTTTACTATGTAGTCCAAGCCCCTAGAACAGTTTCACGTAAGGATACAGATACCTGTCACCTGAGCCAGCAGCCTGGCAATCACTGCTCGCACGGACACGGCCGGGGAGGAACGGAAGCAGTCCAGTGTGACTGGTCAGTCCTGCTATGACTCTGTGAAAATGCACACGCTAATCTCCAGAGCTCTCAACTTCATTAAGATAAAAACATCTCAACTGTAATTTTTTTTTTTCCTTTTTTTTTTTCTTATTTTTTTTATTTAATGTAGAGTCTTGGGTTTAGGGTGGTTTGTTTTTGTTTTTTTTTTTAAACAAAGTTTTAAAAATGTGAATATGTGACATGATAGTCTAAAAAGTATATCTGTTTCCCTAGATTTTTGCTTTCTACTTTATGTACAGATAAACAGGTTAAGAAATAAAAAGCACATGTAGCTTAAACATGTGTGACCATTTGTGGAGCAGTTCTGGGCTGGACAGCTCAGCACCCCAGAACTCCCACAAATTGATAGAAATGTGTTAACACAATAGAAGAATAACGTAAAAATGATGATGTTTGCAAATATTTACAAAGTTGAACAGATTTGCACAACACTTGATTAAGAAATAGGGGAGAAATTAAAAGACGCTCTCTGCTTGTCCTGGAGGGGCATCCTACCTAGTTAGTGGTTAGAATAAAAACTGTATACAATTTAATATAAGACAAAACTTCTAGTGAACAACTAACACGTCTGTCCCCTGCTGGAACACCAGCAGGCTCTGATTGGGAGGCAGAGGGCATAAAAATCACACCCAGGGCCTCCAGAATCTTCCAGCTTAAAGCAATATTTCTTAAGTTTCCAAGCACTCCTTTTGCTCCTAGATAAGAGTCCCATGGGGGTCTGACTGTTCAGAGACCATGTTTACACACATTTCGACTCCTCTTCTGTCAGCCATGGCTGTTTCTCACCAAACAATAACAGTTTTTTTAAAAAAAATGTTGACTACAATGCTCTATTCCCTTAGGGTAATATGTTGGGTAATATTTACATCTCCAAATATCAGGTCACAATCCCTATTATATGTTGAAGTTAGAATGATAAGTTATCATATGCTTTGCATATCAGAGCTGGTATCACCTTTCCCATAGGGAATGCTGCCTGAAATTATCATATTCCCAAAGGTAAAATGCATATTTTCTCCAAAAATGCATTTTTTTTTTAAATGACAACATTGTAATGCATTTACTCATTAAAAAAAAACAAAACATCAACACAGACAAAGGTTCTACACTAGCTCAGAAACAGTGGACTTGCCTGGCAGGTTAAAATGAGCCATCCACCCTGTCACAGATACAGAGGGGTCTTTGCTAGTGTTTAGATTAAAATAATTTTCTAAGTTATAATTTGAGGGGATAAAACATAAAACTGTTTTTTTTAATTACCTTTTTTTGTTGTTTTTTTTTTCTTTTTTTTCTTTAAAAACTCTGGCAAATAAGTATCTGCTCTAATTCAGCATCAGTCAGCTACAAGGTAAAACTTACTTTAAATGAAGTGCTCCAGTGAAACTCAAGCCTGAACCATGTGAGCCAAATCAAGGGGAAGATGCTACTGTGGTCTCTGATGGTGTTGCCCCAGTGTCTTAGTCTTATTTTTTTTCTAACTAAAACAAAACAAAACAAAAAACCCAACAGAACAAAACAAAAACAAAAACAAAAAAACCAAAACAAAACAAAAAACCAAAACCAAAAAAAAAAAAAAAAAACCCAACCAAACAAAACCCAAAAAAGAACTGCTGGTAAGGATTCCATTTTAATCCTTTTTAATACTGTTTAGAACTTGTTTACCAGGGAGGAGAGGTGGGCAAGGCCTGGGGCAGGAAAGGCATGCTCTCCACTGGTCTCATGGCTATGTTGAGGGGGCCAGCCAGCGTCATGGGGGTGGGCAGGTTCATGGGGGACGTGATGGTGACGGGGTGCGCTATGTTCACTGGAGCCGTGACCGGCGTGGGCAGGTTCACCGGGGTGGTGAGCGTGAGGGGCGAGGTCATGGACAGAGGACTGGTTATGGTTACAGGATGCCCTAAGTTCATCGGACTGGATATATTAACTGCACTTGATACATTTACTGGACTTCTCATGCTCATTGCAGCTGCCACTGTGACTGGGTTTGTGATAGTCCCAGAAGCCACAGAGGACGTTATATTGAATGGAGTAGTAAGAGTCACAGGCGTAGTAGCAGCAGTGGAGGTTTGGCACAAGTTAGCAGCTTCTAAAAATGAGACATAAAAAAGACAAAAAGTTTTTAACACATAAAAAAAACCCATGGACAAGATTTAAACAAAACAGAACAAAACAAAAAAACCCAAAAACCAAACAAGAACAAGTACAAATTCCGGAATAATTTTCTTTAGGAATTATTAGTAAGTTAAAACTGTTAACATTCTATAGCCTACAGGAAATACAAACTCTCATGCAGGTCATTTCAATTCAATTTTTTTTTTTTCCCTGAGAATTCAAGTGAGGTTGTCTTAGCAAGAGGGTTTCCATGTTCACAAAAACAGTATCGTACAATGAAAAAAATTCTCCCAAGAGGAACATTAGAAAGAGAGGAGAGAGTGTACATACCGAATGGTACGTACTCTATAGCCTTCTCAAAGGTGAACTGACATTCTGTGAAGGTTTTAAAAAGTCATTATTAGGGACTGATAAGCAAAGCTCGTTTCAATATTTACCTGCTTATTTCAGTCTTAATTACTGCTACTTAATTGCTCCACTGCTCACAGTACCTCCACTCCAAGCCTACCCCAGCAGTACATCCTTCAACCCCCTTCAGCTCCTCAGCTTCCACAAGAGCTACAGCTGCACAGCGCATTGGTTTGGGGGTTTGGGGTGGTTTAGCAGCAAGCAGGAATGAAGTGCCGAGCAGGGCAGCCCCAGGAGGGCAGCAGGCAGGGGAGCAGGGCTGCCGAGGGGGGCCGAGGGGGGAAGGAGGGCTCTCTACACATCCATCAGCACCACCTGCCGGCTACCCACACCAGGAGGCTCCAAAAACAGGAGCAGGGGAAAAGGGAGGGCTGACTGCTAAGGAAACCAGGGAAAATCGTGTCCTACATCAGCGTTACAGCATGGCTAAGTCGTGTGTGATTCCACATTTGTAGGGCAGGACCCCAAGCTCAGTTACACCCACGTGTCAGAGGTAAAACAGGAGCCAAGAGTCCGCTTTGCCACTCGGGCAATACAAATGTAACTTTGAAAGCAACATTAGCCCCATTCAAGGGTTACTGTTGGTTCTTCAAAGTCCATAGCTAGGAAGGGTGGAAAGCAAGGGAAAGAGTAAAACAAAAAATAAAAAAATTGTGAAAATAAATTGTATTAGACTAAAAAAATCCCATCTAGTCTTGCAAAGCCACCACAACAAGTGGCACTAGCACAGGAGAACCAGCAAGGAAAGAGCAGCTCAGGCATGGCACTGACTGGTCTAACTTCAAGCACAGTCACACCCAAAGACACATCCCACCCGTGCCCCTTCCCCAGTCAAACAAAGCTAACAGCATCAGTCTGACACCACTCCTACCCACCCACCTCCCTCCCATCCTGCCCCAAACCACTTCTGTTAAAGCATATTCAATAATCCCAATAAGAAATGAAGGGATAAAGGAACAAGACAGAGGAAGAAACAAGCAGGAAAATCATTCTCAGAGATTTTCTAAATCCAACACCCATTTGCTTTATCTGTTTAGTGGCCTGCTGATATTTCTGTTTCTGTTATCAGTACATGTTAACATGAACAAGCTGTTTCTATGCTGTCTAGAACTCAATTACTGGCATAACAACATAAAGGGAGCAAGCAGCCTAAAACACAAACAAGACCTAGAAAAGAAAAACAGATTGAAGAAACTGAAAGGAAGGTTAGAAGAAAAAAATAAGGTGAGTCAAAAACATTCCTAAAAATAGCCCGTGAAAAACAATAAGTGGTCACTAAGAGCCTCTAAAACATGTAATCCACAAGAGTCACATGACAGGCATTAGAAATCAAACTGTTGTGAAACAAATAAGCAGCAGTAATGGGAGGGTTTAAACTACTATATCCTGAAAACACTAAACTGAAGCAATTTGTTGTTTACAAACTGACACAGTGACCAACAACAGGAAGCAATTCCTCATTATGGCAGCACAGGTAAGGTAAGCTGTGATCCAGCACTAATGAAAAACAGGAT
The DNA here is from genome assembly GCA_013397135.1 of Pachyramphus minor. Classification (NCBI taxonomy): domain Eukaryota; kingdom Metazoa; phylum Chordata; class Aves; order Passeriformes; family Tyrannidae; genus Pachyramphus; species Pachyramphus minor. Next base: position 850,783 of record VYXB01004988.1, on the reverse strand, counting down.
CACTGATTAGTTCATTTTGTGATGAAAAAAAAGCAACAGAGAGAAAAGAGTAAGTTCTTTGAGGTCTAGAAAAAGGCCAAGAGAGTTACATGATGATAAAGTAGATGGAATAAATTGGGAGAGAAAAGATGAACAGGAACAGAAAGCACACACACGCAAACTGGTGATGCAAGGACAGGGGTGTGTGTATATACATATATATATATACACAAGTGAACAAGGGTAAATATGCACAAACACAGCTCAAAGCCACAGGCAAGTCAAAGCCCACACTCCTGCCCTGGAGCAGACACAAGCCTCCCTTTGTAACTGATGGCTGCTATGGACACAGACCAAAGGGAGCAAGCAAAGAGTTGATTTAACACAGCCTAATGCTGGGCCTGTTTCCTCCTGCCAGCTCTCAGCTGTGACTCCTAACGAGTGAAATGCCGTGTAAGACACCCTTCCTGACACCTTGGACTCCCTGCATAACTGCCAGCTGCACTGCCTCACAAACCTAAACCCGGCAATATTGGTTTGCTTTACCTTTCTTCCTCGCTTTGACGGCCTCTTCCCACAATCTCAGGGTCTCTACCTGCTTTCCAGGCCAACTTGTTACGTGTTGCTGCTGCTGCTGCTGCTGCTGCTGTTGTTGTTGCTGTTGTTGTTGCTGCTGCTGCTGCTGCTGTTGTTGTTGTTGCTGTTGTTGCTGCTGCTGTTGCTGTTTCTGGTTGCTGGTCTCTTCACTCATGCATGCTATGCCAATTAAGTGAGAACACAAATTCACCTTGAAAAGTTACTCTGTCTTCTGCTGAGATCACAAAGGCAACTTCCATAAAGAGCGTGTGGAATCTCACAGGATTCCAAGAGCAAAAAATCACAGGGGTGTTTAAAACCATATAATTAATTCTGTGCTTAATAAAACTACTTTTGCAAGAGCTAAAAACCAGAATATAAGTCAAGAACATCTGCTTTAACTGCCGAAAATGGAATTCCTTTCTGATTATTCAGTTTGTATTTAGGAAGAATGAAATTAAAGACTCCAGTGAGCCTCTAGAACTCAAGCTGATTCCATTTTTTCTAGACCTCAGCTCCAGCTTGAAAAAAAAAACCTTTTCACTTTTTATCGCAAGTATGACTTAAAACTTTCAGTTTACCTTTACATCATGGAACAGCCTGTCACTACTCCCTGGCCACAGGACAGCTCATCATTCCCACCTCTAACAACTGCTCTAAATGCCTCATGTGAACTGGCTTAGCACCACCAAACTGGCTTGGGAAGCCAGAGCTGTAACCCTATACCTTAAAAAATACTTCACATCCAAATTTCCTGCTAAGCTCAACAATGAGGCATTTCAGACATTCCCAGTACCTTCAAATTATCCAGGAGTAACAGGGACAGCAAAGATGTTGTAAATTAATACAGTTTAAGAGGCTTTAAGGACAAAGGTTCCAAAGACATTCCTTACATGTTCCTCTTGATTCCTCTGAAAACCCATTTTATACTACTAACCCTGTGGGTTAATTTAAGTTACAGGTATTTGAAAGTCAAGTCTTCATTTGTTTGCTAAGCACTCCCAGGTCCAGGCTGCAGCACCTCCACAGAGGTTAAGACCAGAAGGAACTATTACAAACATCTCATCTGACCTCCTGCACAACACCAGTCAGATGCCATTAATGCCCAAAACACATCAGGGCTGGATTTAAATCCTCTTCTTGTCAGCTACTGCCAGAGGGAGGAAACATTAAGCCTCGGGGTCAAAGCTCAGGGAAAGCAGAGAAATCTTTCTCCTGATTTTGATGAGCTTTAGGTGATGCTTTAAACCTGAAACCTGGTAGATTTTAGCAGTTCTTAAACAGCCTAAAATCTCCAAACTATCTGTTGGACTTCTAGGCCTGCACAGTTCAGGAAGCCCTGTACTTAGAAGGTGAGAAAACCTGGTCACCCTCACAAAGTGCAGGGCATTCCTAAGGGATAAGGGCACAATCTTGCAGCAAACCAGTTCCACACATGCCAATTCTTGAGCTGAAGCAGATTCTATTACTAAATATCTACTTCTGAGAGGTGTGACCACCCCGACTGATAGGCTGTTGCATTTTAACGTCATCAAAGGCAATTCCCTCCGCACACACACTGTTATTAGAAATGTTTGTAAAACGTTCACCTACTTTTATTGATGCCTTGTTTACAGGTATTACAGTTGATACTTTGGCTCTGCCCGTGTGTCTTTAAGTGGCTGGTGATATATGCTGCACTCAGAAGTTTACCACAGATATTACACGATACCTTTCCTTCATGGCGCACCATGTGTGTCCGCAGTCTGTCTTTGGTGGCAAAGGCAGCAGTGCACGTCTAGATGGAGGACAACAGTTACACTTGAGGTGCAGACACTACAGCAGCACTACAGGAGCAGCTGAGGCCCACTAAGAGCCCTTTTTACCTTGCAGGTCCTAACAGTACCCTAAATGTACTGACAACATTACGTTTTACCTGTATTCATAGAGAAACTAAAATCAAACTACTAAACAGAGGCTGAGAGCAGTATTCATCTCTGAGACAATCAGGACAAAAATCATACTCAATACTACTTGAACTTTCTTAAAATAGCAGGTTGCCTTACCCTTCAAAGCAAGAGGGAGCTTATAAAAAAGCCTGGAGCAGGCAAAGTTGTTTTTTGATATAATTTTACTGTACAAATATGAACTTGATCTCTTGAATAGCTCAATTACGTCTGTTCCCATCCAGAACAAGGAAATAAAACCTCTTCCTAATGCTATTCTTTTTACCCAAGCCTTTTATTTAATAAGATGAGTCAGTAAAACAGAGGCTGGAATAAGCATGGATATTCCAAGCAAAACAGTTAATTGTTCAAGGGCAATTTAATTATTTCTCCTAGACTCAGTCATCAACTTACGACAACTTGCCTTCCCCTTCCAGCAAAATAACGGATCCAGAATCAACCATTCCCATCCATTTTAAATAGATGTACTGAGAGACATTTGATTTAAACATGCTGAGAAACACACTGCACACATTACTCCACAAATCAGCACTGAGCTGAGGATGCTGTTACAACCCCACTACTAAGTTAAGCATATGGTAAAACAGAGCAACTACGCTGTTCTCCAAGAAAGCAAAAAGCCTCTAATCTTCCTAAAAAAGCAGCCACAGCATCTTTTTAAACTTCCACCAGAACTCCAGCACTGTGTTATGCGGGCGGATGTGGCTTTACTCCTAAACTTGTTTTTCAAAGGAAAGTCTGGGAGCAAATACAGCTCTGGAAAGATTCACCTGAGATTGTACCAATACAATAAGGTATTGTTCTTAATAAATCATTGTAGCCCTTACTTGGCATTTGAAGGGTCTCTCTGTTGAGTGAACGTGTTTAACGTGACAGCTTAAATGATCAGGCCTGCAAAAAAGAGAGGAACAGGAGAGAAAATGCACTGTTACAAACACAGAGTAAGGACACCTTGGCTAGTGGGCTGACACTGCTGGTGACCCCCTGCAGCCTCCAGAATAAGTACCTTCCCCTCACCTGCCAGTGGCTGTCACCCAGAGCTCCTCACAGTTACCTTGGGACCCAATCTGCAGCTTAAAACTTAACCCTGTTCTCCTTACACACCCAAAAATGGTACGTTTGGTCACACCTTGTGTGAAGGTGAGAGCACAGCAGCTGTAAAGGTTGTTGTAAAGGTTGATGTTTCCTGTGCTGCAAGCACAGGTACAAACACAGCCAACAGCAATGCAAGCTGCCCCCAGAGCTCTGTCAGTGCCCTCAGCCCTGCTACAAGACCAGTTTACCTGCCCTGCCCCATTTGGTCACAGACTATGGCAAAGGCTGGTAAAGGGGCTCCACACCCAGTGACACTGACATGTGTCCCACAGGACCTGCACGAGGTCATGAAGCCATTTCCAACCACTCTCCTAAAAAAGTGACCACTTTTGGCCACTGCTAAGCTGGGTCAGGTGGAGACCCCCACCCTGCAGGCAGACAAGGCTCTCTATCCCCTCACCAATCTCCCAGAGGCCTGGTTCTCCCAGCCCCTCGCTCCTCCAGCTTAACCCTTCCCATGTATGAGAAGCCAACACTGGAGCACGCCTGGGATTTGCTACACGGTACCTCGAGAAGCCTTTTCCACAAACGCCACAGGTGTAGGGTTTCGTGATGCCCCCCTCGTGAGACCTCACGTGGTAGGTCATGCGATCCTTTCTCTTGAAGCGCTGATTGCAAATGGGACATTCGAAGGGTTTTTCGTCGGAGTGGGACAGCTTGTGCCTGTTGAGGTGGTAGACATCCCTGAAGGCCTTTCCACACATCTCACAGGCGTGGTTCTTCTTCACGGGCTTGCTGGGCTTCTTCACCGTCTGCGTCACCGCCATGGCCGTGGCGCCGGCGCTGCTGCTGGGGTTGGTGGCAGAGGAAGACGTAGTGACAGTGGACAGGATGCCTGCGATAGTCGAAACCAGTGAACTCCGGCTGTTGTCACCAGCGATGGTCGAGATAAGGGGCACCATTGTGGTGGGAGTTTTCTTTGGCCGTGACACTAACTTTATCCCTGTGTGGCAGGACTCATGACGCCTCAAATGGTAGCTGTCCCTGAAAGCTTTGCTGCAGTAAGTGCACACAAAGGAGGTTTTAGGTTTTTCCTTTTTAATCCCAACAATAGCATCCTTTAATGTTTCTGGTGCAGGTTGAGGTTTCTGCGTTATTGGTAAGGGCAGAATCGGCTTCTGATCGGGCGGCTCAACAGCAGAGCTCAGGAGAGGCAACAAACTGTTCTGTGCTGCCTGCTGTTGGTGATGGGAGGCTTCATGTGCCTAAAACCAAACGTTCACACTTAAATTCTCTGGACGGTGCTCACTTTAACACGGTGAGAACATTTACAAACGACAGGAAAGCACATTCTAGACCCAAAGCCATAGAAGGAACAACAGGGGAAGGTTACATAATTCTGGTTTTGGACAAGATAAACCACTCGCACTGTAAATGCACTCACTGTGCAGATCCTGTGGTAAGTGTAGGACACAGCACAACAACCAAAGAATTATTAAGTTTCCGGAGGGCAACTTTTTATGGAAGACAACGAGATGCTTGCCAGATCTTTTACTAACACGGCGTTTGATCTTTACATAACAGATAACTCATTTTGCTAATGATTGTATCAGATGCCACCTTGGGACTGTCTCTGGAGCTGACGAAGGTACTGACAGGAGTTGCAAAATAACGCCCCACCTTTAGGTCGGGCTTAGTGCACACTGAAAATTGACCTGCAGCCACAGAGAGCCAGGATGTGATAAGGCGTCTTATTTAAACAGCGTGTTCATACCAGTGTGCCAGCACTGAAACCAAAGCGACTGGAATCGGGAGCTGTCTAAAGCCACATCTCTATATTTAGCAGGTTCCTGATGCATTTATCCACTGACCACTGTGCTCTCTGTGTCTGGAACTAACAAGAATAGCGACACAGCATTTTTCTCTCCGTCAGCAGCTACTTTGTGCTAGGAAGAGGAGCTAATCGATACACGCTGGGAGACATCTAGAGATGCTGGAGAGCACACACAGGGGGTGTTGGGAAAAAACCTCTGCAAGCTGTTTGAAAACAGCCAATACCAACTGACTTTGAACTACAGAATCAGTGGGAGAAGCTACAAGGAAGGGGCAGAGGGGGGACCGTGGCCAGCACCGCTCAGCTGAGCTGCAGCCTGCCCCGCCACAGGCTGTGCTGCACCATACTTGGTTTTTCTAAGGCAGAAAACACTGTTATTAAAACTCATCCAGTCAGACTGGGACAAAACCCTGGCAGATACAATTTTAAAGTGGTTTAGAAACCACACAGACCAATTCAGCCTAATGGAGCATTAAAATAAATCACTCCAGCACCTTAAGCCAGTTTAAGCGCATCTGTATTCAAGATGTGCCTCGGTCTCATCAGACCAGTTTTAAATCAGGCTCATTATTAACGCAGCGTGCCAGGCCTGAAGCTGAGTTTGGGGAAACTTGCATTCCCATTAGATCAGTATTGCAGCCTCCCAGGACTCCTCTCCTACAGCTTCCCTTACGAAACAGCACGGCTTGAGGCTGCGAGAGCTAAATAAAACACTGTGCTGCTGTGTGACCCCAACCTGCCCACTTTTACATCAGCTGAGGATGGACAGTGCTAGGGAGTGCACTCAGTCTAATGCTCTTCCCACAGGAATCCATTGCAACACATCCCTTGGAGAAGCCAGTATTCCTAGAAGCTCACTTTGGGACATTTTCCTAGTTGGATCTGGAGGCTTTGCCTCTCTGGATCGCACTAGGCCACCCCAGAGCACCTCTCCCTGGCTGCACGGTGGCTCCTGCCCCTCACAAGCCCTTTCTTCACTCCAATCTCAATTTTTAGGAGCGTGATGCTGGTGATCTTTGGATAAACCAGTGGGTACCAACACTAACCTAACACTCCAAGCCTATCCAACAGGAAAGCAGTTCACGGGATGAAGCCTGGATTTGGGATGGCAACAGGAGACAAAACTTGTGGGAATCATTAGGAGCCAGGCCAGCCTGTCCATCTGTATCTGCATTTTCCATCCTGCCTGTGCCCAAGGTCAGGATGCAACAGGTAGGCTGGATATTACCACACCTGCCTGGCCACAGCAGCCACCTCAAACAACAGCCCCAGGGGCTGGTTTGCAGAGCGATTGCTGAAGAGCCGGATCCAGAACCCTCCTGGAGGCGACGCTGTGAAATCAGGGCACAGCACAAGCTCCAGCAGCTCCATTAAACTTCTCCCTCACTTCGGTGTCAGTTGTGGATTTTCAATCATTTATTTTCTGTGTTTTTAAGAGGGCATTGAGACATCCACATTGCATGAAAATGCAGTCTGCACGATACACACCAACAGCACAGTATTGAGCAAGTTAAGCACTTCAATACAATTTTAGTTTTAAAAAAATTTGAAGTGTTTTACAACTTTAAATGAGCATTAAACAGTGTTGTTAAACTGCACCAGAAGACACTGCAGAGCACCTAATGATAGCTCCAGAGATACAGTTTCAAAGGCAGAGCTAGCAGATCGGATAATGGAGAGCCCAAATCCTTTGGACAAGGTTCAAACTTAGGCAGTTTATGGGTATTTTTAAGCCTCAAAGAATCGTTAGCACTTCAAGGTAATGATGCACATATTCCTACGGATCCGATGGAGACAGTGGACATAAAACAATGTATATTCATAAGGCTACAGGCTACGGAGCTGCTGCTTATATAAGTCTGCTTATCTTGGTTCCCAGAGAGCCGGCGTTATTAGCACCGTCCTGCCCGCAGCCCCGGTGCCACGAGCCGTGTTCCTCAGTTTCCAAGGGCTGCCTGCCCTAAAGCCTTTTAAAAAAGGATCAGGCAGCATTTTTTTTTAACTCCCTGTTGGAGAAGGGAAGGCAGCACCTGCTGCACGCCTCTCGCGGGCGCTGCTATTCAGGCTCCGACCAGAATTAACATCAACTCAACATTTTGGGGATATTTTGATGGCCCAGGACAGGCCCTCGTGAAAAACCCCCTCGTTCTGTCACCAGTTTCTTCCCTCCCAGGGGGGGGCAGGCAGCAAACAAAAAAACCTGCAATTCATGACCCAGAGTGTAGGATGTGGCATTGTGAACTTCCAATGCCAGAGGCTAAAATATTTTTGTGCTCCAGCCTTAATGTGAGAGCAACAAATTAGGATGAGTCATATCTTGAACACTCCATCTGATGGATGAGTCCTCCTCACATTAACAGATACAACTTTCGCTTCCCGACCAGATACTAAAAGTGGGTTTCAAAATAAGCATTTCAGGGACTAAGGAGATCCAAACAAGAACTGCTTATTCAGTAGCATGATTGTTCCTTTAGAAAGGGATACAATTCATCAAAATGCCACCTAAAAACAATCAAACAACTCTATTTGGAAGGAGCGATTTACAGTTGCACAGCCCATTGCTACAGGACTAAAATTACAACGTCGAAACCTCCTCTGAAAACATTTGGCTAAAAATTACAACTTTATATCCTGGGTATTTAACTGTCCCTTAGGAATCCTGTCCTAGCTAGAACACACACTTGGCTTAAAACTCCCCCCAGGAAGAATGAGCGTGAATATTCAGTCACTGGCATTTGTTATTTAACTGACACAGGGGAGAGGCTTTTAAATCCACTTCTTTTAACTAATTTTAACTAATCAGCTGGGTCTTGGCTTATGTGTGCTGTGAGAATGGGAAGAAGAAAGTCACATCACGAGTACCTTAATGCTGCCTTCAGCTGGGTGCAGTGGGATGCTTGCACCCCAAATCGTTGATTTTAACAGAATCACTCGAGAAATTATATTCAGCATTTATTATGAGGTCTGAAAGCTTTATTACTTGGGGCAAAAAAAAAAAGAAAAAAGAAACCAGAGGAAAATTTCCACATCACAGCTTTATGAAGATGCTTCCGAGTCGCACGCTGGGAAAGTGAACTGCTGACTCCTTAATTAAAAGCAGCAAAGGCGACTCCTAAATCAGCCTGTGACATCACTATTTCAAAACTCAGCACCTCCAAAAAACACGGACGAGCAGCGAGGAGCTGGACACGTACTTGAAAGCATTACTTGGCATTTCTCAGAGCCTGCTGCAACACTGTTCTGCCAGCCCAGGGAAAAATTTCCCCTGGAAAACGCTCAGCTGGGAGGCAGCAAGGCACTACACCAGCCCCGGCTCGCAGGGAGATGGCCCTAAACTAAGGAGATTAACTTCCTAGCGTGAAGTTTCCTACGTGCGAATCACAACTGCCCACTAGAGTGAGAAATAATTCACCAGACCTCAGCCAAACTCGATGGCATCACCCGCATCCATCACGAAAAGGCGGAAAACCCAGCGCCCAGCTCCCGGTACCGGCTCCCCGGAACATTCCCGGCGTGTTTTCGGAGGCAGAGAACCCGAGCGAGTGACTCATCCCTTGGTACTTGCAAGGGACGAATTTTTCCTCTCTAAAGGAATGGTGCTCGCTCTTGGCGGATTTATTCATTCAACTCAGGTTTTCAAACTCGTGTCACGGGTTGGGTTTGGGTTTAATTCCGAGCAGGACAGTGCGGAAGCGAGCGGCCGCCACCGGGAATGTGCAAAGAGGATTATTTTACCTTGAGAAAGGTGATGTGCTGGGCTTTTTTTTTTTTTTTTTTTCCCCCGCTGCTGCTGCTGCAATCACACATTTTATGTTTTCCAGCTCAAAAAGAGCAGGAGAAAACAATCCAGCGTGAAAGGGCTCGCGAGGCTCACAAAAGCCAGGCGAGGATTTTTTCTTTTTGATTTTTTTTTTTCTGGTACACTGGATTTTCTTCGGAATTACATAAACAGCGGTGTTTTTAAGTCAGTCTCTCGCCGACAGAAAGGGGGAAAATTGTGACTCAGTTGGCAAAGGGAGGGGTTGCACGCTCCACCGTCCCTATTCCTCCCCATTCCCGTTAGGATTTCGCCAGTTTTTACAGAAATCCGGCCCGCTCGCGTCCTATTTTAAAAGAAAACAAGCTCCCTCGTCAGCCGGCCCTGAGTCAGGCTGTTTAAAGAGGGATTAATTTATTCTCCCAGACACGGCGTTTGTTCCATCGGGGTTTTGTTGGAGCCCGGTGGAAGCTTGGGGTTGTTTTTTTTGTTGTTGTTGTTTTTCTCTTTGGGCGGGGGGG